>JBBPCY010000156.1:7290335-7302015 GCA_037974405.1 Brachyalestes nurse | reverse complement strand
TCCCATCCAACCTGATGGAGCTTGAGAGGTGCTGCAAAGAGGAATGGGCAAAACTGGCCAAGGATAGGTGTGCCAAGTTTGTGGCATCATATTCAAAAAGACTTGAGGCTGTAATTGCTGCCAAAGGAGCATCGACAAAGTATTGAGCAAAGGTTTTGAATACTTATATACATGTGATTTCTCAGTTTTTTTATTTTTAATAAATTTGCAAAAACCTCAAGTAAACGTTTTTCACATTGTCATCATGGGGCGTTGTGTGTAGAATTCTGAGGAAAAAAATTAATTGAATCCATTTTGGAATAAGGCTGTAACAAAACAAAATGTTGAAAAAGTAATGCGCTGTGAATACCTACACTGTAGGTATGTGTAAATGGAAATGTGCAATTTCACAGGCAAAGTGTATGAGGTCCACTGCATGTTTTCAAGGACAAAAATTTGAAAAAAAAAAGCCAAACCTTCTCAATGTCAACCAGTTCTGACTCGTACACCTCAGCAATTGTGATGTGGTGTTTGGCCGCGATGGTAAATCGTCCCTAAAGGAGAAACCAGTTGGTCAACATGTGAAATAATTGTGCTTCAATCATGAAGGCATCAAGAACCACCCTGCATTCTTATAAACAGGAGTCACAGCTAATATAGTATATTAATACAAACAGATGTCAATGTGCACTGTGAAAGCATAGTCTACCTTCACCTTACCATGTCTGTGTAAATATCGATGGCTGCATTTAAGCAGTTGATAGCCTCTACAGTAGGCATTAAAGGAAGAAGGGAAGGAAAAGTTAGTCAGATGCAGTGACATTAAAAGCTCACAGTGGGAGGCCAGTTTGAACCAAACAGGACAACGAGAAGGATTTTATGCAAGAATGTTTACTGATTTAATATCAGTACATTAAATTGGCCTTAATCATACATCCTTTTTGTTTTCTTGGCCCTTTTCCCCTCACAAGGCAAACAATTTTCCCCTTATTTTGTTAACACACAGATTATTTGCACACACTGTACAAATTTTTTAATGAGAAGCAAGTACAACAGACTGATATGGGAAGACGTAGTGGAAGGAAGTTAATGCAAGGTGTAGAGAGCCCCATATGAACAAGTGCAAGTGAAGTAGAAGACACATCATTAGCCCTCACCTTGTGGATCAGCCTTCTTGAAGGCATTTCCAGCATCAACAAAACTGGTGGCCGCATCGTGTTTGTTCTGGAGCTGCATGTGAAGTCTAGCTGCCTGGCAGAACGCATTCCCTGCCGCTGCAGACCAACAAAACCATTATGCATCAGATTATGCTTATATCATTCAATAAAATTGTTAATGATTCTAATCTTCTGTCACAAGCTCCAAGTTATCATTCACAAAAAGTGCTTTAGGTAAATCAATTCTACGTACCACTCCAGTTTTTAGCCATCTTGAACATGTTGGCTGCTCTGGCATACATCTCACAAGCCTCCTCTACTTTGTGGTTTCCACTGATGACACAGAATAATAAAAAAGTTCACAATTTTATTATCTTCCTATTTCAGAGTCATTGTGTTTTACACCATTGGTGACAGCCCACTGCTTAATTCGAGTGAATGGGTTAAATGTGGAGAAAGAATTTAACATTTTTCACACTGTGTGCTGTGCTGTGTTCATATGTGACTATAAGGAGCCACTTTAATTTAAAGCCTCAATTTCCTTTTTAAATAGGCCAGCTCAGAATATTGAAATTTGTGTTGGTCTACATATGCTTTTTGAGAATCTATGTTTGCTGAAGACTGTCAGCTGACAGAGTCCCAGATTGGGCCTTGTGGACTCTTGGGAAGGCTCAAATAGGCCATCACGAGCTTCACCAACCAAATCAAGCCTTTTCCACTAATGGCGCTTAATCCATTCTGATAGAAATGCATATAACATATACTTTCAACATGGAATGGAGGTGTGTATGCTTGGATTTAAGCTTTACTTTGTCCTAACAAACACCCAAATGCCTGATGTTGTTGTGGTGGTTGAAGGTCCAACAGAATCTATCAGTGTGAAATCTTATATTAGAGAACTATCCTCACATTAAGTGGAAACACCACATTACATTCTTGCTGACCTCCGAAGCCCACAGTTGAGTTAGCTATGGCTTTGTGATGGAGTGTTTTATAGTTGTTAGATTGGATCCTGACTGCTGCTCATTGGACTGTGCAGTCCAAGACACCTTTATATTCTGTATCTGTTCTCTGTGTAACACAGGGAACTGTGCCAATACTGCGTAAAAAAGGGGAACACCATGGCAGTCTTAGAGAACTACTGTTAACACAGCTCAAATTAGGTACAGATATTAAAATGTGGCTGTTAACTTGATTTTAAAGAGCTGCAACCTTATATGCCAAAAGACTAACTTGTGCAATCTAGAAGCAATTCCCTTAAACAAAAAAAACACATTTTGCTCTGTCAGAGTAAGTCAGCTGAGACAGAGGAGGGAAAAATAACACATGTAGGTAACACTGCATTAATTTTATATGAAGTGCACGGTTGTTAAATCCTCCCACAACATAACGATGTGCTCACGACTCCTCCAGCTGGCTACAGCCAAACTAGCCTGCAGCACTTTCAACTGTCACAAAAACACTGTAAACACAGCCCTCTCAGTCGATATTAGCTGTGTTTCCATGCTGACAGCCTCTTAAAAACATTAGGTTACTGTAAAAAAGCTTTAATATCTCCCACTTACAGATAGATGTGGCAAATAAAACATAAAAACAAACACTAAACTTGATGGTTCAACCTGACCAGGCAATCTAGCTCCAGAAAAATCCACTCCAGCTAATCTTACCCAAACATTCCTCCTAAAAAAGAGCCCGAAGATTTCACTTTCTTGTCAGCATCCGCCATCAGCTGAATGGCCTCCTTCTCTTTGCCGGAATTATCCATTTTGTGCCAAGAACCGAGGAGAGGGACACGTTTATAAACTTAATTTTTCTGCAGCCCTCCGTTACTCTCCAGTAGCAGGGGATTACTGGGCAACGGTTTTACTTTACGTAGGCGTAGAACTCGTGGCGCAAAGCGTCATGGGATTTGAAGTCCGCTGCAAGACCACGGTCCGTCCAACCTTTAGTGTTCCACGAAACACAACAAACTACAACTCCCACATAAGGGCCAAAAACCCCATTACCTAATATTACAGTTGTAGTGTACGCAGAGCTCGGATGCTGTAAAGTGTTGAGATTAGGGCTGTTTTAACCTTGATTCTAATTTTATGTAACGTTAATACACGTTAGGGTAGCACACTTTTTTAGTGATTATAAGTATAAACAGCACTTATAAGTTAAAAATAAATTGCAAGATTGCACATTTCAAAAGCTGCACGTTTAGTCCACGTTAGGAGCGGTTTGCAGCTCCAGATGCATTCTGGCTTTGATTTATGTAATCTATGCTTTATACTGAATTTTCCACCATTTCAATTTTTACCATTCCTGCTACTGCAGTCTGGGACTGCAGCAAGACAGAAATAAATATATAAATAAATAAAAACAGTGTACTTGCTGTACTGCACAGCAGATGGCAATATACCCTATATGGACAAAAGTATTGGGACGCCTCACTTTAATATGAAGCAAGTCTCCCCTTTCACTTCTCTTGGAAGGCTTTTCACAAGGTTCCCCATTTGTTTTAAACATGTGTTGTTTGGTTTTACTGACCTCTCCTTTGCCAAACCAGACATTTTATTAACTTTATATAACTATTAGCAACATTTCACATGCATAAGATAAACCAGATAAACCTTGTTTAGTCCAACAAGTGGGAAATACTTCCATTAGGTCTGTGTGGCCTGATCCCACAGAGGAGCTACTGGAATACAAAACTGGAATACATGATGGTTATGATAGAAAGGTGTCAGAACACAATGCATCACAGCTTGAGGTGTATGGGACTGCATAGCGACAGATTAGTGTTTCTGGGCTGAACCTTGTCCACTGCATGCAAGCTACTATTGGCACATTATACAGAATATATTTTGGTATACCCTGGCTGTCCGTCTATGTATTTCTATATTTTTGGTATACCCTGGCTGTCTGTCTATGTGTGTTTTGTGGAATTGAATAAAACAAGTAAAGCAAAATAAACCTGTCAAATAAAAAAGTATGCTTCTGTTTTTAAGGTCTGAAAGCTGGAAGAATGAAAAAAAAAACCAGAACAATAGAGCAACTACTGTGAAACAAACATACATGAAAGCAGCTTGTCATGTGAGCGTTTCCACAAAGCACTGCTGACAAAAGTAACATAAGCAGCAGGGAGGTGCCTTTTTTGTTTCATCTACTCGCATTACAAAAACCCAGCAACACCATTGTGAGTGCATCAAATACATGCACGAGCTGATACAAACAACCCTTGGGTGGATGCTTTGTTTTTAAGATGCAGGAACCTACAGTACTATAAATAATAGTTGGATAAACTAAGGGAGAATGCTGATTTAATTGTGCACTATATAGGAGGTGAACTAAACTCCAGTAGCAGTTCTTAGGAAATACTCCACTTGTAAAGAAATCGAAACAGTAATGTGGCTAAAGATCATATCTCAAAAAGTACAACAAAGTACAAGGAACATTCCTTAAATAACTTTTTTTTTATTTTAGCTTTAACTCTTGTGTTTCCAGTGGTGGTGGGACTGATAATTACCCAGTGACTGGCAAGTACAATTACTTTACGCCATTAAGTTCCAGGCAGCAAATACAATACAAACATGGCCCCGGTGCTCTGCAGAGTGGGAAAAAAAATTAAGGCCCACTCACTTAAACAGATACACTTCAACACAGAGAGACAGCCATGCTAACATTCAGAGCACACAGAAACATTTACACAGACAGTGTTCAGCGGCAACAGAACATTCCGTAGAATTTCAAATAGTATTGCTGGTAGAAGCTTAGTTGAACCTTTTATTTTGTCAATATCCTGCTTCTTTCTCCACAATTTTTCTTAAGCTGTGTTCAGTCATGGAAGTTTTGTGCAGTATGTTCAACCCTGCATTCCAGAGGTTCACTTCTTTTGTAATTCCAAAGCTCTTAAAAATACATTTCCGTTACATTTAAGTTACAGAGTACAGATCAGTTCACTTGAGAAAATAAGTTGGTCTAGCAATTTCAGCTTGTATTTGTTCATTTTATACTAAGCACACTGTCCTCTGCTTCAGTTCAATGTCACAAATTTAAAAAAGCTGGTGAGTTTTAATGAGTTTAAGTTTTTGGTTTTTTTTTTTCTATTGACATTGGTGTAAAAGGCATTGGTCATCTGTATTCAGAGGGGGGGTGTTTCAAATGCCCATGTATGATTCATTCATTTCTAATACTATATCGAAGATCTTGCCTACATTTCCAATACTTACATTATACACAGGAATGAGAAATTTAAATAGGCAGAGGAAAATAACATCTCATTACCGATGGCAGCCATTGTGAAAATTGTATGAGACTAAACCAAAACACACAAGACGATGTTACTACATACCTTTCAAAGCACTTCAATTTACAGCATACTGGCTAAATACAGCAAAATTGTCCATATGGAAGCTTAAGTATACAGTCTCTTTTTAAATATATTTACCAACCCTTTAAATTATACTCTAAAGCAAATGCCATCAGATTAGGCTTATTTTGGCAAACACTGCTTAGGTCAAAAACACCCAGAGATGAGGAGTATTTGTGTGTGATTTGTACTGCTCCGCAAAAAGGCAGTGGAATCAAGATGAGCTGAGGCCAGAGTCCGACTCGCCGCTGCCTACCCGGGTCTTACTCGAGCAGGTCACCGAGGAGCAGGGGATGCTGTAGGTGGAGCAGGGACAACTCTTCATTGTCTCCTCAGAAATCACCTCCTTCAAAGACACCGTCTCTTCTACTTGAAAGATGTTGGGCTGCTCAATTTGGTCATCACAGATTCTGGGAAAAGGGAAAAAAAAACAGCTCTTAGGCTCTCAAAACTAAAATCCAAATAATGGCTAGTTCAAAAAGGTTAAGGGTGTTGCAATATTAACATTTAACGTCATTCTCCTTTTTACGATGTGGTGTTCACATTTATACAACAGAAAGCACAAATACAACAGATGCAGAAGTAATATACTGTAAAGATCTTGTGCAGAATAACACTGCACAGAATCACTCAACAAACTGTCAGATATTTTCATGCACTTCCCTTTGGAATAATGACAATCATGACATTCACATAGTCAGCAGTGCAAATATATTTTACAATTTCATTATCATTAAACGAAAGCATTAGCTATAAAAGGCTATAAACTTCAGAACCATGCACTTTGGTTAACAGTGAAGTGTCTCCCTGCCACATGTATTGGTGCATATAAATGTGACAGTCTGTTCATATAAACCAGTCTGGAGGGTGGGCTCGGGGGGTTTGTATCTCTTCAGTCACAAGGCTATTCACAATGTAAAAAAAACTATAGGTTCGTTCAGCAGATAGCCTATAGTTTTTTGAAACATGTTTCTATGCCATGCCGAATTACGTGCCAAAGCAGCCATTAATTCTCAAATTAATCAGCCGTTAAATCCACCTTAGAAAAAAATTAAACCATGCACCTGTCAGTACAGGCCAGAACTGAAAAGAAGGCTTTGTGACTAAGTGAAAAGTAAATCTGTTGTGTTGACAGCTGCAAAATGCTAGGGGAAAAGAAACAAGCATAAGGTGACTAAAATCATGTGGGTGGGGCAATTCTTATAATGATGCAATAGGCAGTTAAATTTTTAAATGACCAGCAAATTGGTTATGGGTGTAAATGTACACAGGGCCATCAACAGCCCTTGATGTTACTGTTCTAATTCATTAGATCATCATTTTGACTGCCTTCAACATCATTGCTATGAAAAGCTACAAAGCTGTAAGTTTTGCTTGCCAGTCAGTGAACACGTTCTTTGAGGCAGCAACCAAAAATGCCAGAAACTAAACCAAACACAACCAGAAACCCGGCAGACATTACTGGCATCAGAGGTAGTTGAGGCATTGTTTTTTGGCACCAAGCACTCACAAATTCTGAAAGAAAGAGGCAGAGTTATGACAACAGAGGCGTAAAGCGTTAAGGAAGTGATTGGCACAATGTGTATAAATGGTAAAGGAAAGTACATTTCCTAAGCTGCTGTAACTAAACTGGTTTTTGTCTAGTTCTGAAGTTAAGAGAGGGGAAGTCAATGCGGCAAAAATGAAAGCAATCAGCAACTGTGAACCTTTTAATGAAACCTCTTACAGCAAAAAAGTTAATTTCTTTTATTTACTCCCATATGAACCACAGGCCCTCAGCAATCTGCACACTATTCTGTAGAGGTAAATATGCACTAGCCATCAAAATGTCAGATTTTACAAGGTGGCGTAAAAAGAAAATAATTTTGAAGCATTTGAGTGTTACCCATTAATAGATGTACATTAACTGCTACTATAATGACACAGATTCAAAATATAATCTACTGCGAACTCTTGCATAAGAGATGTACTGAGAGGGCGTGAAAACCAGAAGGGAGGGAGAGAATGCACAAATACCAATGTCCTGGATTGCTTAAAAGCATAAGAGAATTGATCATATTAACCTTTACCCTGGGTGACACTGAAATGCCATACATTTATGATAAAGCACTGTCTGACCAAAAAAAACACAAAAAAACACTAAACCACTAATACAAAAAATAATTCTTATTAGAATACAGGCACTGATTGTTACATGTCCCTTTTAATTAGGAAAAGATACATCTTTTAAAGATTTGCTATATTTTACAGAAGGGGTGCACCGGTCCCGGGGGTTGGTCGTTCTCCTACTTAAACACAGTCATTGGCAATTAACAGGAAAGTTGAACCAAGCATGCCTGATCAGGAAAATCATCAAACTGTGCTGGACACCAGCACTCCTGCTTTATAGTCTGGAGCTCACCTCAAATAAATGTTAGAGTATATTAAAGAAAAAAATAAATTTCACTGTCAACATTATTTATGTGGGGGAAAAAACAAACAAAAAACAAGCGTGACTTAAGGTTACCTGTCATAAATGAGGCCGTCGATGCCATGCTCCCTGAGTTTCCTCCTGTTATCATGGTCATTGTTATCATCCCCCCAACAGAAAACTACCAGGCCTTTAGCCTGGGCCTCCTTAATGCAGTCCATATTGCGCAGCAGGTCCTCAGCGTGAGCACTGATACCCTGTAAGCAGGAACAAGGCCAAGTTTTTTTTCATTTACACATGAAAGGACACACTGTGAAATACTTTTAATCTCAGTTTTCACAACATCAATACTAAATCATGTTACACCTACATAAGTGCACTCATAGATATTAGATGTAAAGTTTAATGTTGGTACTAGACAAAAATATGACTTGTACGTTCCAAGTTAGTAAATAAAATCAGAGAATGACCATTAGTTTACACTCAATTTGAGAATCCTTCTTAAGTTTCTCTGGTGTTGCAATAACCACAGCAGAAAATGCACATATAGCACGCCATGAAGTGTAACACTGATAACATTAACCTTTACCCTGAATGACAGGTTTGTGAATGCGCAGAGGACCACTCTCAACCCCCACTTACCAGAATGTCCTCACTTTGAGCAAAGCTCATTGCAATCTGGGTGGTCTGACAGCGAATGTCCATCAGCTCAGGGTAGACATCTGACACACCCTGAGTCAGAAATAGGATGGGGTACTTGTTCTGCTTCCGTCGCACCCTAAAACAGAGCATATAAGACAATAAAAAAAGAGACTAAACCACAACATTCAACATTATTATTTATAAATACGGAGATCATCTGCTCTAAACACAAGATTATGATGGTGCCTAAACAGTGTTTTGTTTATTATAATGGTGTTCTTACATTGCACACACATCAGGGTCAAAACAAGAGAAGACAATCCGTCTCTTTCCAGCATTCTGGAGTACACAGGTGAGGATGATATCAAGAAACTGGTTCATGTTGAAGTAAGTGGATAAATTTGCATCCCATGAGCCATCCTAGTTCCAGAAAAATGAAATGGTGAAGAAGCGGTCACACTTAAAATCACAGTGGTAAGTTCCATGCACACTAGACAATATCTGAGAATGCAAACCTTCATCTGAGATATCCACTTCAGCTCAATATTAAATCCCACAGACTCTGGAACAGCCTGAAAGATCTGAAACAAAACATTTTGTACAGCTGTTACAGTTCACATTTGCTTAAAAGACTGCCCTACAGTGTGTCGTCAAGTGAGGGTAATGGCAGTGCTGGGTCAAATCACAACAAATGCAGTCTTCTAACAGAATACCTGCGAAAGTGACGGAAAGGGCTGATGTTCATCTATATCCTCTTCCTCATCCATTAGGTCTGAAATGGAATACATAAATTAGATACAGCTGGCAAGATGAAAGGATCGTACAATTATTATGTGCCCTTCTATAACTGTAACAGTAGAGAATGACATACCTTTGTGATCATGTACTTTCATAGCTGTAGTGTGTGCTAGCTATGATAGAATGAGACAGAAAGCACTTTTAGGCCTAAAGTGTATGCAGAGTGTTTGAACTACATTATTAACATAAGGAGGATGGAAAAAAATCCATCAGCCATAAAGAAATATTTACCTTCAGAAGCTGAAGCTGGTCAAAGGTTAGATCCTTTACAGGAACTTCAATCAACACCATAGAGTTCTTGTCATTTTTCTGTCGAAAACAGTTATCAGGAACCATTTTGTGAGGTAACATTTTATTGCTGTTTACCTCATAGACCCAAAAATAACACAAATACAGGCATTTGCTCCTTTGCTCCTTGAAGTTTGTCATTACAAAACAAACATGGCCAACTCATTTTAAGGGTAAAGGCCGCAGGACTCATTTAATGGTGGCAATAAAATTAGGTCATTAGACAGATAAGAGCGTTCAGATTCCAGCAAAGTGAAGTTACTCACCTTCTTAGTGGAAATACAGCATGTAAGATCATGGTACACGATTGGAACAAAGTCCTTGGACAGATGGACATCAAACTCCACATATGCAGCTCCCTGCACTCCGACAAAAATGTGTTATAAATGTCAGTTAGACATAAACATCACTTCAATGAATGTATACATTGCACTAGTTAAGCAATTTGAATGCTTGACCTTACATGACTAGCGGCACTTCGAAATGAGGCAATTGTGTTTTCCCTGATCTTGTGATGTCTGTAAAAACAAAAATAAAATAAAAATCACAGCGAAAGGTCATAGCAACTTTAGCATTTTGGGTAACTTTATTCAGACACCCCGTTGTGGATGTTTAATTCACTTTAATTTTACTTAAACCTAAGCATGGAGATAATTCTAATCCCACCTCTAATGCTATTGAGAATTCAAATAAAATGGGACCCGATTGTGCACAAAACATCAGAATGAAATCTAAGCCTTCGTTCCTTGTTTCACTTCCTGTATAACAGACGCAGGAAAAGTCTGACCTCGCCCTGGACTTTCCACCAAGTGCAATCATGAGCTGAATAATCAGAGAGCTCACAATAAAGCGCTAAATTCTGCTTTAAAAAGAGCTCATGCGCTTAAAATGTTGTCTTTCGCAGTGGAATTGTAATGGGGTTTATGCAGTAATGGGAAAAAAACCATTTCTTTAGTTAATAAATTAGGTAAAATCCCAAAGAAAAGTGAAAGTTCCCAGTTAAGTCACACGTTCCATTGATATCAATGAAATATAAATACATTTATTACTGACTGTCCACTGCGATTACAAGTTATTTTTCAGCATGGTAGTGATGCAGTGTTCTATTTTACAGTGCAGTCCGGATTATAGTGCACTTCCTATCCCACCACTATAATAAAAATACTGAATATAAATGTAGATTGTGGATAAGATGTGAAGGCTTGAATTCCAAGTCTGAACAGATAAAGTTCCGAGCTAAGTGCATGGTGTTTGGACTCACTTTGCAGCATGTGTGCTCCCTGCTCCTCTGTGGCCAACATCCAGAGCACTTCTCTTCCGCCAGTACTTAGTAAAGGACCGCTGCATGTCACACTTAAAGCCCTGGATAGGCCGGATAACCAGGTAGTCCACTAAAGAATGACATAACATGACAGCCAGCATTACAAAGTTGTTGCATAGGGCCTAATAAACAGTGAACATTAGTTGTACTGGAATACTGTGTATGCCGTCTACCGAGCTCTTTGCTGCAGTTGGCGATGTACACACCTTTCTATTTACATAACAAGACCTTGACATGTAAAAATACACAAATGTGACTGAAGGGCAAATAATACACATATCAAATAGTACATATATCAACATCAACATGTTTTAGCCTATGCTGGGCAAGCCTACATCTAAGTGAGCACGCAATATGCATGCACTGACAAAAAATATACAATCATCTCCCGAGGAAAGACATTGTTGGCTCGGTGCTGGAAAGCATTCGCTTCTGAAAAATCACTATCACCAAACTATTTTATATTGCTAGAATAAAGCATAACGATTTAATGATTGCCATGTTGTAGGAAAGTGTTCCTTCAAGATTGTTACCAAAGAGCCACAGCACTGCACAATTTTGTGCTACCCTAAAATATCGGATTTGTTAACTAGTTGCTATGTTATTGCTATATGTTGCATCTAGTACGTTGAATCAATTATACATGAACACACGTACAGTGCATCCAGAAAGTATTCACAGCGCATTACTTTTTCCACATTTTGTTATGTTACAGCCTTATTCCAAAATGG
>JBBPCY010000156.1:7266733-7282209 GCA_037974405.1 Brachyalestes nurse | reverse complement strand
GAAAGAAAGGAAGGACAACTAATACTCGGGAGACGGGGAACGGGATCTATGGGGTGAGGACGAGGTGGCCGTCACACTAGCCGACAGTTTGCATTGGGCATGGTGATCTCAGGCTCATGTGCTGCTGCTCCAGAGAGCCATATTTTATTCTACTGCTTTTTTGTCAGCATGGGTGTACATTACTCATTTGACACTGTGTCTAGATAGATTTGGAACCTGGCTGAATAATGAAAATGATGCCTCTGTCCCCAACTCAATAGTATTTAATGCTGTAGGAAAGATCAAAGACCAAAAACTACCCTGTAGCCACTTTATTTTTGTTAAGTGCCTCTTCCTTTTGTTCCTGCATGCAAATGACTTTGATTAAAGTCACCCATGCAATACAATGTCCTGGGGAGCCTTCGAAAGCCAAAAGTCTGCTCAATTTAGTTAGCTGGTCTAAGTACATTTAGCTTCTCTCTATCTCTATCTCTTTCTCTCCCTCACACATACTCACACACACACACACACACAGCGGTGTTCCAAAGCTCTCATCTTTATGACTGGATGAAATATTAATCAAGACGCAAGCGCTGAAGACATGATGACTGTATAATTCATTGCATTCCAGTTCTTTAAAGACAGAGAGATTTGTAGAGAAGACCCATAACACACTGAGGGTCCTCACAACATCACAAACCAAGACCAGACCAGAGTGGACATCAAAGCCAAGCAGCCATAAATTCAGCAAAACAAAAACAACTAAAGCATCGATTTTCAGTTTTCTTAAATAATTGTTTTGTTTTGCTATTGATCATAAATGTTTCGAAATGTATAAGGTTTGCCCTGCTGGTTTAATGAAAACCATCTATCTAGATGCAAACACACAACAGCATTGCTTACGTCTACTTCACTTCAATATTATGCAGAGCAAATTTAAATATTTTTAACAAAAACAAGCTGAAATTGTTCTGGTATTTGGATCAAGCTGCCATTTTACCAAAAGAAACAATGTAACACAAGACCACAACCATCCAGACAGCCTAAATAGTCTAAATATTTGTGGCTTAACTGATTATAACTGGTTTTACATCCTTCTTTTCTTCAAAAGCTGCAGCCTTGGTACAGCTAGCCCATCCGCTGCAATGTTACCACAGCAACCAATATACCTCTGACACGATCTGTACCTATGAACATAGCCTGAGCATAACCAGCAGAAGTGTACCTAAATATGCAACACTGTTCTATGCAACATAATCTTATACCCATTTAAACTAGTGCATTTTTTCTCACAACCAGTCTGGCCTAAGGCTGGCTGAGCATTACTGAGTCCTGTTGATTACTGTAGCCTGTGAGGGTCTGTTCATTTTTGGATCGTGACACAATTATGTAACAGGGATTAATTATGCAACACAGTGTCTAATGGAGCAAAGTAACTGAAATGATTTCCAGTTTCCAACCTGGAAATTATCAGGAATGCACAATTAAACAGTATGACACATTTCCACATGCACACTCTTATTGCCTTTGGTGTATGGTTCCAGGAAAGCTTTTAATTAAAAATGTTTTATGTACAGACTCTAGAAACATTTAGGAGGTTCATGAATTTTGCACATCTCTGCCCAAGATATATTTATTAAATATCTTTACAAAATCAAAAGGGACTCTTCTTGCTACAAAGCTGACATAAGACACAATATATGCAAACATACCTCATAATTAGTTAGTTCAGCTACTTTATGTGGACTTATTGCTGATACAGACATTCAACTGCACATACAGAGCTTGTTTAATCTTATGTTCAGTGATTAGCATTGACCAGAGGGGTGTAAAGCCCAGCACTGTCGTAGCGCAACCGCTTTCTCTGGAGTTCAATCCAGTTCCTTTGGGATGAACTGGAGTGGATTCAGAAATAATCTCCCAACAGCAGTATCTGACCTCACAAACACTATTGTAGTTAAATGCAATGTAATTCTCACAGTGATGATGCAACATCTAAAGTAAAGCATTGCAAAGAAGTGTAGAGGCTGTTACTGTCACAAAGGGGGACAATCCAAGAAACCCTGAATGACCAGGTCTACAAACACCTGCACTGAATAAAAGTGAATTAAATTGTACAGTATGTGTTACAGTACAGGATTCAATGGTTTTCGACAGGCTTGTACGTGTTACAGAAGCTCTCAAAGTTCAACAACACTTCTAATATAACCTTATGTAACTTACTGACCAATTTCATTGACCTTTTCATCATGCAGGTTTCATCCAGTGGCTGCTGTGTTCAAACTCAAACAAAGATTTTAAAAAGTAGAGATACATGGTTTCTTCTAAATGATATATTCTTTTATTTTTTATAAACAATTCAGTAATCATTTTATACTATGACATTTTTATTTTGTTATGACTTTGTTGGGTGTGATCTGTGGTTAGATTTTCCAACAGGTAGCTATTTTCAGTTCCACTAAACAATGGTTTAAACTTTGTGAGGATTTAGGGTTACAAAAAAAACCACTTGGTGGATGCATAAATGATTACTGTCCTAGTGTGGGCTGGACTATTTGGCTGTACAGTGTGGGACTGAGAAATAGCAGAGAGCAAATAGGTTCCTTGAGGCTACACAAGTTGCATCCTTGTCTTTTCTAGTGCGTTATAGTTCTTGTATTTCTTGTCGAAGCTGATCCCACATGGGGGGACCAAAGTTATTACATAACAGGTGAACAGAGTCTGATGAATAGAAAATCTGCATGAATCTGCCGAATGTATGAGAGAACTGCGGCATAGCGGATATAACACACTCTCATTTCTACTGTCTTGACCCATTTCTACTGTCATGCTGTGGCAAAGTCACCAGAGGATTCCAGCACTATTGTTTCCCCAGACCTATAGCATCGCATTCATTCTTGAAGCGTTTAAATGTCACGTCTCTTCAATTAAAGGCTATTCAAGCAAATGAAAGATAAATGTTCTTTGACACTTGGTTTTTATTGGACGCGAAAGCTCATGAATATTCATGAATAGACTTTTTTTTATTGCCTTTGTTTCCTTACAAAACGAGCTCTTCACTTGGGACGTGACGCAAAGGGGCTGGAGGTGCAGCCCACGATCTCTTCGCTGCTCTTCTGCCCTCAAAACAGACGCAGCGTGTGTGCGGAGGTGCAACAAGGCGCACGCAGCAAGAGAAGAGGAGCGCCTTGTTGCGATCGCTACTCGTTGCGGCACTAACGCAGCCCGGGGATTTTCGTCATGAAGTTCTTGTGTCTCCTCGTCGTGGCTCTGTCCCTCTTTGCAGGTAGGTGGTTTGGATTTTTCTACTCTGCAGATTTCAGCACCGCGGACAGCGGCACGGAGCTTTAAACCCCAATCGGAGCTCCATAAAGCCAAAGACATTACATACATTTACAGTCTCTACACCCATCTGCATTATCACACAGCCAAAACAACACAAAGGTTTAACTGTAAATACTCTTTATACTACATATTGATAGTTTCTGCTCTAGAAGACCCAGCAGTGATGCTACTACTTTGTTCTTGATTGGGACTTCTGCAGATGAGGTTGTGAAAGCTCAGCTTTATATTAGGTGTTACTTTCAGATCTGTGAAAAAAGCAGTACTTGTTCTGCTCTAAGGCACTTGAAAGCCCAATCACAGACCCATAAAGCCATTTCGACAACATTTACAGTCCACACCCATCCGTATTATCAGTAACTGTAAATACTCTTTATACTACATGTTGATGGTTTCTGCAGAATTCCTCCTCTCTGATCATGCTCTAGAAGATCCAGCAGGGATGCTACTACTTTGTTCTTGATTGTGACTTCTGCAGATGTGGTCGTGAAAACTCAGTGTCCTATTACGTGTTACTTTCAGATCTGTTCTATGGTGCTATATAGCCCATAAAGCCATTTCAATCACATTTACAGTGTCTACACCCATCTGCATTGTAGCAAAGCTACAACAACATCAGGGTTTAACTGTAAATACTATTTATACTACATGTTGATGGTTTCTTCAGGGTTCTTCCTCTCTGATTGTGCTCTAGAAGACCCAACAGTGATGCGACTACTTTGCTCTTGATTGGGAAGTATGCAGATGTGGTCATAAAAGCTCAGAGTGATATCAGGTGTTACTTTCAGATTTGTGAAAAGAGGCTGCTCTTCATCTGCTCTAAGACGTTATAGTCAATCAGAGCTCCATAAAGCCAATTTGATTAAATTGCATTTACAGGCTCTACAGCTATCTGTATTGTCACAAAGTCAAAACAACATCAAGGTTTAAATGTAAATACTCTTTATATTACATGTTGATGGTTTCTACAGGGTTTTTCCTCTCTGACTGTGCTCTAGAAGACCCAGCAGCAATGCTACTATTTTGTTCTTGATTGTGAAATCTGCAGACGTGGTCCTGAAAGCTTAATGTAACGTTAGGTGTTACTTTCAAAAGGCTGCTCTTCATCTAATTCATGCTCTAACTGAATGCATTAAAAATTACAGATAACAAGTCGTTACCAGTCGAGCAAGATGGCAGAAGAGAAAGTCTGGTATGCCTAACATGGTCTTTGTTAATTAATGATCCAAGCCCAAAAAGCACCCACTTCTTTATAATAATGCAAATGTCCACTGTTTATTTTAGCTCACCCACTGTCTGGTTGAGATCATTTCCATGGTGTTGTCCAAGCCAGATGTCACATCAATGAACCCAGAATGTAGAGGCATTCTGAAGGCAGGCAAGTAACTCTTACTTTGCTTCATCCTGACAGCTGTGCTCTCCAAAACATAATCTTTACATTAAAAAAACCACTGCTGCTTGGTTTTAGGCTGGTGGTTTAGTTGGAGGCTGCTGTATACATTATAAGCTTTACTAGCCTGTGCATGATATTTATTATTCTAGATCCCACAGGCTCTGTTCACTCTTCACCTGTGAAAAAGAGCGAAGAAGACATTCCACCTCCAGAGCAGGAGGAGAAGAGACATGAGGGGGGAACTACTGACAGGGCAGATGAAGTCATTGATGAACTTCTCAAGGCAAAGGAGGAGAAGCGCGAGGATGTGGATGAGGAACGGAGCCAAGAGGAATTTCCAAATTATTACAAAAGATACCATCTGCTAACAAGCAAAGAAAAACGTGAGGACCCAGAGGATGAGAGGAGCCAAGAGGAGTTTCCTCAAAAAAGGCACCATTCTTTCTCCGCTAAAGAGAAGCGTGAGGATCCTGATGAAGAGCGAAGCCAAGAAGACTTCCCAACCTATGAGCAGAAAAGGCAACGGGTCCTAACAAGCAGGGAGAAGCGTGATGAACCAGACTATGACAGAAGCCAGGAGGAGTTCCCGAGTTACATCCATAAAAGGCACCACGAGGATGATGAAGAGAATGAAGAGAGAGAGAAACGAATCTGGAAACCTTCTCACAGATATCATCACAAGAAGAAGCACCATAAGCGGGATGATGATTCATCATATGAAGATTTCAATGAACTGAGCTCTCAGGAGAAGAGGTCTGAGGACTCAGCAGAGGAAGAAGAGGAGAGAGCTAAACGAAACTGGAGGCCTAATAGACACCACCAGAGGAGACATCACAAACGGGATGCCGATTCTTCTGATGAAGAGTCAGACGATTTGGAAGCTGAGGAGAAGGAGAAGAGGGCCTGGTGGCCTGCTCACTGGTTCCACCACCAGAGAAACTACAAACGCAGTGGAGATTCCTCTGAAGAGGACTCAGAAGAGCAGCCACCAGAGAAAAGATACGAAGACTCGGAAGAGAGTCGAGATAAGGAAAATGGAATCCACCACAGCAAGCACTATCACAAACATACAGAATTTGGGAACGAAGACGAGGCAAACAAGGAGGAGAAACTGCATCACCTCTACGACTCACTTGAGGAGACCCTCAAGCACCACTCACCTGAGGAGGAAGAGGAAGAGCTAATTGCCCGAGAGATAAATGAAAACAAACACCATTTGACGAGCCAGGAGGAGAAGAAAATGGCCCACAGTGCTTCTGAAGAAGAAAAGCAGGAGAAAGAGGCAGCGCTGAGATACCTGACTAAGAAAAGGAATGAGTTGGAGCAGCGTCTGCTGAAAGAAGGCGAAGTTTATGAGAAGCGTAACCCCTGGATTTATCGAGGATACTACCACCCCGCCTGGTACAAGAGGAGTTCTGAGGGTAGCGAGAGATTTGCAGGTGTGCATCCTTCACAGAAACTAGAGGAGCTTGCCAACACCATCCGATACAAGCGGGGTCTACTGTCCCAACAAGATTCATCGGAGGGAGAAAAGGCTGGACTGCATCAGAGGGCTCTTACTCCAGATGAGGTAAAATAAAGCAGTTACTCACTCTAAATCAGAAACAAAATATGCACAATAAATATAATATTGCTCCATTTGAATCTTTTTACATTAACTTCCATTGAATGTATTTTCACTGAAAAGCTACTGTTTTGGAGTAACAAAGTTTTGTTCTGAGCGGGACGATTACACAAACATGCCATTGGCCAGAATTTGTGTCAGCAGACTCTGTATTAATTTTACAGCCCCATACATTCTGTCAAGTGTTAAATAAATGCACAGAGGTAAGTCTGGCCTAAATGCTAATGCCCTCTGAGCCAGCAAATAACAAACCTTGACGAAAACATAAAAAATGGTGCTCCACAGCTTCAAAGGGTAGAACAAAATAAACAAGGCCCTCCTGCCTCAAAGTGGGCCATGAAGCTATGCTGGCTGGGTCTCAGCGTGAAACCAACAAATACAAAAAAGTGTGAGAGCACAGTGCAAAACCATTCCCTTTTCGATATTTCCTGCAGTGCCGACTGCACCAAAAATCGTTAATTATCTCCCAGCTTCTGTGGCTCCCTAGCGAGCAGTTATGTCGAACCTTCACTATTAAAATTATACCAGACTTATCATCCCTTCTACCACTGCCAAACTGTGCCGACCCTTAATCATACTGTGTGGTCCATTCTCTAAAGATTTAAAGGCAAGGACAGATGGTTGGACCCCACGGTCGGCTTATAGTATAATTTCTCATCCTGACAGGGCCGTTGTATAGCTCCAAGCACTTCTCTGCCACTTGGGACGTTAGCAATGGCTGCTGCACTGGAGAAAAAACACATAGCAAAAGAGAATAATTTTGTGTTTAAACAATGAATAGGAGCTGCATTTGCGAGCTGTTAGCTTTTTGACTTTTTCAGAGCAGCCAGAATTACTACGATCAACTGGTAAAATATTCTTTCTCTCTTTCCCTCTCACAGTTAAAGGAATTGGAGAAACTGGCCTCAATGAACCAACAGCTGAAGCACACAGATTAGCTGAAAGAAGTGAGCCAGCCAGCTATCCAGACAAAAAGCAACAGCCAGCATTCTCCAGTATGACCTTCCAGAGGCTTTGTGTGCTGTTGCTTTTGGATTAATTAATGCATTTAACTGCTAAAAAAACTATTAAAAGTTTGCTCATATCTTTGCTCCATGTTAACGTTTTTTAATGTGAAAAATGGTTAGTGGAGGCTTTATATTAGTTAACTGCATTACTGAATGGCTTCAAAGGCTTTAACATTTCTAAAACGAAAAAAAAAAAAACTGCAAAGCACAAATGTTTGCTTGTTTATTACTCTGCATCTTACACACTTGTACAATTGTGTTAAAACACAAATGCATGCCATCCATTTGATGTGTTAAAAGCTGTTTTATTTTCATTTCTGCTGTAAAATATCTTATGTATTGTCTTTGCATTGGTTGTGTGCATCTAATAAAATGTTATGATGGGACCAAAAGTTAATAGTGGAGTGTTGTAATCATAGGCTTATGGCACAACAATGAAGAAACAGAAGAAAGATATTATTCCCATTTAAGTCATGTTTTATTGACCATTACCACACTAACACAATTCATCAGCGAAGCAACAGATGACGAAAGTGCGGTTGCTTGTTTTCTGGCACTTTGTGCTTATACAAAATAAAAAAAAAAGCAGGATGCAAATCGTCCTTTGATGAAAGACTGGCTCTTAGGAAACCGGATTAAAAGAACTGCCTTTGTGCAATAAAGCCTAGCAATCTAAACAAAGAAGTAATACAAGATTTCTCAGAGGAGAGAGGCTAATCAGGTTTATTCATACTAAAATAAGTTAGACCGAACACAAAGTCTAGGCAGAACTGTCACTGGGGCTCCTAATCTCATCGAGCTTGATCCTCTTTGCAGCTGGCTCGCCTGTTTTCTGCTGAGGTCCTGATGTAGCAGCATCAGCAGTGACAGTGATTCCAGAGAGCAGATAACCTCCCCCTCCGCTCATCAGTAAAACTGGATGTGTTCTATTGGGCAACACCTGGAGCAAAGAAAACATATGCAAAACTTTAGAAGGAAGAAACGAGACAGAATCCTTTCATTCAAACAAAACACAGCAAATGAGTAGTCTTGGAAATCAACTCCTTTAAAAACACGACTCAAAAGAAAAATGGTTCTATCATTGTTATTAAAGGTCAACTCTATGTGAAATTGTGCTTTGGTATATAAAACTGTGCTGAAAAATGGGGGGAAAAAAACCCACAGCAACTCAATTACCTGGTAATGCCTGAGCCAGGAATCCGTCAGCCTGAGACTGACTGCTCCACCTTGCTCCCTGAGCTTCGTATAACATTCAATTAAAGGCTAATAAAAAGAAAACGAGAACATTACTCTCCAGTCATCGAAGCTTGTAATTAAACATGCAATTTTCTTGCTTGGCAGAAGTGACCGAAACATCATTACTAGTACCTCTCTGTATTGGCAATACACCACAAATGGTCTAGACGGTGCCACAAACTTCAATAAGCCCAGTAGCACAGGACAGGGGTGGAAACGGCTGGCTATTACCAACCTGTAGTACACAATCCATTCAGCAGTTAAAGCATGCAATTCACACCTGTTGTAAAGGACTGGCAAATCCAAAGTTCAATATAACAGCAGAACAGCTGAGAAATCAATGAAATGAGATGAGGTGACAAGCCTTATTGATCTCACTATACGTCACAAGTCAGCAGTATACTCCACTCTGATCACGAGAACTTGATGTATAGCAAATTCCTACGTGGGGCAAATGTCTCACCTTCAAATGATACCCAAACAAAAACAGCCAGATATGCCTTTAGAGACAGCAGCTCTGGTGTAGGAACTAAACGTAAAGAATTGTGCCATCTATGTTAACCTACTCTGCGTCATTAATAACCTTGTAAACATGCTGAAATGTTTTTCAGTTTAAGGAGAGGAGGCTTAATTTGTATAAGTAGCCTCTATTATTAGATAATGACTACAGTTCTATACATTCAAAGCATCTATAATAAGGAAAAAGGCCATACAGCCCTCATGAACTACAGTATAGGCAACAATTCTCAAATAAAGCTTCTCTTCATCTCTAAATGGCAAAATGAGTCATATTAAAACAAATCATTTCGTAATGTTTTTGACTTGTCTAAAGCATTGCCTAGATCTACAGGGATAAAACAGAGAGATCTTACCCGTCAGCATTACGGCCTTCCAGCAAGGCAGCAGCCGCGGCCAGTCTCTTTCTCTTCTCCTCCATCCTTATTCTCTTTTCTTGCGCCTGTCAGAGGAAGAGTGTATTAGGTAAAGATCCAGCCCTCCCACAGTCTCTGATCAAGGCTCCTGCATCTATATTGCAGTTTGCACTCAGTTCATGAGTACTATACTCAAAGTGCTAAGGAACATAAAACATGACAAATATTTGTATAGCCCTAAAACTGAGCACTATGTTTAGTGATGCGACATGTAAATACATGAAGTACAAGGTTTTGTAAAACAAGGCAGATAACAGGGATACAGGCTACACCAATAACATTCAGTCCAGTTTTACTGAAGGATTTACTGCAAAACTGAAACACAGTATACAGTTACACAGTAAAGAATGTTACGGAGAGAGAGACTGTGAAGAACCCATAGTTTTGTTACAGCTGTGTTAACATCAGCCCTTTGATTTTTGAGACGATTACGCAAGATTTGCTGAACATTAAGACTGCCCAGCTCACACCAAAAGGGCAGGAATTCTGGCAAAATGCATTAGTCATCTATTGGACACTAGAACATTACTCATAGGCTGTACATGTTTACAGCACACCCACAAGAGCAAGTTCAAAATAATTGAGAAGAAAATCACAGATCAAGGTTTCTTGGAGCTTTAAGCATAGTTCACATTCAACTCAAGATCAAAATGAATTTTTATAATGCATAAGCTAGCATTTATGAAGAAAGAGATCATTAAAATCAAACATCCAAACCAAGTTACTGATCTTCTGTACTGATCTCTGCAAGCTTAGTATTTTATTTTTAGCTGATACCCTCTAGTTGTATGGGCAATCTCCCAGAACACATGCTTTAGTGGTTTTATTACTATGGATGCGCAATTAGAATTGGCCAAAATCTACACCACGCAATCTACAAATTTATTATTTTGATATTAGCCAACCTCCATTACATTTTAATATGACATGAATAAGTTGAGCCTGATACCTGATAATTCTGCATGATTGTGCTTGATGGTCTGTCCCCCTCTTAAGTTTTGATGGATCATTTAATTTAGATTTTATTTATTTATTACATAGGCAGCTGATTTTTTGCAAGTCTGGCCTGTTCAAGAGTAAACACTGTTAGTTATACTGCACAACTGGTTAATACAAATGACTGTAAATGTAATTTAATTTAGTCCATGTAGTCTAATAAAAAATAGCATTCAGAAGTGGTGCATCTTTATTTATTACTCAAACTTTTAGGGCTACAGGCATACAGGGATTGTAAACCCTCCAAGTAATTAAAAAAGGAACTTAACACTCTTCAGGTGAAGAAATAATGGAACCTTCTAAAGCCGAACATGTACCTTTTAAATTTCCAGCTCCCAGCATCCATTGTTCTACAACTGGAGATCCCATAGCTCATACGGCCTTTTAATACATTCTAAGACCAGCTAAATAGGTCCACTGAGGCTCACAAGGCCAAGTATTATGTATTCAAAAATTTTTCCAGATCACAATCAAGAAGGCTAAGGAGCACTGAAGATAAAATGGACTGTTTTGGGCAGATAATTAAGCTATTAAATGTAAAAAACTAAACTTCTCATGCATATCATCAAAGTTCACCTTTTGCTCTCGCAGCTTCTCCCTTTCCTCCCTTTTCTTGACCTCAGCTGGGTCTGCGCTCACTTCCATGGTCTGTGGGCCTGAGCTGCTCTCCTCAGCCCCGCTTGAGGAGACCTGAGAGGAGCTACACTGCTCCTCAGATCGTCCGTTGCTCTGAGAGTCTGCGTCTTTCTCATCCAGATTCAGTGTTCCTGACAGCAGGGCATTCACCTTACACAGGGGAAACTCATGTAGTGTACTGTGGAAGTGTGATGGAAAGCCAAAGCTCTCCATGCCTGCTCTGACTGGACCACCACCTGGATACATCTGGACCACTGAGCCATGACCTGGGAGGGAGAGAACAAGAATTCTTTCATAAATGTGGTTTTATCAAGGACATAATGACATACTATTCAATAGGATTCTTCTGTCATAAGGATTTTTTTATGTATAATAAAGATTCAAATTAATACCGAATACAAACACAGACTCATACCTCCCATTCTCTCCATAACAGAGCCAAGAACAAGGCCGGCACACGTCTCAAACACTATAACTTTACTGCCTGCATGAATGTTGCCCATGGTCAGCATCTGAGCCAGGGTGTCGTATCGCAGATGACTGTAACAAGAACCAAATCATTATTCAGAGGAAAAGTGGTCAGCAATGAAAGATGTCAAGAGCTTTTAAGATTAACACCAGTCGAGCATGAGGACGTACCACACTTTACCAGGTTCTCTGCCATGGTACATCATGGCTAGAATACGGCAGGTAGGCTTCAGTACTGTTATGTTGCTCTCATACCTGTGAACATGTTAAGTACTTTATTATAAACTCAAATAAGAAAATATGTACTGTTTAATAACCTGAAACATGCTGTCCCCTCTACTTACTTCTTTTTTTTCTTCTTGATGTATTTCTCCTGAGCAAATTCAGTTTTATCCCTGAATGTTGTGCTGTTGTCTATAAGCTGCTGAATAATTTCCTAAAAAGTGGAGAGGAGCAGTGAAGAACACACAAATTACGATATGGATCACAGTGAAACCTCTACAACCAAAAGATCCGTTATCAATATGGCGTCTGAATAGCTTAAATCACAGGTGTATCTGTATCTAAAAGTGCTGATGATAGACCAACAAATCCAAAAGAAACAGTCAGTTCTGAAAACGGTACCACAGTGTGTTTACACAAAGACTCTCACTGATCTTTCAAGCCCACAATACCATCTATGGAATTTTTTTGTGGCAAATTATACTGTAAAATTCTTAACTGGAAACAAGAACAAAAATACACAATGACTGAAACAAGAATAGCTGATTAAAACTCATATCTCAGAGAGCATAGCATAGCATAGGTCTTTGATGTTTTTTTTAATCCATCTGTAGCAGAGACAGCAGGAGAGCCACATGCAATAGTACAAGCTCAATTCTAGCTAACTGATGCAAAATAAAAAAGACAGGAATAGTTTTGTCATTATAATCCGTTCTTATGCAACAGTATCCCTGATTTTAAAAAACCTGCATGTTTTTCTATAATCTCAGCACACAGAGTTTCTGATTTATCATAACGTTTGTCAGCATCACAGTAGTGATGCGTGGGTTGACCTGTGACCCCCAAAACGCATTTCATTATCGATGAAAACGATCACTGGTGTTTTTTTTAAAATATTTTTCCTTCGGTCGGGTTTTGGGTCATTATCCACGGGTCGTGCGGAGAGGTTTGGATCTCCTAACGGGTCGGTTTGGGGCGGGTGTTAAAAAAAGCCGACCCGCGTAACACTACTTCACAGAGTTTTAACTTGTTTCTGCAGCTGGTTATTTTATAATAGATAGAGCAGATTTTACACATACTACATTTTCAAAAAGTGGTGGGGATAAAATCAGGTATTTCAATAGGTTTAGGGATATTTTCCCAGAACAAATTATACAAGAGTTAAAGAAATACCTGGCCTTTTAATCCCTGGTCTTTTAATGATTCGATGTCATCTCTGGTTAGTTTCTGTGATTTGCCATCATCCACAATGTGTCTGTTGTCCAAACCTGCTTCCTTGGTGTCTGTTTGGAGAGAAAAAGAACAGCAACTGAACATGGTTCATTACAGTGCCACAGACTTTTTGTCTTAAAACATCTGCAGGCCTCAACCAGCCTGACCCTCCATCACCTGTGGCATCATCAGGGAGGTTTGGTTTTTGCAGAATCAGCTTCCCTCCACTGTCCACTTCAAATGTGGAGCCATACAGCTCTCCGATGGCATTGTCCATGAAGATCCACTGCTTCTCAAAAATTACTTTCCTGAGAAAAAAAAAAGATTAAAAACACAGAGTACATAGAAGAAACTGCAAAACATATTAAAGCAGTAAATAACTGTGGCAGCAAGGAGGGAGGCACGATGATATCAGAAATACTGTATACACGATATGGACAAAAGTATTGGGACACACCTGGTTTTCATTGTTTGGGCTAGGTCCCTTACTTCAAGAGAAGGGCAATCTTCATGCTTCAGGATACTACGACATTTTGGACAACACCATGCTTCCTCCAGGATCACTAAAGTTTTCTGATTTTGATTCCAACTTTGTGAACAGTGTTTGAGGTAGACCCTTTTCTATTCCAGCATGACTGTGCCCCAGTGCACAGAGCAAGCTCCATAAAGACATGATGAGTTTGGTGTGGACGAACCTGACCGGCCCGCACCAAGCTCTAAACTTCAACCCCATCCAGCACCTTTAGGATGAACTGGAACTGAGATTGTGAGCCAAGCCTTCTCATCCAACACCAGTGCCTGGCCTCATAAATGCTCTACAGAATGAATGGGCACAAATCCACACAGAAACTCCAACATTTTGTGAAAAGCCTTCCAAGAAGAGTGGAAGCTATTAAAGCTACAAAGACGGACCAACTTCATATGTATATGTCCATGTATTTAAATGCACTGTCAAAGTCCCTGTTGGTGTAATGGTCAGGCGTCCCAATACTTTTATCTATAAATTGTTTGACAGTTTGACACTGTGTATTCAAGGAAAGCAGGAGATTAATGCAGCCCTGAGGTACTATGCGAAGATGCCAGAATTTGATTGGTTTTTAGTGCGTGTTGTCTTGATGAGGAGCACATTTTGGGAATTAAGCCATTATGCCTATAACATCTTCCTTGATCCCCAGCTTAGATCTCAGATAAAACATGAACTTCTGAATTGTGTTTGGATATGTTACAGATTTAGCTGTCTTGCTATATTACACCAGTAATTAAGGATACACCGGGGAGCAGGTGAGCAAGTTCATAAAACACCGGGAAAAAACCGTCTCGTTAGAGATGAGAATTAGTTGTTTCAAGGTTAGGGAACTCAGACACTAAATTAAACAACCAAACTTACTTTCTCTTCTCAATCTGCACGGATTTGTAGACGTCTCCTCTTTTCAGGACCACATATTCCCCTTCTCCTATCCTGCAGTCATCATCACTGTCCACCACGGCCCCTGCCATTTCTCTTATTCGAGAGTGAATGTCTCGACTCTAAAATCAGTAAACGATCTTCACTCCAGAAACGCAGTGAAAACAAACGCCATGCACTGGGTTTCTGTTTTAGCTGTTTCAGTGCCCTTCCCCACGTGTACACTACCATTTACTGAAAACTAGAACGACTAATCAATCCAAGCAGCTTCGAAGCACGAAACCAGGAAGAGTAACCGATCACAGAGAACTTTAGCGATCACGTGGAACGCGTTGGGCATTTTATAAAATAAAAGTCTTAAAGGAAAAGAAATACGTTTTTTAACGGTGGTCTTTATCAGCATATATAAACATAAATATTAGTCGTATCACTTATCGATCCATATCGCTCCTAACGAAGAGTGACTGATCACAGAGAACTTCAGCCATCAAGTGGAACACCTTTTGTTTACGGAAATGTCTTAATGGAAAGGGAATAACTTAGGTAAACTGATCTTCATCAGCATATATGAACAGAAATATTGCAATCGTGGTGACACACAAAATAAGCATTCATTACACTTTTTAAAATTTTTGTGTTAATTTGTACTTTTAAGGAACAGCAGTTAATAACAGTCAAATATTGCTGTGAATAATAGCTGGATAAAACATCTTTAGATTAATGGGTAAAATAAACAGTAAGTAAAAATAAATCAGCTAGTTAATAAACAAATGATAAATTAGCCGCTGAATCAGAACTTCCTTGCTCCACAAAAAAAAAAGCATTTCAAGCTTATCAAGCCGCACATCATATGTGATAAATCTGATGAAATGGGACCAAATGCCTGCCTGTGCCCCCAGCTGGTCAGCCCTCCCAGCAGAAATGGTTCTTAACTCTATTTCAACACCATTCAGCCAGCCCGGCTGGGGAGCAAACTGTCTGCTATGCAGGTGCATGCCCCCCTAGTTGCATGGATTTTGGACTA
>JBBPCY010000156.1:7242444-7266633 GCA_037974405.1 Brachyalestes nurse | reverse complement strand
TTATTTTGGTTACAATTTAATGCTATGGGCACAATTTCTGTTTACATTTTGATGAGCTATGTCTATATGCTTTATTTGTATTTACAATTTAGTGTAATGGTCACAATTTTTGTTCACATTTTCCATTTTTTTAAATAAAAACTGGAGCTTACATCTCACTGCTTGTATTTGAAAACATAAAAATATGAGGTAATATATAAAATTGATGGGATGCATTCGAACCGAATCGAATCGTTGACATGATAATCGTAATCGAAACGAATCGTGAGGCCTGTGAAGGTTCACACCTCCACCTAATACGGTCTCCAGCTACCTTGGAGAACCAGGAGCAGCGACTGATACTGGGTATTATCACACCCTCCCACAGCTTCAGCCACACAATTAGTTTTGTAATTTGCAGGCTCCTAATAGTGTGTCTACATGAACATAATTGCCACACAGTTCGCTGCAGCCACAACACGCAACACAAAAATTCTTTTTAATTTAACCCCTTGAACGCCAAGGACCAGTGTGTTCAGCACTGCACTTTTCTTTACCTCTGGTCCAACACAAAGTCAGAGGCAAAAGCTTGCACTCCCTTGGAAAAATGATACATTTAATTGGGAGTACAGTGTCCTCTACAGAAGACACACATGACATGCGTATTTGTGTTCTATGTGTTTGTTAATGCGTCAAAGTGACATTTTTGTATACACTTAAGTATTTATGAAGCACATTAGTAGTGAATTATTAAAGTCCATGAGTACAAAGACCTGCAATTTAGAAGAAAAATGAGTACAATTGCTTCAAGAAAATTGAAGTACATATATTACTGTACAAAAGTCAGAGCTCACCCTTTCATTTGTTTACTATCCAGGCATAACGGCCATTAAGTACCCATTATTTAGTGCTTTAAGTTTCTTGAGCATCATAAAAGAAGCAGAAAACATATAGGCTGAAACTTAAGCATTTTACAGAATAGCCTCAGCAATGAAATATAACATTTTTTATCGTCCATCCCAATCAATCGCTTTCAATTTGTAAAATCTTCAGGGATTTGGTTCCACACTAGCAGGCCTTTCAGTGCTGACTGAATCTCACTTTCATTTACTTTCTACTAGCTTTTTTATTAATGCAAGTAAATTGTCTTCTGCTTAACTTCTGCAGAAAACTCTCCTTGAGCCATTTTACGTGTGCATTAGAAAGAGATGTGCATGGCAGGTGTTTAGTTGGGGCAGCTGGTGGCCTAGTACTTAGGGAGTCGCCCCTGTGATCAGAAGGTCATGGGTTTGAATCCCAGGACTGCTAGTGGTACCACTAAGGTACCCTTGAGCAAGGTACTGTCCATATACACTGCTCCCTGGGTGAGGCTGGCAGCCCACTGCAGAGAAAGATGTTCACACTAGGTGCTGTGTTCATGTGTAACACTAGTTGCATGTGTGAATGTTACTGTCTCTTTGAAGAGTAGCAATCCCAGTGAGATCTTTGGGAATAGCTTTGGCTATAAAGACATAGCTGTAACAGTTTGGGTTCAAGCTGAGAAGAAATGTTACAGAAGTGTTATGTGGCAGCAAGGGGCACAAAAAATAGACAAAATATTTTTTCATTTTTTATATTTTCATTGCAGGCCTGGTGCAATTTTCTGTTAAGTACGTTTCCTGCTTTTTACTGACTCACACAAACAATGTTTAAGTAGTTAGTAAATGTTTTAACTGGAATTTAAATACACAAACGGCTGTAAATAAATCACTTCTGGCCGTAACCGCAAACTTCATCATAATTATTTAATGGTTTGATTCATATACATAAATCCTAAAATGTTTTGGTTGACATGTTTTATTAAGAAACCCAAAGCAAACAACATTCACTCTTTAATACTTTGTTGTGATTAGTTGCCTTTTAAGTCTTCAACAAGTATAAAAAATAGTTTGTATGCAATGAATTGACCAAAAATGTATTGGAACTGAAACTAATAAAAACAAAAGACAATTCATCTTTTAAAAAAAAAACAGTAAAAAAGAGAATAATCTCAAACAATAAAGAATTCCCTGCCATGCTGTCATTGTCAGTGGAATTAGATCAGATGATCTTCAAGAGCAAGCAAATAGCTATACGCTTCCACAATACTATCACAGCTGTCCATCACAAATGTTTTCTTTGTGAGCACTTGGTGTATGTTTACCTTAAAATTAGGTCTTCTGAATAACAAAATGTAAAAAAACAAGCATAAGACTCACATAATAAAAAGGCCACATTAAATTCTTGGTAAACTGACACATGGCTGGTTCCCAAGTTATGGTCTAGAGTTATTTTCAGTCTTGTCCCCCTGTAAGTTTACGGAAGAGTTCTTCATCTAGTGTTTCATTTTGGTTTTTGGAGCGTGTTGAGAGGAAAATGTAGCCTCCAATGTACTCATGAACCACCCTACAGTCACATTTCTGACAGGTGAATGCTACTGACACATTCTGGTCAAATTCAATGGCCACCTGAAATAGAAAACATAAATCAGATAGTATACACAAACAGTTTCTATGGGTATCAAAAGAACCAAAAGTCCTGAATTTAGATAAAAGCAGAGTTATCCTGACCTGTCTGATCTCCCAGTTGACATTCCACTGTTTCATGTTAGAAAATCTCCATGTGGTCACTGGCAGGTGTGTGGACATGTCAATACGGATTAGCCTATTGTAGGAGACGCCCAGTATCTCATCCTTCTTGCTCCCTTTGAATCTGTGTGTACACAAAGATCAGCATGGTTTCTGGTAGCTCAGTACACTGAACAATTATGGCAGGAGTAAAAAATAAACATTTAAGTCCACATATTTCACATGATACACATATTTTTGGGTTCTATTCCATTCTGATGTCAAGATGTAGTTCTATTTCTTACATATAAGTTAAGTTACTATATAAGTTAAAGAACTTCTGGCTATGCTGGCTAAAACAAGCCTCTCACAATTGCAACAATTTCTAAGAAAATAATGTCAGATATATGAACCTTAAATGGAAAAAGACTAGTGGTGTATTAATTGTCTGCAAGTGTAATAAGCTTTGTTTGGCAGAATGACAAAAGCCATAGTGGTTTGGTGTTCACACACATACCTGACTATGTAGTACTTGATTCCAAACTCTGGTAAAGACTGCCATGCTTGAATGAAACGTAATTTGGCTTCCATGAGAGAAAGCTGGGAAATGTTGTGATGGGCCTCCAAGATCCGTGTGGACAGCTGAAACCCAAAGCACATAAGAAAAGCATGTTAGTGTCACAGTGCTACAACAGCTGATTTTAAAGGGCCCATATATCGGAACACCATATTTTTCTCAATTTTTTCTTTAAATGAGTGTGAAGTAGTATGTGCACATGTGTGAAGTTTCATAACACACCATTTACTCTCCAGTCCACACAGTGTATATATGGAAACTAAGATACAAAAACAAAAAAGATTGCCAGCCAGTCAGTTTAAGGTATGAAAAGAGGATATATGATCATGTTCAAACTAAGTATGACTGTTTGGTGCATAAACCCACAAAAGCTTCATAGGTGGAGGCAGAATACAAGAAAATTGTAGGATGTGGGCTTTTTATATGCACAAGAGGTCAAAGTCACAGGTCTTTTTCTTATGTGTGCAAATATGTGTTCTTGCTTCACCTGCTCTTCCAACATTTCCTCCATAATCAAAGGTATACAATACAGTTAATGTGGAGTTTGTCCCCACCTTTGATTCAGAAACAGCCACTACTCTTCTGGGGAGGCTTTAGATGTTGGAACATTATTATGAGGATTTGATTTCATTCAGCCACATAAGTATTAGTGAGGACTGATGTTGATCACCCATGTCTGCCTAAATGAAGTTCAAGTCTGTAACTCTTGCCTACAGAGTGATATCTAAGTTTGCCTCCCTTAATCCCACCATTCAGACTTACATTTCTATTTGCTCCCTCCACTCCCTGCCTGGCTCTGCCATCCCCACACACAAGGCAAACCCAGTCCACTCTTCTCACTCATGGTTACCCACTGGGGAAATGAGCTGCCAAAGGCGACCATTTTTAAAAATCTCAGAGAGACTAATCTCTTCAGAGAGCATCTCTTCTCTTGAGGCACTACCTATCTTCTTGTGCTACTCCCTACATAAAGAGTTTATCACTTAGAAGTCTCCTCTCTTTCTCACACCTTTCATGAAACCTTTCTCATATTGTAAGTTGCTTCAGATAAAAGCTTCTTCCAAATGTATGTAATGTAATGTAATGTTTATAAACCTTTGGACATACAGAGTCACGTGCTGTATTTATACCATTATGTTTTAAATATCAGTGTAGTTTGGGGGCATACCACAGCAAAATAAAGCATTCTTTACTTGTTTGTTCTTGTATCTTTTGGCATATCGCGGAGAGACGAAGCATTCTGCATTCATCTCCATAGACTCCACGTCAGGAGCAGCTTGGCCGGGAGGGGGCGCCAAACTTTTCATCTGTAGGAAAGACTGGATGTTCTTGACTTCTGTGTTGTAGGAGCTGTAGGCCATGGTTTTGCCTTTAGAAGCCAGGATGCAGGCTGCTTTCCACCTGGCATACTGTGTTTCCTTTAACAAAGCAATCATAATACGCAAACAAAGGAGGTGAAAAGAGATTTGCGGTGTCAATGTGTTTAAACAAAATGTTTAAACAGTGCTGTAGTACAGTGTCCTAAGTAGAAATGTGTATATATATATACACACACACACACACACACACACACATACACACACACACAATCCACTCACAACAAAACACAATCCACTCACATTTTCACAGCGAATATACACCTCATTCATTCCATCCGCAACAGGCAGCAAGAGTTTGATGCCAAACTTCTTTTCCGTCACATTGACATCTGGAACAACTTCACAGCCTGCATGATCAATGTGGAATTAAACAACATGCATTAATATTTAACCACAGAGATCATCAAGATGCATTCTAAATGTGTGCTGCTCACCTCGCAGATGGAGCTGTTCAATGGGCTCCCCATGGGCTGACTCTTTGTTTTTGTAATAGGAAATGCTGGTATCTCTGAACACAAACCAGTAATCTTTGAATTGCCGCAGTAGTCGCTTGGGCCTGCAAAGTAAAAACGGTAAAAAGAGCTTTGACTGTGAACTGTAGTCCAGGAGGAATGCACTTGAGAGTTCCAGTGCACAGATAAACAGACTTCTAGAACCACACTTTCTTAAAAAAAAAACTTATAGGTTCAACTATTAATAAAAAATAAAAGAACTGCCAAAAACGATCAAAGATTAAGCAACTTTAAAAACACTACAGCACAACTCACCTATATAGTTTAAGATTGTCTTCTAACTTTGGAATATCCGTGATATCTTCCTGAAGGCATACAAAGAAGGCAAAATCTGTAATTATGTATTAATTAGCTATTAATAATATAATGGCCAACGATACAAAATGCATAAATAGGAATTACTGCAACTCTCATGCATACCAGAATCCTGTCTGTGCTCCTTCCTTCAAGTGTTGTCTCTAAATGTGAGAGGGCTGCCTCCACTTCATCAATATCAGGTTCATCAGAATAGTCCACAGGTTTTGTTGACATGGTCAGTTTACATATGTGATACTGAAAGAGGTCAGATATTGTAGACACTGTAAGTTTCTGCAGTAATTATATTGTCACTATTATGTAAATAATAACAAGGTGTTGTTCAGTAAAGTTCCTTTTGTCATTTTATATGCCACTGATGTACATATATTAAAATATAGGTGCTATTTTATGATAATACCATCTTCATTAGAGAAATATAAATGTGATTTACACTAGCTGTTACTCTTCAGCTGTAGGACTGATCATCAAAATGTGATATTTGTTTTACGAACAAAATATTCTGTGAAATAAATTACTAACTGAAAATGTGTGCATAAGTATTCAATCCCATGTTCCGTGGAACCTCAACTTTTGCACAGATGAAAGATATTGCCCTAACGAGGCCTACAACTGGCCTCACCGTGTGTTAAAAACTTCACCTTTTATTTTAAAAGGATTCAAGCACCACTGGTCACATTATGAGACAAAATGAAAGTAGAGGCAAAGGTATTATCATGCACAAGACAGGAAAAGTTTACAAATTAATATCCGTGAGTCTCGATATCCCAGTGAGCACTGGATCATCTGTGGATAAACGGAAGCTCCATCATATCAGCCATGACAAACTCTGCGTCAGAGCAGGAAGGGGGGAAGCCACTTGTGTGTGAAGCCACAGAGGGGCCAACAATCACTTTGAAGAAGTTACAGAGTACCACCAGTCATCAACATGAAGAGCTCCACATACAACCAGCCTGTATATGAGGGTGGTTAGAAACAAACCATTGCAGCACAAAAACCACATCAATCACAGCATGTTAAAGTGACACTTAAAATAGGGTTTAAGGCTTTTTGGTGAGATAGTAAGCTCAACATGCTGTGTGGCACAAACTTTACACCGCTTATTCCTCAACAAACACCAACAGTGAAGTATAGTGAGGATGTTGATCCTCAGCAGGCACTGAGCGTCTTGTTAAAATGAAAGGATAGATAAACTTTCACAAGGACATTGATTTCTTTGAAAACTGTGGTCCACAAGTATCGCCCAACCAACCTGAACAATGGAGCAAATCAGCCAGAATGAGTGGGTGAATATCACTCTAACAGTGTGCAAAGCTGGTAGAAACTTGCACAAAAAGACTTTTGGTACCCAAACAAAGCTGCTAATCATTTTTTATTAATATTGTTTTTTACATTTACATTAAGAACATCTTAGTTTGCAAGAAACATACTGTCTGGAACAATCTGTAGTATGTTTACTGAACTGAATGTATAATTCAGACAAGCAAAAGTGCCATTAAGGGTGTTTTGCAACACATTGTATATAAGACTGATTTGGCTTTCTGAACTACTTTAAGTTTTTTGCAATAACAATCATTAAATATAAGAAAACCGAGTAGAATAAAGAAAAAGGAAAATAATAAAACCATAAGATGTTAGATTTTATCTACAGAATTACTCTTCCAGTATTACTAACTCCCCCCCCCCCCCCGAGCCGACCTTTGGAATCCTGCTCTGTCTGGCTTGTAGAAATCTCTCCTGCAGCTTATTCTCTTTGTTGTGACAATCTTTACCACATTCCACAGTCTAAAGCAGCCTCCTCAGACCTATGAAAAGTCTGAGCCTGCAGGGACACAAAGCACTGTGTGTCTTATCTCATCTCCCTATTTGCAGGGAGATAAAGAAAAGCCAATACAACACTGCACTACCTCATATAAACACACCAAACATACTGGACCAGATTTAAAGCTCAGTGCACAGATGTAACCCTTGTGTATTCCACACAAAAGTGTCTGGATAAATGGTAAATACCGGCCTTAGTGTTAAGAATGAAATATGCACTCCTTAGTGTTTATGATGCAATTTCAGAATGACAGAACTATCATTATCTTCCGGAAGGCTGCATGCGTGGCACTGCTGTACCTGCAGGGAGGCAAACATTAGCATCTCTTCCTCCGTGCACTCAATCTCCTCCAGCAGAATGGTCCAGCGAGCCTGTTCATACAGCTGTGTAATCCTTACTGCGTCATACTGGAGAAGAGACATACCCACATAAAACACACACTAGTACACACACTCCTGTTATCACAGCTATTGCATGTTAATATCTATTAACTTTTATTTTTATACCAAAAGACATTTTGAATATTTTCAGTTACCATCATTGCACTGACAATCACTTCATCCCCAAAACAGAAAACCCCTTGATTCAAAATAGACTTATATTAAATGCCGGCTGCTGATGTTCAGTCTCAGACCTGCACTGTCAGAGTTTCTAATTTGCATTATAAAGTCACATATTTCAAACATTTATTCACATAATTAGGCAACTGGTCAGTGGCTTTTCTGTTCTTTTCTAAAACAGAAAAAATATTTAGAGGCTAATGACCACTGACAGTGCAATACTGATGAAGAAACTCAAGATGATGCTGAGAAATGCTAGATTATTTCCTAAATGTTTTCCCAATAGCTAAGAGAAAATGACTCATCTCTTAATTATAACTGCACAATGAAATGCTTTTACCTTTGGATTGAGATCAAAGAAACAGTGGTACTTGAAGCGAAGCAAAAGTCTGTCATTCTCCTGGATTTCCTGCTCCATTAGAGAGCTTGAGGAGTCCAACCACCTGCCAGATACATTTATTTGCATGTTTGCTATTTTTGTAATAGTTACAGTATTTGATGGGTACTGTTATATTATAATAATACTAATATGATTTGTATATTATTATATTATTATCATGTTATAATTATATTATTATCATCACCCAGCGTTGATTGCAGCTTTATCCTCCATACATAGAGGCTGGAACATCTTGGCCAGCTCCTCTGGGGACACGTTGGGCTGACTGGAAGTCAGAGGGTTTTCTCCAAACCACAGGCTGGTGGCTGATGCAGGGGTTCCATTCTCAGGGTCATAGGTTGCAGTCATGGTTTTACTGTAGAGACTGCTGCCAGCTACAGAGACAAAAATAGTCATTTGTTCCACACTTCACTAACATAAAGCATAATGATTACTGTTATCAGCCGATTTTATATACGTAATGCACGATTAACGCAAATCTATATCTATTCCAAAGTTACTATATATTTTTTTGTTGTTGTTGTTGTTTTGTTTGTTTGTTTGTTTATTGATACATAATGATACTGGAAATCATTTCACAATACACAATATGCACCATGATATTTAATTCATGCACTTGGTAAGTACTAATGACATCCATGCTATGCATATTATGACACAAAGTGACACAGTTTCACAGTGATGATATATACTGTCATGCTTCCCACCTGCAGATGTAGTTTTAAGAAAAACCAAAGAAGTTTACAAGAAAATATATAAACATCACAAAAGTGATGGAAAGAGGAAAGAGTGGCAAAAACGGCTCAAAATTAAAACACAGAACCTCACCTCCTAAACGGAGTGGCATGAACATCAGAAGGTGTCAAAACACTGCACTGGAGTGTTGCTTTAACTTGCAACCCAAAACATTCTCCTAAATCAACTCTGAGGGTTTTCAGTGCCAAAGAAATAGAATGTTCTTTATTTGCCAAGCGAGTCACCTGATCTGAATCCCAAAGAGCGTGCAAGTAATCCATTTCACTTACTGAAGACAAGGCTGAAGAAAAAGCCCCTAAACAAGCTGAAACTGAAAATGACTGCAATATAAGTCAGACAGAGCTTCACTGGAAAGATATCCAACATGTGATAATATGTATGGTTCTGGAAAGGACTGGCATGCATGTGCTCGCTGAAATTATGAGACTGTGTGCAATAGAAGTGATTTCAGTAATGGTCCCCTAATACAGATGTAAATATGGTCAAATTAAGCATGACATTCTGACTCGTAGTTTTTAAACACCTTTGAAACCAACATCCTTGAGTGAAGAAAAAACACAAAAGAAAACATCCAATCACTTGTGAAGTGCACTGCATACCAAGAAAGAATAAAAAAAAGGTTGTTTAAATCTTGCTCCATTACCTGAGCCACTGATATTGTCCAAGTCTATTACATCATCTTCAGCTTGCCCCTTGTCCTTGTCTTTTTTCTTTTTCTTTTTTTGATCGTCTGGGGGTTTTAGGAAGGACAGCTCCTCAGATCTTCTTATATCTAGAAGTAATACATTTGTAATTAATGCATTCAAGAATGTTTCTAATTGTTGAATGGTTCTCAGTCTTGATACTGGACACTGATAATTGCTGTTTATGAGTTAGATCAGGTGTTACAGCAGGTTAAACAATCACTTCAAAAACAATCGCCAGGATGATGACTAGAGTACCTAATATGGACCCCTAGCAAAAGCAATGTTGAGATTAACATCTGAACATTATCAGATATTCCCACACTTACTGAGCACCTTGCACACTTCCTCTACGGCCTTGAAGACCACTGAGGAGAAGCTGACGGTCAGTCTGATGGTCTTCATGTTCGGCAGCTGCAGACACAGTGGCTTGTGCTGGGGGGTGAAGCGCAAGGCAGCATCTGCCTGCACTCCATATTTATCCAGTGTCCAGTGGTTTTTCAGGAGCCAGCATTTCTTCTGCTCCCACCACAGAGCATGATCTGACCAATTATGAGGGACCTCTGTCACAGCAAAACACAGTTCCAGTCTATTTATCAGTTTTTATCAGTTATCAGTGTTTATCAGTTCATCTTTTAACATCCTAAACCCACTGGAAAATATGGACACTTAATGTTCTATCATGAATGTTCACCATACTGTCCAATGAACCCTGACACTACAGTATTGAGATGTATATTTAGTTTTAAAATACATTTTTAATTTCTCAATTCGATCCTGAAATGCAGTATTCCTTACCTGTTTTGAAATGATAGCTATATAGACAAATCATCAGTATGCTACAACAAACAAGGTGTGAGCGCAAACAGGATATTAAAAGGTGTGGTGTAGTGATGATTCCAGTGATGCCATTAAATTATATGGTGCAGACCAACAGCTTAGGGTCCAGACTGATGAGTCGTCTTTTAGTCACACCTCTCAATCTTCCCAAAGGAAGTGACAGCTCATTCAGAAATCAGCCAGAGCTTTGAAAACAGCCCATCCTATTGAACCGCAGTGTCCAATTAAAATTGTATATCATCGATTTTATGAGAATTTATGTAATTTAATTCATGTAGCAAATGACATTAAACCTAACATAACATTTCCATCAAGACACTTAGATGGACAATCAATATGATTTGTTACTTTTAATTTCCACAAAATCTTTGGAAATTGGTTTTACCCTTCGGAGCTGTTCTCACAGGTTGGCTCATAAGGTGAACTTCAGACCTTGTGTCTGCAAATAATAGTGTGGGGGAAGAACAATGGCAAAGAGCCAGGGGCAATTGAAAGGAATGCTAGGCAAACATAGGCGCACCCAATTGTTTAAGTTTGGCCTCTAGAAACCCGGGTGAGCCACGTAAAATCTTCACAAGTGATTTCTGAGTTCATAAACGTAAAGGCCATGATTTTATTTTGTTCCGTTTTGACTGTTTGTTGGACTGCTGGTGCTGTGAGATGACTAAAACCTCAGGGCACTGAATCACTCTTTGTTGTCTGTATGATGTAATGGGTTTTGGACAGAATATGAAGGAGGAGTCCCCATCCCTCGAGCGAGTAGAAGATAAAAGCACTCACTAATGGTCTCCACGAGTTTGAGCATGAGTCCTCCAATGTGAAGGTCTCCCTTGACCCGAATTTTAAACTCCTGAGTCTCATCTCCTTCCGGCTGGTCCACTTGGACCGACAGCTCCCACGAGTGACCAGCAGCGGTGGCCATGGCTTCACCTACATCAACCGAATAAAAAGGCAGTTCAGCAGTGTAGTAATACATTCCTTTCTCAGCCTATCCATAGCTGAACCCTGGGATGAATATCGTTTTTCCTCTCTTCATGCAGCTTTCACCCTTGAGCAACCACAAGATGCTTTAAGCTGTGTAAGGTTTCTCAGATTACAGCCAAACAACACAAAAGCAATAAGCAAAGCTAAAGATGTCTGTTAAAATGATCCGTCTAATCTGTATCCTCCTTTGCCCAACCAATTATGCTAAAGTATTTCCAAAGTATGTTTTTATTGAATAATCTAACAAAGTAAGCTTTTATTTGGGGGTGGGGGTGTATTTTACAGCATACATTGCAGTATTTAAAATATAATTTATATATGGAACATTGACAATTTCTTTTTTAATTTTAAATATCTGTCATAATCCACCAGAGGGCACTGTTTCTTTCTGATGAATCCAGGACTTTTGTAATGAAAGCCATTGTTATAAATAGTTAGATAGTGTAGTGGATAATACATTATTTTCAAACAGCTAATCGCAGACGCTTATATGTTGGAATGAAAACCTGCAGCCACAATGACCGTAGACAAGGTTGGACAAACCTGCTCTAAGAGTAGTTGGTCAAAATTTCTGACCTCAGGCTTTATGTTCACCTGCCACTGTAAATCACACTGAATAAAAGCACTGGTTAAATATGTAACGAAAAATGTTGTCTACTTTACAAATAACAGCAATAACAACACTGTTTTTCGAGTGTTGATTTGTATTGCCATTTTAGTTTTCGTTCGCTCTTACTCAACTAATTTAAAAAATTTTACAAACAATCAAGCCTTTCAAGATCTGAATCAGGCAAGTTAGAACATGGAGAACGTAGAACTACATGTTGCAGGACTGGGGTTGAGAAACTTTGGCTTACAGAGACTCATTAATTAGGAAATTTTACAAAAAGGAAGCTCTCAAAGACAAAGAGAATTAGACTTTACTGTCTGATAGGTGGATATACGAGGAGGGTGGTGGAGTACAATCCTATCCCTGAAATTCCTGACAAGCAGGGACATGACCACAAGCAGAAAATCCAAACACAAACTAGATCATTCCCTTCTCTCCTCTGGTGACCTGATCCGAACAAATCAGATCAGATAAGAAGATAGACCAGAAAACAAAAGTGTAGTGAGAGGCAAAGGCCAATGTTTTGCAGTTGAATTAACACTTTTTTTCTTCCTTTTCAAAACTCCTTTTGTTTTGTAGTTCATACTGTGACTCGCAAGAACTGTGTTGTGTTTGAGGAGCCATGGGTACCTGGGCCTCAATAGAACTTGTTACAGTTCACACATTTTTCATAGTCCATGGACATCAAAAATTTACTGTCAACACTACAGTTCTGCTAGAGAGACATTTATTCTCCCAACACAATCTGGACTATTCTGTAGCCACAGGGCACAACTACTGCCTCAGCCTGTTGATACTGCCTGCAGGGATAAAATGAGGAGGAACTTCATTACTGCAGCACATTAGATCTCTGCAATCAGGTGAAACACATACAGCCAGCCAAGAGATTTCAGTTCTTTGGCATAATTAATCTAGCCTGAACACATTGTTGGGAACACACTGGTATTTTTCATTAATGAAACAAGTTCCATGAGTTTAACCAATGTAAAAACGAACAAAAACGTAAAAGACGATGCTAAGGTTAAACGAACAAATGGAGAAGGTAGTAAACTGATGCAACCTGTGAGCGCTGGCTACGTGTTAAAATCCTAGCGAAACTCTGGAGTTTTCATACGTTTCAGAAACAATGTAAAGATGTCCAGCGAGCTTAAAATATATTGTAATAAACGAAACAACTGGTAGTAAAAGTATGTACTCACCAGACACGTCCAAACTTCTGCCAGCTCCTTTTTTTCTCCTCCGGTGCAGATTACAGCAGAGCCCCGGTGAAGGTATGCAAGACGTGAGCCCGCCCAATCAGGTAGGCCATGCTCAGGAAGTGACTAACAGCTGGAGTAGTGGGGCAGTGACACTGACTCACTTCTAATCAGTGTGCAGTTAGAAATAGACCCACGGTATGAACAAAAGTATTGGGACACCTGGCCATTACACCAACACTGACTTGAATGACATTGCATTCCACGACATAGACTTTAATTTGGTCACCCCTTTGCAGCTATGATAGCTTCCACTCTTCTTGAAAGCCTTTCCAATAGGTTTTGAAGTGTGAATTCTGTGTGAATTTGAGTCAGTTCATTCTGTAGAGCGTTTATGACGTAAGGCACTGATGTTGTGACAGTACCTATGTGTTAATTTAAGCGTTAGATGCTAGTGTTATATTTTTTCTGAGGTACACTATGGACAAAAGTATTGGGACAAACATGTTTTTGGGGAGTAGGCATGCCTCTTACTTCCAGTGAAGGGCAATCTTAATGCTCCAACTTTCCAAGACATTTTGGACAACGCCATTCTTCCAACTTTGTGTACACAGTGTTTGGGGGGAAAGCCTTTTTCTATTCTGGCATGACTGTGCCCATAAAGGATGGATACTGTATTCTCTTTCCAAAACTAGTGTGTCGCCAGTGTTCGCCACTAGAGGGCGGGATCATTCTACTGAACAGCAAAATGTTTCTCCTAAGAGAATGTGTGCTGTAATCTGTTTTGAAGGCACATGTAACTGAAACAGTTTCAGTTGAATGGTGGATATGAGAATTAGCTTTTCTTCATCTTGCTTTTCTCAAAAATTCTTAAACACGCATACTTCAAAACTATTCACCAAATAACCTAAAGAAGAAGAAAAATGATCTTGCTGCAAAAGACATAAGAAACATTCAAATGTGGGTCAAAACACAAGATTTCAAAGATTAATTAAAGGAATGGAATAGTTTCTTTTGCGACCATTCTGGTCACTATTACTGTAAATAAGTTACATTTCTTTTTCAGTCAATTCAATACAGAATAATCTGAATCTCAGTATAGATTCATGTTTTTTCCAGTATAAGTAATACTGAGAGAATATATCTTATGGATACATGTATTGTTGTTAGTTCTAGAAAGGCAATAGCCAGTCTAAAACATGCATTTCTTTAACTGTGCTATTTCTGTTTGGTCCACTTTTTCATACATAGTCTGCTGTTTTCTTCCCCTTGGCACTAGGTGGGGCTCCAGTCAAAGGCTCTCACAGCTCAAGGTCCCTTAAGAAATCTTTTTACGCTTTGGTAAACCCAACATGGAATGTGGACTTGACCAAAATTTTAAGTGTCAAGGTTCTGTCAAAAGATCCTAAATATGCATCATTAAAGCGACTCCTGTGGGAAAAGTGTTCCCGTAAATTTATGCTAATTCAAACCAGGTGCTTAGCTTATCCATGGCCATATTCACTTTCTCTGCTGGAGAGTGAATTCTGCATAGTCAACCCAAACAGGTACAAAATTGACACTTTTTTAAAAAGGATTCTGACACCAGTGCCAGCGTCTGCAACTGTGAAATCTCATATACAGCCTTGGGAAATGGAAGGCAGCACTGAATTTGTGAACCTTTCCGTGAACTTAACCAATTATTATGTTTGTTATAGTTTAGTCAGCCAATCAGCACCGTCCTCGAGGAAAATAAAGGTTCTTTTGTGTGCTCTATTAGATCCTTCCATGGCCAGTGTAAAAACTCAGGTCGGGTCTGATTGCCATCTAAAACCTAAATCCCTGTTCAAAATCCTCACACGGAGGCCAGAAGGATCAGGCTAGGCTCACAGTGTGCCCTTTCCTTAAGTGGATCAGGCCATTAAGAAAAAAGAAAAGAAAACATTGTTGTTTACATCCTCCACATGACCTCATTTGACCTCTCTTCACTAGCATTCCTGCCATAGTTTTGACATTTAAGCACAAGTACACGAGGTGGACAGGGAAAACATCGCCTAATCATACCCAAAGGGCACGCGGGAGATAACAAAACAACCTCTTAACCTGAAAGTTCAGGGGCTGATGGATGCCAAGCCATCTGTGCATCAGCCCTTTGATTTCCTCCTCTGGCCTTTAAAAAGACATTTTGTCCCTGGGAATTTAATACTTTTTTTGAAAGTTTCATTTTTTTAATGTTTATGAACACAGAAAAAAATGAGAGCCAAATTTAGAGATTTCAGGGCGATAGTGATCGCCCCAAAACGAAACTTTTCCATTTCTTTCCTTATTTCTAACACTCTACAGTGTCACATCAAAAATCATGTTTGCTGCCTCTCAATGACTTCAAATGTCTGTTGAGCATTGCTGAGAAATTTTAAGAGTATTTCTGGAGGGTTTTATTTTGACTTTTACTCTGTTTTATATTATTTTTGGTCCTGTGTCTCCATGTGTCCCTGCAGGAAGCAGGGATCAAAACATATGTGATTCTAACACCTGGTAAATACTGATAAGAGTCAGTGGCAGTTAATAAACAAAGCAAACATGACAGTAAGTTTAAATCTTGATGTCTGGAAAAAGGTTCAGAAGTATCAAAACTACCACTACCAGACACAACAGCTTCTTTCCACAAGCCGTTAGATTCCTGAGCATGCACCTTACATCAGGGGTCTGAACAGGATCTGACCTCATACAGAACTGCTATACTTTTAGCTTCCTTAAACTCACTGCACCGACACTTGTGAATAAGAACAGCCTTAAAACATGCTGCTAAAAAATCTAAACCTGCTCTTCCTTGGAAATACACTCTTATTTGCACTACTTGCCTGTTTTGTACTTTGATGCTGCAATATAATGTTGCAACAGTTTTTATATATATATCTATATATTTTTTGTCTCTGCACTTTGTCTTTCTTTTTTGGTGACCTGGTCCTATGTACACTATTTGCTTCAGAGAACACTTTTTCAACCCTCTGTGTACTTGTGTATGTGGCGTGGCTGACGATAAACTCTCGTGAATCTTGAAATTTTACATTAAGGCAGTGGTTCCCAAACTTTCTCTGCAGGGCCCCCCTTTTCTAGATAAGAACATTAATGAGCGCCCCCCAATTCAAACTACACAGGTTATCCCATTCATGCGCCCCTCTGCAATATCTCAGTTTGGGAACCACTGCATTAAGGTATGTGAAGTTCAGTAGGCAACCTTCTAAGCTATTGTTTGTGTTACTGGTGTTCAAGCGATTCAGTTATTGTTGTTCACATTATAAAATAATGATAGTGATAATGATACATAGCACAAAGGGCTTACGAAGGAACACAACAATGATGGACTACCATAAAAACATTAATATTAATTCATATTAACAAACGTGACTCTATTCAGTTATTTAACATATTCGTGTATGACACAATCCCTGTCTGTCATACCACATCGATCATGCAGGAAAAGTCCTGGAAAATGATGAGTGGGAATCCTATAAAAGCATTGTATGGAATCTTTTAATCTTCAGTCATACTTTCAGTGCATTAGTTTTATCAGTGTAGGAATGTGGGATGCCTCTAAACTAAACGAAATGCTTTTGCCAGCCTCCGATTGTGGGGTCAAGTGAGAGTTATAATAATATGATCAGAGTGCCTTGCTTAATGAAGAGAAGGAGACTTAAATGAGCCACTCAAATGATATACATGAGGGTGTATATAAATGTAGTCCCTAGACAAAATAGAAACATTATCTGGAATGAGTTTTCCAATAGCTTCCTAACACAAAGATTGTTATGCTATAGTATCAAGCTATTTCAAGGGATGCCATAAAAGAACTATTTTAGGTCACATGAGCCATCGTTTGAAGACTGAAACTGTCTGATTTAACAAGTAGAATCAGGTGAGTTCCTTGTTTGGAATGAAAACCCACAGCCACACTGGCTCTTTGTGCATAAGACTGGTCACTCTGTTCTATGGCATTGCTCAAAGAACCACTTGTGGCATCAGAATCAGAAAAGTTTATTGATCCCAAAATTGCTTCTATTATGACTGCACAGACATAGAGACAGAAACAAGAACAAAATATAAAGTCTAAACTAAAGGTCAATAATCAATTAAAATCAATTAAAAACATTCTTGCCAAAAGATGTAAACAGAATACTCGTATTGCTGTAACATATTATTTGACACATTTGAATCACATACATTCAAAAAGTGTAATGTAAAATTGGAAAAAGCATAACATAAAAGCATCTTTATTCAGTATCAGTCTCTTATCTTTTAGGACATGAATCATTTCTGATTGTGTGTGTCTTCATCACAAGTTTTGTTTTGTAAGTCGCTCTGGATGAGAATTTCTGTTGAATCATTGTAGATGTAAACAGGGACACTGTGAAATTTCAGTGGAAACACTGCAGTAATCTACTGTGCTCCCTGAATAGAGCAGATTGCTGTTCAGCATGTGCATTCTGGGAGAAACAGGTCAAACGTCTTGCCAAAGAAGTTAAGAAGTTAAAATCAGCAATTATTGGCAAAGCATATTGGGGAAGTGACCAGTACTTGCAATCTTGAACTGTCTGTCTGTGAACATTGTAGAGGCAGGGCCGGAGCATCCCACCATTCCTTACAGTTGTTTGCAATTTTGTTAAGTTTTTTTTTAACATATTATTCTTAGCCCATAGAAACCTTTGAACACATTTTATGTTTTTGCACTTCCCCCATAATTACATTTTGTTTATCAGTTAATAGATATTTAGTTACTGCTTTAATGTGATGTTTGGGTAATGTTATGATTTTATAGTGTTATAAATATAATGTTATAAATAATGTGATTCTGCTTTTACTATTTCATGAATGTTCAAGAATTTGCTACTATTTGCTGCCTAGATACATTTTTCTTGTTTGCCTGTATTTTTACATGTTCCAGGCCTCTGACATAATGTAGGAAAACATCAAACAGCTGTGTATGCACATTAGAGCTCATGAGAAGTACGTAAGAAATCCAGGTGTGTGACGAACTGTATAACTATAGTAATCAACAGTATTTAGAAACACAGTACTGAAATTGTATAATACAGTATGAGTAATGAGAAAAAAAAACATACTGCGATATAATATGAGGAATTTCGAGGAAAGGAAACACGCTGAGCTGATATTTTCTGTTCCAGGTACTGAAACTGTCATCACTGAAGTGTTTACACTGATATCAGTATCACACAGTAATATAATGCCTTTTCCATACGTGTTTTACTATTGCTCTTGTGTTCTACACTGTTTTATTATCCACGAGGGCATGAATACGTCTGGACGCAATTGACAACTCAAACAATGTCAACATGACTTAAGCAACGGCAGAGCTCACCTGTGTGTGCTGATCAGGCTTGGCTAAGTCAATACTCTGGGCGAAATAAAAGCACAGTTCAAATTACCACAGTGCTAAAGCAGCAACTTTAGCTAAAAAATACTAGCGCTGATACTAACCAACACACACACACACACCCACATAAAGCAATTTAGGTGAATTATCAGTCTGTGTGGGGCACATGGACTCACTGACATGCAGAAAAAGTGTGCGTATCATTTCATGACATGGTTGCAATTCATGGCAGGATTGAGTTTCAGCCACGTGAGCTCAATCTCAAGGGTACAGAGTTCCTTTGAAAAAAAATAGAGATTATATCTTTACAAAACATGGTTGTGTAAAGTTGTATTTCTCGGTCGAACTGAATCATTTTGTGCCTGTGCGTGTGTGAGCGTGTGTTTGTAGAAATACTGTTATCATCACATCCATAATGTTTGTTTAGCTCACCAGCTGTGAACTTTGCCTTGAGAGAGGAGTGTACTTAAGAGCGCAGAAAGGCCATACGTGTGACGGGCTTATTTGGGGAACCGTCTGCCTGCCCGGGCTCAGTTCTGCGTGGGATCAGCTTCATAAAAGTAAAAGAGTTCTTCACTGCTGCGCTACAGACCTCTGTTCGTGGAGCATGTTTCCGAAAGCTTCTGAAATGAAAGCCAATAGGGGGTAGTGTGCAATGATCCTACTCCATATGCCCTGTCCACTTAAATTAGCAGGGCCTTGCATCCAACAGCATCTGTTTTCAATATGGAGCGAAGACGGAAGGGTGGGTGCTTGGCTTTGCAGCGGAAAATACAGCCTACTGTACTTTTAAATAGCCCACGGGAGACGCGGGACGGATGTGGTCCATATCGTCTTATCCCCGGATTCCTTGTATCTGGACTGCCACTTCTTCCCCTTTGAAAGACGTCAAATGTACAATTAGGAAAGAATGTGTGTAATGCTGTCTGTGCATGTGTGTGTGTGTTTGTAGAGCACTTATGCCCTGGTGGCACCACGCAAAGGCCAACCGTATAGTGCACAGCCTCCAGGCAACCAAACCTGCGTTGGCCCGTTTATGGCACATACCATGGTTTGAATGTTGGCAAATGAGGTTTTTTTTTTGTATTTGAGGAGTTGTTATTTCTCCTGCTTTAAAAATTGCTCATCTGTACCCCTAAGTGCTGTGGAACACAGTCAGAGAAATAACTCCTTGCAGATAAGAAGCACTGTAGCTCCCCCATAATTCAAAGCTTTGCCATAATTCACACTGCACTGCTTTAACTAAAGGGGCTGTCTGTTACTGGGGCCAATTGCATGTTTGTCCTCCAAATTGTTGGTGCAGCAGTAAGGCCATGAAGCAAAAAAAAAGAGAGAGAGAGAGAAGAAAGAAAAAAAGAGCAGCCTAGCAACATAATGATGACCTGCTTAAAGACTGGAACATATCAGGCATTTTTATACTGGTCATATATCGCTGTTTGACTACATTCAAACATGTACATAAGAATAGACATGCGGAAGGACGCGCGCACGCATATACACTTCAGCTGGAGCCTTTAAGTCCATTTAAACATATAATTTGCCCCGAGAAAAGAGGAAACAGGAAGAGCCTGTCGTCTTCTACCTAAACAGGTCCTAGGCCTTATCCTGAAACGCTAAAGAGGGCGCTTTCATGTCATCTAGTGCTCAACCCTTCAAAACGCCCACTGATTTCTGATTTTGGAACTAAACTAGGAAAGAAACGAGGTGAATTAATAATCCTTACTAATACAAGTTGTGTGTTAATCTATTTAAAGGGAAGCTTATTTACTTTTATAATATGGCCATTTGTAATCATTAGCTCCCTGTGTTTGATTAGGTGCAATCACTTTAATATGAGCTATTTAGTTGTAAGTTTATGCAGTTAGCACATGAATACACAAGTAGCGTGTTAGTGCTAACAAAAGCTCTTTACACGAAAAAATGATTTGTTATCTTATGCATCTCATGGGAGCTCTGTGAACAGAATGGCCACATTGAGGCATGATGGCCATAAATGCGGTGCTGAAACGGCACTATGAGGTGGCGTGTGAAACCATCTGGAAGAGATCTGGCATTTTTCAGAATCCACTTTTGTTTAGCCAGCGTCAAAGACACACATACGGCTAGCCGCCATACGCTCTCCTGACTGAATGAATTCCATTTTTCCATTCACGCCGAGGAAGGAGATACTGCACGAGGCAAAGCAGAATCTGATAAGGCCGATGACAAACCAGGGGGATTGTTGACAGGCCCCTGACATTTTTGGCACAGCTTCCCTGACCCCTTCAGCTCGCTGAAATGTGGATCACTTGAACAGACTCCTCTCAGCTCAGAGATACTGGAGAAATGTGCTAAAGATAATGTTTTAACAACCAGTGCCATGCTCCCCTTGTTCTGAGCAGAAGTACTTGTTAAAAGGTGTTTACTGCATACCATATGGAGTCCCAGAAAGACAATATGGGCCAAGAAGTTTTATGTAGTACTGATTATGTATGAAAAGCTTACGGCATATTTTTTCCATTAAAAGTGCCAATACTATGCCTTTTGAATGCCTAACTTCGTGCTAGGCAAAGCAATGTGGCTTGCAAATGTTGTTTCGTCTAAAAGCACTTGCTTTTGGTCAGGGTTAAGTGTTTCAGTATAGGCCAAATATATGCGTGAGATACAGTACATGTCTTTTCAATATCAAACCGCAATGCTGACTTCTCTAAATATAAATCTAGGTTGTTTTTTTTCTTACTGCAGTTCCGTAAATCCGTTTCTTCCTGTGTCTCCAGCCACGGTTACGGCTAATCTGAATAAACTTGTTGCAGTTTTAAGTTCATGGCGAAGGAGGCGGCTGGTTTCTCACACATGGAAAAGGAATCCAGACTATTGAAAGTCCTTGGCTCTCATTGTTTTGAGATGAAATATTTAGATATATATTCAAGTGTGCTCCACATGCTCAGAGCAGCCCTATAGCAAGACTCCCCACATGCTTCTGCTGACTGGCGTGCCAGAACCATTTGTGGTCATTTGCAAAGAACTGAAAGCCTCTGGCACCTCCTCCTGTGTTTCAGTGCATCTTGTGAGAACCTTAAGACTTTTAGTTACTTGCTTTAAACCAGCATCATTAACAAAGTTGTTAGTTCAAATCCACCTTCTACATTACGTCTATCAGTCAAAGGTCAAGAGGATCTGTCGGTGGCCACACAGGGATTATCCCGTTGACATTCCATTTCCAAGCCTTTTTTGCCCTGACTCAGTGCCGCAAGGTCTTGGCAGGCCAGGCATCAAGGAGCAATTACTGTCGCATTAGTGATGATCAAGCCATATTTCTCAAGTGCACAGAGAAGCTACTGTTTTCCGCTCATTCTTTTTAGCTCCTGTCCGTCAGGCAGAAGTCTTCGCTCTGCCTCGAGCTCACCTCGAGAACTAATAGAAGCAAAGGCACAGGTGTCCTCTTGCTGAACTCATTCCAAGCAATTTAGCATCTCTTGGCGCCATTTCACTTCGTTTCATATGTCTTTTTAAAAAGACGTATGGCTACAGTATATTCTGATGATGAGATGTTGTCTTTGGCTTGTTGGAGGGAAATGACTTAATCTCCGCTCTCCGCACATGCTGAAAGATTCAGTGCAGTGCTTTGTTGCTGACTGCTGTTCAGCTGCTTTGAGTAATCATGTCACAGCAAGCTGTTGTTTGAAACACATCATTGTAATTATGCATCCAAAACAGTGTATCTCAAGAACCCACATTCAAACAATAGTACAAACAGCTACTTTTTCAGTAAAATAGCAGAATTCCTCACATTCCTGCTAGGGCTCAAGCAGGTAATGGATCTTAAGAGACCATCTCTGCATTGTAGCTGCTCCTCTGGGATGTCCTGGATACCTCTCAGCTTACAGGAACCTCCCGAAAACGGCCTCGGGTGCAGGGATTACCACTCCTGTGTGTGCAGAACAAAGATAGGCTGATTTCCCTCTAAGCATTCGCTAGCCTGTTTCACTACTGCACCTGAAACACTATAGTGGGAGTTTACATCTTGGCCACACGAAAGAGATGAAGTTCCTGTAAACAATGAAACAGAATGCCTTCTAATCTGACCTAACACCTAAGGTTATCATGCACAGATCATGAACAGCCTTTTTAATCTTTGGTTAGGTGACTGTTATTACAGTTGTTTCTTCTTCTTGTGGCATTCATATATTTATAACCAACCCAACTAAACTGATTTTGTTTTGTATGTGTGACAGAAGAGGCTGATATCTGACTTTTTACTCTGTATTATTTACTATTTGTTGTGTCCTTCTGGTAACATAATTCTAAAACTTTATGTCAGCCTGTGCTGGATTTGTTCACTTGAATGAATGAATGCTTTAAGCTACCTAGTGCTTCATCATTTCAAGTTTGTGGTCTCTTTGGGTGTATGAGTTTACAGCAATGAGTCTTGAAACCATTTCCCCTCGCACATTTTTCTGGGTTACTTACTAGTGGTTTGGGTTTGCCTGTGTAATTCTGGTAATGCAATCCTAAAACTTTTGTATATTAAAACTTTATGATAGGCTGTACTGAATTTGTTCACTGAGCACTGAATGAATGCTTCAAACCACCAGTCCCTCCCAGACAAAACTGTGGAAATTTCCTCTTTATTTTACTATTTTCCACAGTCTAGAATAATAGTGAAGACATCAAAGCTTTGAAATAACACATATAGAATTAGGAATTGACCAAAAAACAATACTCTTACATTCTTTAAGTGCTTTTTCTTACCATTTTAATAATGTTACGATTAATTTATTATTATGAAGATTATTCTATTGGCAAAATTATCTGCATTATGTCTGTAAACATAAGGTGTCTGCTAGTAGAGTAAAGCATTGTCTCCAGATTAATTTTTTAAAACAATGTATTTTAAACTGTAAAAAAAGCATTTACAGATATACCATATTGGCCTGAATATAAGTTTTTGTTCTAAAAATACTTCTTAAAAAAGGGGGGTCGTCTTATATTCGCAGACTAGATAATATGGTCTTCAAAAAACTTTTTTACCAAAAATGAACCTGGAAAAGGGGGGGTCGTCGTATATTCAGGTCGTCTTATATTCGGGCCAATACGGTACTTGCTTCCAAAAATACTTAAGTATTAAAAGTACATATTTCACTGCATTGTTGCTTTATTGCCACCACACATACAAAACCTAATGCATCTAACTTACTTGTAGAAGATGCAGCATAAGGAATAAGGTAGAATGTTACAGAATTAAACAACCCGAACTGATAAAGAAAAACAGTCTTTTTTCATTCATTGTACACTACACACAAGGTATGTCTATGTACTGTATATTTAAACGAAATTGACAACTGAACCGCTGTAAATGCAGCAGTTTGTTTTAGGCAAACATGGCACACACTTAAAACTATACAATTTTTAAATCTTTTCAGTAAACTTAAACATCGACTCTAAATATGGCCATGGATGCAGCATGAATAGTCTCCGTCTCTGTCTCTGTCCGTTCTCCCGCCACTGACTGACTGTGTTTAAGAAATGCTGGCGCTGCAGTGTTACAGCCTACAGACGTGACATAACACTACTGGTGATTTCTGATAGGCTGTCATCTGCTAAAAGACCAATCACGTTTTAGAAAAGTGAGACAGTAACA
>JBBPCY010000156.1:7229494-7242344 GCA_037974405.1 Brachyalestes nurse | reverse complement strand
ATATATATATATATATATATGTGTGTGTGTGTGTGTGTGTGTGTGTGTGTGTGTGTGTGTGTGTGTGTGTGTGTACATATGTATATATACTTATTGCCTACATTGAAGATGTTTTCACGTTTTCTGTTCTCATCCACTGTTCTCATTAAACACTTGCTAGGCTAAGGCATTGAATTTATTTGCAGTTACGCATATGCCTTTAGATAAGAACATCTTCATCCTTCTGAAAAACACATATGCAGTTAAGTGTGTCCAGGCTTTTGAGTGGTAGTTCAGTGCTTCATCATTTCAAATTCGTGGTCACTTTGGATGTGTGAGTTTACAGCAGCAGGTCTTGAAACCATTTCCGTTCACACATGGCACCGAGGCTGCTTTTGGTAACAATTAAGCTTTTAAAGACGCCTGGACACCCCGAGAAGACAAATTAAAGCCCATCTCTCCTATACAACAACCAGCCCACAATGTCTGGAGCTCGAGACCCTGATTCAAGCCTTTCATCTCGATCGCTCATCTCAGGGAAATTGATTAAAGGCCCTTGAGATGACTTCCTGTTTCTCAAACCTATTATTTTCCAATAGGAAGCGCTCAGATTGAGGACTGTTTAACTGTTGTTTCCCCCGCTCATTCTTATTTGTGTTTTTGTTAAAAGTAAATGAAGCGGCTTCCCTGTTTTTCTTGTTTGTCATCAGTCTATAATACTTGAGTGGCTTGTGAAACATTAGACCCTTCATAAGGCATGGTGCACCAGGCCTGTCACAACCCTGAGTGAAGCCAGTCACCCTCCAGACCCTCACACAAAGAAACCAGGTCACAAAAGGTTCTCTGGATGGCTACTGTTGTATTTAAATGCTTCTGAAGTTGCAAGCAAGAGGACTCACCAAGATAATGGAAGCCCCTCATGACTTTGACCTCTTGGTGACATGAATCCCTGGTAACTGTAGTGCTCCTTCTTTTGCTGTCTGCTCGTCACTCAGCAGTCATGCTATCCCTTCCGGAGAGGTCAGCGGGGTTAAATGATCAATGCCATTTCTCCACTGATGGTTTCTGAAATACTATCAGAAGATAAAAGAAATGGAAGTAAGATAGACATCTCTACATGTCACCTGATTAGTTTGGTGAAATTGGGCCCTGAATTGTACAAGGACTCTCAAAGACTATAAAAGAGCCTTTTTTGATTTTAGGGTAGTGCTTTATTTTCTTGTCACAGTTTGTCTAAAGAGGCAAAACAGAGTATGTTTGGAATAGCAATATGTCTAACTTTTCATGTTGAAAGCAAAGTGGAGCTTGGCAAACAGCTGGCAGACACAAAGGGACGGAGCCCAAGAAATGAAAAGATAAGGAGAGAGGAGGCACTTTGATTCTCAGAAGAACACAGGGACAGTGCTATTCCTTTGAGTCTGCGGACAGGATGTTTCATACAGTACCTTCAAATACAGCAGTTATCCAAAACACTCGAAACACCTGCTTTTATCTGTGCTCAGTATCAACGAGGGAGCATATTTTCCATTCTTGTTCATTTGTGTATAGCAGCCTCAGCCCATTCATGTTCCACTGCATGAGGTGTCTGAGGAGTCGCTGAGGATGAAACACTGGCTTTGAGGCAAGAGGGAAAGGGGGAAGTCCACTTAGAAAGAAAACATTCTCAGATGATAGAGCAACACCAGCTTTTTGCCAAACGGCGGTTACAGTACATATGTACCTGCAGGTGGTCCCAGACACCCTATCCAAACAGCAGCGTTTGATAGAGAAAAAAAGGGCTGTTTGGTGTGATGTACTGGCTGCTGGCGGATTGCCCGCTTTAATGATTAATCTGATGGAGACTGACTTTTATCTGAGGTCATTCAGAGCAAGTAATGACAGGTGTTGTTGAATTTCACACCTTGCAGGCCTGTCTTCCCCGTCCCACAGTTTTATTATGCACAGTAAAGATTAGTCATGTATCAGCACATAGATGCAGCTCTTGATCAACATAAAATATTTGTGATGAACAGTTTCAGTGATATTCATAAGGCACCTACATAAGCCTTTCACACTGTCTGACATAAAGACTGCTTTTCTCAATTCCAGTGTCATATTATGACAACTAATGCTTGCCGTAATAAACCAATTTATGTTTTTCTAAGTTTTTGTCATTGTCATGAAAGGCTCATAGGTCGCTTGTAGCCTTATGTACACCACCTCTTAGTATAGTGTTAACATTTTCCAGCTCTCTCAAGTTGTGTTAATCATTTCCACAGTTCTGCATCATCTCTCCGAGATTTCCTGGTTTAGAAGCGTTAAATTTCCTTGAGAAATTGTTTTTCACCCACTACTCCAGTTGACCAGTGGACTTCCACACAACTCATCCTGAATCACTGGTTGTGATGAACTTTTTACCATCTTAATAAACTTTTTCATTCATTTTTGTGGTAGGTGTGTAACTGACCAGCAGAATGAATCTATGCACAAAGCTTGACCCAAGTGCCTCTGAGGTGGGAGATGGGACTTTCCTCTCCCAAGCGGACCTTTCATCATCGATTCAAGCGCCGGGTTTTAATGAGGAACCACAGCTTACTTTTTGACAGGGTTGAACAAAGCTGGCTTTTGTGCGCCCGATCTGGGAGGCCAGTAGCTCTTGTCATGTACATATGAAATTAATTATAAGGAAATACTAAAACACTTGGGTGGAAATTGCTTTTCACCAGATGTTCCACATATGAGGATCAATTTAGTATTCTTAGCGTAGCGAAATGACTCCACAAGTTCGACGCTGGCCTCTTTGATGAAAGCCAATCTGTCACTCAAGGCACATAAAAAGAAGCTGAAGTTCTATGCTACTGTTTGTTCCACTTTACAGGGCCTTAGGTAATGTGATTACTTAACCAGGTTAGGAAAATAGAATGTTTCATTCTTAAGTAAAAATTTGACATAGTGACAATGAGTCCAGTGTTTCTCAATGATCCATACATAAACCAAGCAAGAGACCCATTCTCTGCTTCTTAGTGTAGAGAGAGTGAAGGTAAATTAATCAGGAGCAAATCAGTTGCTGTAGTTAGATCACTCTTACAGAGATCATGTGCACGAAAACAGAAAAACTGTTTTTAGGTGAGAATAAATTATATATGTAAAAAAAAATAACAGACCACTGCAGAAATGTTCAATTACTATGGTTTTATTTTTGATAGGTGCAAGTATTGAACTAAACAGTGTTGCCTTAGTTTTTAAAAACTGCTGACAATATTTCTCCTAGAAAGAGACCATTCTGTCACACGTGAACACACCACAGCACAAAATTCTTCCTCTCCATTCACCAAGTGAAGCAGCCGGCAGCCAGAAACACAGCGCCCAGGGAGCCATGTGTGGGGACGTTACCTTGCTCAAGGATACTGCAAAGGTGCTTAGCAGTCTTGGGAATCAAACCCATGACTTCCTGATCGCAGGGCAAACATCCTAACCACTAACCTAGCAGCTGCCCCGAATTTCCAACTAAAAATATTCTTCTTTAAAGCATAATTTTAAAGGAAATGACAAAACATCAAAATGAGAAATTATGCAGTGTTTACAGAACTAATTCAAAGAAAACTAATCTCTTGTTCACACAAACAAAATGGCAAAAATTACCTTTGATGGACTTCTAGTAGTGCTTTACCATCCAACTGGTCTCATTGTGAGAGGAGTTGATTACAGCAGTTGATTACAGTTTTTATACTTTTCCTCATTAAATAAGATGTGATTCAGGTGATCAGTAATCAGTCCCTCATAAAGCAGAACGAGGTGCTTGTGTAGGAATTTAACAGACACTGACATGGAATGGTTGTCATACTCATTAAGATGCTAATTTTAAAATAAATTGCAGTGGTCTCATTTTTTTTCCGGAGCTGAATATTACAGCACTGCTTTAGCTATGGGTTTAAAGTTTTAAAACCACTGCACTTTTCTAAAATAGATAAATGTAGGCTGTTGTATATTGTGTACTGGATTAATGCAGGTAACAGTGGTTTACTTTGAGCCAACAAAGACATTCATCAAGCCACAGTATTAGACTGCACACTTAGCAGTTTACAGATTGCCCCATTTGAAGAACTGTCTAAAAACAAAAAAACCTGAAATGTATGGAGTGCAGAATGTGAATGTGCTAATAGACTGAATTAAAAAATCTTAATTAGTTTACTGTGAGCTTTATCAGGACAGAACTTCCTTTCTCCTTTTTACATGTAGATCAGTGGGCTTGGTACTGTTAGGTTCTAGATTAACTTGAAGCTTGCTTGAAGAATTTCACCAGTGGCAAGATATTTCCCTATGAAAAATTCCTCACTACTGAAGACCGGTGCAGGGGGGCGTCTCCGAACCTGGATCAAAGAGGTGTGTTCTGAGGCATCTGGTGTTTGTTTACGACAGTCGTAGTGGCACATCACGGTAATGGAGTGTGTGATGAGAGAGAGAGAGAGTGAATTACAGGCACGGTGTTTACCCATGCGAATGAATGGGCATCAGCCTCCATTTGATTCTCTGGTGTAATTTAAGGCTGTGTTTGATCCAGCTGATTATTCATTACACTCGGTGCTGCTGCACCAGTTTTCACAAAGATAAATAGAGGAAACAGGCAATTAAGTCGCATGAGTTAAAGAGACTGGAGGGTCACACAGACATTCACGTAGCGCTAAATCTTCAGTGATGGCTCATACGCAGACCATTTCATATAAGGCACTGTAGAATGGAGGCATGGAGGCCTGAGCACAGCTAAAGGCCTAGTAACAACATCTAGGACGTGGTTTGCTCTGAATGTGAAATGTGAAAGTGAAGTTGAGTGAAGTTTAGGTCTTTGTACTTCTAAAGAAGCGTGCATTTTGCAGGGAACGCTGGTCAATTGCAGCTATGAAATGCAGTTTTATGAAAACATCATGGTCGAAGGACAAAGGTATACACATGGAGATAAGTGTTGATATGTGCACACAATTGCATCAAGCAAAAGACACAGTTCCACATGAGGATCCCATATCGTGCCACAAGAGGCGTGCTCAGTTAAATGTTTACACAGCTGCTCTGGAGATTATTATTATTGTGAAACCACACACTTTTAATGTTGCTGTGCGGATGCCAAAACACGTCTACTCTTTACCTCCCTCCAGAGCTCGTGCAACTGCTCTCTGTCTTCCATACAGCTTTAACTGACATACACAGGCTCAGAACAAGTCCAACATAAGGCTGTTTTAGATGTTCATTGAACTATTTTTAATGAAATGAAGGAAATTGTTTAGTTAAGAAGGGAAGGCTACTAACAGAAAGCTATTTTCTACTTTCATTTCCAGACAATTGCTGCAATCCCTATAGAATGCATTCTGTTTTGCTGGAGTTGTAGTACTTTCTCTACACTGTACATGCTTTTAAACAACCTTAGATGTCATTTCACTTGCCCTCACCACATTTTATCTTCACCCATTTCAACGCCACCACTTTTTATAAGCTCTGTGACTCCCAACACCCCACACCCCGCCCCCGTCAACAAATGTGATGAGTTGTCCTCAGCACTTTTCAGACCAAACTGATGCCTTTGTTTTCTTCCCTGGAATTTAGAAATACATCTAAGCAAGCATTAAACCCTTTTAAACTTTAACCAATTCTTGAGTCATCTTTAAGACCTAATACAAAAGTATGGAACGAATTTGTGGAATTGTGACCGTAAATTGTGTACCTTTCCATAAAATAACACAACCTTTTCACGTTAAACCACTTGAGTATGTTTGACGTGCTCTTAAATGCTGTGTTTAGGTTTGCGTATCTGTGGTATGTGCACTTAGGATCATGTCTCAAGTGTAAACCTGCAGCTCCGGAGCTCACCATCAGAACAGCATCCTGCACCTCGTCCCTCAAAGACACTTTAGCAAAGTGACAAAGGAAGGATGTGTAGTTTACCGTGAAAAGCTTTAAAAACTCTTTTAAATCCTTAAACCACAAACCTATATCTTCTGAAATGAAAGCACAAAGTCATTAAGGGCCCTCTCTGTACACTGACACTTTGATGTATGTTGAACATTACGGCCCTTTCCGTCGTTCCAGGGGTGATCGGTAGCCATGTTTTCTATAATTGACATTTAATTTGACATCGCATCCATTAATCTAATGAGTCTCTGAGGACAGAGTTTTAAGGTTTTTGCCTCTATGTATAGCAAAGTCTCCTCGTTTCTCCAGGGGAGGCTATAAACAGCTGCTTGTGCTTAAGCGGTGAAATGTAAATCTTGACGCGGGATGTTTATGCAGCCCAAGCTTCTAATCATGCAAACGTATAATTCAGTGACATGTGGTGTCTTTACGAGGCCAGTTTGATTCAAAGGGCAGATCCCTGTATTTACCAGTCTCGCTCCAAACTAGAAGTACATTGCATCTCTCATCTCAATCTCTCAGAAACGCTGATTTTCTTGAGACATCAAAACATTTTGCAGTAGCGGTGCGCCAGCAATCAGGAAAACGTTTAGGCCAATCTATTCAGCTCACTGTAGTGTAGCGGGAGAATTTACAGGGGAAACCCAAAGAATGATTTTTCCCCTCTTAATCCTCTAATTCAAACTAAACCAATATGTGCCGCGTGAAGGTTATAGTGCTTAGGGGAGAAATATTTGGCAGCATTCTTGGCAGCGAAGAATGGATGTAACCCAGCCCTTACTGCCCACTATTAAACTCTTAGGAACACCCCTGGGTGTCGTAAGTTTCCCCAAATCATTGCATATGATTTTCATGCATAATGTAAAGGTATTTATGCAGCTCGTGTAAGGTGGAGAGCATGAATCATAAAATCACTTGTCCTAGCCACACTGCCTCTGAATCTGTGCATTCTTGTCTCATCTAATCTTATTATGAAAGGCTAGGCAATACAAGTGCATCTCAGCTGCTGTAATGATAAGTGCATCTCAGCTGCTGTAATGATAAGAAGTGGGCTCCATGGAGTGAACCAACAATTATTTGCTTATGCTTTATGGCAATTTATTTCTTTACTCTTGGCAGGACGTAGCAACACATATCTGCTGGCCTTGTTTAATATTTGCACCACATGTACGATAAGTGCTGCATTCCCCTATCGGCCCTGAGAGGGAGGTCTGGGTCAGCTTTAGATTGAGCTGTACGACCTTTCTTGACGAACAGTGGAATGTGCGTGTACCACTCAGCCAAACAACTGTTAGCACAGTGTAAGAGGGCTCAGTCTGCAGAGTCATCTCCATGTCTTGTTCCCAGACAGCCGTGTGGAATGCAGGCGATGACAGAAGCTCTACTCGGCCTATTGGAGGATACGGCAGAGGAGCACTGGCTCTCTGAAACATCCATAATGATGCTTACTCTTCATCAGTTACCTGCGGTGCGTAATAACACGTGGCTTGATTCAGCCATGGAGACAGATCACTGACAAAGGTCTGTGTTCTCCACTGACAGAGGCCTGGGCTTCAGACAGGAGGGTTCGGAGCTAAAATCTCACATTACTTGCATGCACATAGTTTAGCCCCAAAGTTATGTTGAAATAGCCATGATGATTGCACTCAGAGGAACCCAAATCCCTTTGTGGCTGTGCCATGTTTTGGTAACATACTGGTAGCTAACCAAACTCTGTTTTTTCTCATGGAACCAAATCATGGCGACCAATAGGAAGCATCGCTGCATGGACCATGTGATTGGATGCAAGAGCAGTCTGGGAGTGGAATGTCCCATATATTCCTTCTTTCATGGAATAAGCCTATTTTAGACAAGAAAAAAAGATGTCATGGTTTTCAAACATCGTCGTAGCCGCACTGAATTTGTCACTCTTCTTTTTATACTGTCTTCTTTTTATACTGTCAGCTGGAACCCTATTGCAGCGCTGCCTTGAATGAATCCTTCCACTCAAACCAGCAAAATCCCGCAGAACACAAGACCAGGAGGAAATAGTTGGTAATTACATAGAGTTTTGCTAATTATGTATTAAGGCTGAAGCATTACTGTGCAAGTAAGTACAGTGTTACCTTTGTGGAGGTATTTTCCAGATTGGTGTCCTGTTTTTATATAAATAAATGACATACTTTGAAAGATTCTGCTAAATATGGACAGATTGTTTAATTAAGTTCTAGGCCCATTCTTGCACATTACATGTGCTCTGCAAAGTCATATCTTACTACTTTAGACCTTTTTAGGTTTAGAATGGTTGTGTAGATGCCAGAACTTAAAAATGTTACTTAGAGAGTAGGTGACATCTTTTCCCAGATTTTTGGGTTAAAAATCTGTCCTACTATAATATAAACCATAAGGTCTTAAACAGTATGATGCTTCTCAGCATAACATTCAGCATGAATCCATATAGTAGTTACAATGTTACAAAATATTAAAATAATTAGAATTACCAAAAGAATGTGCTTTTTCCTCTTCTGTGTCATTTGAACACAGCAGCTGTCCTTTACATTGTGTGACAATTTCATGGTGAATTGGGAAAAAAAATGTTTTACATTCCCTTGCATTAAACTTTGAGATAATTTTGCCTTCTTTTATAAATGCACTGGAGATGCATTACGAAACAATATCAGATAAATCAGTCTTGTCACTAGCACCAACCACTCAATGCTGTCCTTTACTGGACTGTCTTTTAAAGTTCACTACCAAAGGCCAGTGGTCTCACAGCTACGGATCAAAAATCTTCTATTGCAAAACGATGTGCACAAAAGCAAAAGCCTTTTCCTCTACATGGGTCAGCTACCCATTTTGCATTGTTAGGCACAGACACAGAGTTATATTCAGCACAGAAAAGGGATCAGCTTTGCACACTGTCTAGAACAGCTTGCCACCATTAGGGAATGTCAACAGTTTGGCCTATGAGCAAATAACAAACAAACCAGATAACATTTCATCCAATCAGTAAGTAATTGCATCAAGTGCAAATTCATTAGATAATGCCTTTAGGCTTTTTAGTGAGGTATCAAAACTGTATTAAAACCCATGCAGACATGCACATGCACAAACATTCATGTGCAAACTCATGCCCCTCCACCCCACACACTCACACTTTATGCATACTAGTAGGCCCTGTGGACACATTCTCTTCTTAAGGACTCGGGCCACGCCAGCAGACAATAAAGAGAAGATAAACATTCTTTTCACTCTCCCTAATCCCCTTGTTTTCGGTAATTAAGGCTACTTAACACGTATTGTGGGGTGTTATCCCTAAATCTAAAACACCTTTGGCCACTGGAGGGTTTAGAGCACCAAGTTCATGACACTGTGTTTTCACAACAACCAGCCGATGAGCAGAAAACAAAAAGCCTGACTGGAAAACAGATCAGGCTGAAAAAAAACTGCAATTCAAGCTTTAAAAACTGTTTGTGGTGTGTCACAGAAGCCATAGGTACGATCTGATATTTGCATTGCTTTATTTCCCTTTAGTTCCTTTAGTTTAATGGGCAGTGTAGTCTTGGGCAGCTGTTTGTCAGTCAGTACTCAAGCTGCTGGTGTCCTCCAGTAATTTCATTAATGCGCTTCAAAGGGATCAATTGATTAAACATGTTACTTATGAGACGGTGGGGCAGCATCACCTCAGTGAAGGAATGCGTCAGTGTATTTTAATTGCTAAGTGGATGATCCCGGCTTATCCCTCATAAGACATTATTGTCTTAGAAGAAAACAAAGATATCTTTTGATCTCAATGGAGTTTCATCTGCTGCCATCTCTCCCAGCCCAATAGCCCAGCTGCTTTTGTCAAAACAAGCCTGCCATCATCACATAATTGAAATGAATACCTGTAATCAATGAGCGGTTTTCATATGTTGATTCCTCCAACATAAATGCTGTTTACTAAGCACACGGTCATGTATGTTTTCAATACGAATGGTGTCAGATCAACTTTCCTGTGTTATATACACACTGAGTTTATGCCTCTGTCTCTTGTATGCACATTTTATGACAAATTAAAGCAGAAATCAACCCATCTACTGATAATGATGAGAAGAACACTACCAAGTGATCAGGATTATACCTGCATGTTTTTTTACAGACATTGGGGGCTGGTGGTGGCAAGTTAGAGTCCAACTGGCTGCCTGCTGACAACAAAATCTGACTTTACATTAGTCACCTTTGTCTTCAAGTTGTCTGACAAGAGAACGAAGCATTAGGAGAGAGTGATCAGCCCTACAAAAGGCCAGTCACTAACACCCTTAATCCCCTTTAATCCCTAGAACCAAGAGGCATCATGTGTGCCAGTTGTGTGTTGAAATGTTTTACACAAAATATTTGAGATTTTTTCTGTATTTCATGTTTTTTTTTTGGTAACAAAGTGTTTAACTGTTAAGGAATTGTTGTCTGCCTTTTGAGATTTACCCACAACCTCTGATATGTGGGACATACAGGATATGAATGTTATTATAACTTTATTCTTGATGTATAACTTTTTTTTAGCTCTGTCCATCATTCTGGACACTTCTAAGAACATCTGTTTTTGTATGTTCCACCCCTTCATACATAGTGTTTGAGGATTACTAGTAATAGGAGTAGTTATTTTATAGATGTATCTGCAGAAAATGTGGGTTTAAACTTTGGAACAGCAATTTCAAACTTATCAACGGTCGTGTTTTAACTCCACAATCCTACTGCATGACAGAAGCCAGCAATTTAACACTGGCAACTAAAGCTGTCTTCACATTCTCTTGTCTGATTGGCTTAATCTTCAATGTGTAAATGTTGACTTGTGTTGTGTCTTTCCACAACCTGGTGAAGTTCCTATGCTCTCAAGAGATATTTTGCAAAAATTCATAGTGTAAAAACTTTTTTTTCTTCACCTTATCTTATCAACATGGCCTGCTTACTGTCCAGACTGGCTGACTGGAGAAAAAGAACAGTGGCCAGAGGTGGGCAGAGTAGTCTTAAATTGATGTTATTTTAAAAATAATGACTTAAAGAAGAACTGAAAGTAGTTAAAAAAAACACTTGAGTAGGAGTGTAAAAAAGTATCTCTATTCAGAGACTGAGCTTTCTGTGTAGTACTTCAGAATAAACCATTCATCAGCACAGGAGCTGAACTGTGTTATTCCTGTATGTTTGTTTGTATGGTTCCAGTTGAAAGTGCTAAAGCTCAAAGGTGTGAGCAACAGCAAAGTTGTCAAAGAGCTGAACCACCAGAGCAGAATCAAAATTATACTCAGAAGGTATTAGCATAGTGTTTAATATGAAAGATTAGAAAGTAACTGAGGAAAAACTGATTTTTCCTCACAGACATGCTTGAGCAGAGACATTTAAAAGTAAAAATAATATACAAAACCAAAGCCAAGCGAATGGAATTAGTGCCCAGCGGTATCAGTCACTAAACTAACTGAAAATTTGTTTTGTTTGCTTCAAGGGCACTATACAGACTATTGGGATGCCTGACCATTACACCAACAGGAACTTTAGTGACATTGCATTCAAATACAGATACTTTAATATGGAGTTGCCCCCCCCCTTTTCCAGCTATAACAGCTTGCATTCTTCTAAGGCTTTCCATAGGATTTTGGAGTGCTTCTGTTCGAACTTGAGCCCATGCATTCTGTGGAACATTTATTGTCAGGCACTGAGGTTGGACATGAAGGCCTGGCTCACAATCTCTGTTCTAGTTCATGTCGGATGAGGTTGAGGTCAGGGCTCTGTGTGGGCCAGTCAGGTCCTTCCACACCGAACCCATCCAACAATGTCTTTATAGACCTGGGGCACAGTCATGCTGGGATAGAAACTTTCCCCAAACACTGTGTAAAGGGGCATTTGGCTGACGCTCTGTGTAGTCATTTGTTACCGGGACAGTCACCCTGGAGCAACTGAGGGTTAAATGTCTGCTTAAGGACGGGTTCGAAACATGCAACTTTGCGGTCATTGGGTTCACAGGCAAGTGTTTTACCCACTGGGCTACTACCACATGCTTCCACAAAGTTGTCCAGAATGTCTTGGTATGCTGAAGCATTATTGCTTTTCAGTGGACGTAAAGAAGACCAGCCCAAACTTTGAAAAAACCGGTGTGTCCCAATACTTTTGTCCACATGTTGTATTTATACTATAAAGGCCTTTGGCTTTCTTGAAGCTTTTTGTTATTGTTTTTTTTCAGCTAACATATGGTGACAGCGTTACTCAGGTGACATCAATAGGCAACAACAACAGAGGGAAAAAAGTGTAGCGCTCTGCTCCAATCAGAGCTGGCCGAGCAGAGCGCGCAGCGCACGCGGTGATGACGTTCCTCAAAGAGTTCGTTGGCTGCAGAGCGCACGAGCCTCGAAGTAAGTTTTCAGCCTCCGCGCGCGCTAGCAGCTCACCTGAGAAAGAAGAAGGAGATTGGAGAAACACACCAGAAACACCATGTCAGAGGTACCACTCCTCCACCCTCCCCGGGCATGTTCTCACGGACGTTTGTCTTCGTAACCCTTCCACCGCGGTTAATAAACAAGAGGCAGAGCTGAAGGTGCACTTTTCAGCCCCTCTTTGGACTCTCGCAGCCTGATGAAGGAGAAGACCAGGCGAGCCGGGCTGCTGCCTCTCAACCTCTGACGAACCTCTGTGGATTTTTTAAACACGAATTGATGAGGAATTTAAAGGAGACGACAGCTGGAGCAACGACCGACCGCAACGCTTCCTCGTTTGGTAAATGTGCACTTTTTAATTTCATTCAGGACTCCTAAATGAGGAAGGTGCTGTTAGTCACTCGGGACGGGTAAAGGAACGAGACTTGGTTTGACTGAAGTGTTTTCAACAAGTTAACATAGGATAACAAAACTCGTAACTTTATGGTGACTTAAGGTGACTGGAGTATGGGGCCACCACCTGTATACTTTAGGAGTCTCTCTCTCTTTTATCCACTTTTTTTCGTCAGGGCTCCTAAATGAGGAGGCTGCTCTTAGACACTCCGGGA
>JBBPCY010000156.1:7211367-7229394 GCA_037974405.1 Brachyalestes nurse | reverse complement strand
CTCTCTCTCTCTCTCTCTCTCTCTCTCTCTCTCTCTCTCTCTCTCTCTCTCTTTCTCTCTCTCTCTCTCTCTCTCTCCCTCTCTCTCTCTTTTATCCACTTTTTTTCGTCAGGGCTCCTAAATGAGGAGGCTGCTCTTAGACACTCCGGGAGGGTGAAGGAGCGAGGCTCTTTGTGTTTGCCCTCTATGTGTTTTATAGAGGGACTGAAATGATGAAGAATAACACGACTAGTAACTTTTATGGTGACTTCAGGTGTTTGGCGTAGAGTCTACCACCTGTATGGTGCAGGAGTGTCAACTTTTCTCTCTTTTTCTCGTCTCTCTCTTTCCCTGTCTGCCTCTCTCTCTCTCTCTCTCTCTCTCACTGTCTCTCTTTCTCTCTCTCTCTCTCATCCAGCAGTAAAACGGTGCCTAAAACCACACATTTCTTTTTTAGACACCACGAAGCAACCAGTCCCTGTGTCGTCTCTCTCTTTCTCTGGAGAGGAGTTTCCTTTCATGCCTGCTCGTGATCTAAGGACAGAGCATGCAGACACTAACGTGTACACACACACACTCTCCTTCTCTTATCTTCGCCTAATTGCAGACTCCGTGTCTGCTCTCTTTATGTCTCCCCTTTCTTTCGATTTTTTTCTTTGATTCTCTTTACCCCCCCCTCCATTTCTTTGTTTTATGCATCCGCTTTGGTCTCCCCTTGTCCGTTTTTAAAATTCCCATCAATCTCTCTGCACTGTGGTTAATCACAGGCGGGTGGGTGGGTGGGGGTGCGCTATCTCGGACTTTTTTGTAGCTCTGAGACACCTTCAGATGTGATTCCCCCCTGTGTGTGTGTGTATGTGGTGGTTGTGTGTGGGGGTGCTGGTGGTCTACGGGTGTTCTTCATGTGCCCGCAGGTCCCCAGCTGTTGCACTGATGGCACGGTGGCGCAGTCATTGACCCTATCTATCTTCTCCCCCTCTCTCTCTCTTTCTGTCTCTCTCTCAGGATCTGTGTGAGCATGGTGGCCGCGGTGCGCTCCGTCACGGCTCTGCTGCTGCTCGTCCAGGTGTTGCTCGCTCAGGTGCTGCTGGGAGGTGTCGCCGCTGCGCTCGTGCCCGACGTGGATCGGCGCAGGCCCGGCGAGCAGAGCGGGAGCTTCCTGCGCGAGTTCGAGCTGCGCCTGCTCAACATGTTCGGCCTGAAGCGCAGACCCACACCCAGCCGCTCGGCCGTCGTGCCCCACTACATGCTGGATCTCTACCACATGCACGCAGCGGGTGGAGATCAGCAGCAGCAGCAGCAGGGTGCGAGGAGGAGGCGCGCGGACAGAGCGGCCAGCAGGGCCAACACCATCAGGAGCTTCCATCATGAAGGTAAGAGTCTGTCATGTCACATGCGTAATTATACAAGAACAACATGTAATGCCCCTGAGTCGACCCCCAAGACTCTCACATCATTTCAGCTAAAGAGACATTTGGAAAGACTAAACTTAGGTAATAAATATACCATCTAACTGTAAGATCGTGCAATAAAGTTATTAAAAAATTGAAATAAAAGAGAAGTTTGGAAAGGCTAAACTAAAGTATTAAAAAAAGTATATTCCAACTACTATTATTACAAACAGAAGCAAGATCTGTAGACTATGCAGAATGTAAAAGAGTAGGAATCTGTGCTGTAAAGTGTAGTGTGATGGTAAGTGTAAGAGTGTTATAATAATAATAATAATAATAATAATAATAATAATTATTATTATTATTATTATTAAAATTGTGTAGTGGGTTTTACTGCTTAAAAGATAATTCCATTGCTTTCTTGAAAAGCAAAAATAAAACAGATTCAGATTGTTATGATGAAAGTGCACCATACTGGAGAAATGTTAGAACTTCAGGACTCAGAACTGTGCACAGTGGCAATGACAGGAACCTGGAGCCTCTAAAAGCTGCCTTGCAGAAAGTTGCTGTTACTAAACAAAGTTATGAAAACCATTCCTGATGCCTTAGACAGGTTATGGGTCACTGTGTAGCAGCTTCCAGTTTCCCCAAGGAAATCCATTCAGTGCGCTTTCAAGAAAAGATGTTTTTATAAATTAAGTGTCATTTCATTGTTACCATTTCATATAAAAACACAGTGTAAATGTAGTTTCACTGGTTGTCACCAATCAAAAACTTATTTTTACATATTATGACCTCTGGTTCCTGTCAGTAACTTTAACTAACAAGAAGTCTTGAGTTGGTACATTTCTCTACAAGGGACTGTTTTACTTTAAAACATTCTGCATGACTTTCATTACAGCTCAAGGAGTAAAGTATGCTGAAATTCTGAAACATCATTGGAATTTCTTTTTAGTTCAGAGTTTCTTGCACTTATCACAGATGTTTCTTTCTGAAATAACACCAAAAGTCTTGCTCTTTCTCTAACTCTCTGATGCAATCATTGAGAAACTGGCTCTGCATTCCACACCCGGTGCTCACTGTTATTAAAAGAAGCAAAAAAAATGCTATCCTGACTGCAACCTCTTGGAAAAAAATAGCTGATAGTGTTTACATCTGCACTAAGAACGTTTTTCCAGACGTATCTGTGCACATGTAGCAGGCATTACCCACAAATCTGTGTATTACTATCATGAGTTCATGATGGCATTTCCGTTGAGATTTATTGGCATAAGCATTTTAGCTTACAGTTTTAGGCTTTACTTTCAAACAAACTGTTACATTTTAATTGTAGAATTTCAGATTACTCATCAGACTACCAAGTTATCTGCTTATATGTGACCTTCTCTGTGCTTATGGATTACATGCATTTTGTCAGTTTGTGTGACATCTAACAATCCCATGTGGTTATGAACTGAGATGTCTTGATCTGTTTGAATGTGATGAGCAACAAGTGCTTTCTTGCTCACTTACAATGTTTGTAACCTTTTTGCTAGTTGTGGTGAAATTAGGTTAGTGAGGTTGTTGTAAGTAGTATTAGTGTACTTCTCGGTGGACTACACTGTATAAATGAAGTCTAAATCTGTCTGAGGAACTGCTTTTATGAATCACAAGCTGAGGTCTAAAGGCTCGCATGCCATTTTAGTGTTTTATTGCAGTGCAGAGTGAATAATCATTTTGGTGTGTTGATTGCTAGTTTGTAGTAGAAGAGATGGCACGTGAGTTTTTTTTAGGGAGGTGTCCAAAAAGTGAGTCATTAGGGCCTCTGGGAGGCCTCACACAGTGATATGGATTCACATGGATGACACCCAGTGGTGGTGCTGACATAGTGCAAACAATAGTCTTGATCAGTTGTCAGGGTCTTGCTAATGGAGGGCACATATTTGTTCACTGTTAGAAATGGTTTATCATTAAATCCTAAAATGTCCAGTTCCCTTGTCCCACCCCTCAACTTAGTTGCCCCACAAGTCTTGTGTTTTCATAGTAGTTTGTTAGGGTCATACAGTTCAGTTGAGGTCATCTTACTTTGACAGAAAGCTGCATCGTCATGTGACAGTTTGGTTACCGTCACCAAAGACTGTATTTTGAAATGACATGTTATGTAAATGTAATTAGATGCTCATTCGATTAATATCTGCTTTATCTGGTGCTTTGTTTTGCAAAGATCATTTTAATATCAAATCTGTATCTACAACCCTCACGAGAATTGAATAGCCCCCGAAATATGACTTGTCATTAGCTGTTGCCTACTTGTTTTGGGATAACGCACAAACAGAAATTAGGAATGTTGATACACTCATAACTGTGGCTGACTGCTGCAGACATGCCCCAACACGTTCAGAGAATTACTCCCCCTCTGTAGGGATTGACTGAGAAAGAAAGAAAGAAAGAAAGAAAGGAAGAAAGGAAGAAAGAAAAAGAAGGAAGTAAAGAGCAGGGCTTTCCCACATCAAATGAAATATGCTTGTCTTTAGATGATTATGAAGCAGATAGGTTGGATTATGGAGAATGGAATTTCCAAAACGTCTCACTTTAAAAGAGATTAAGAGTTCTTTGGTGTAAGATTGTCTTCTTTTAGTCATTCAAGAAAAAGATGGCTTTTTAATGTGATGATTACAACCTTTTTTTTGAAAGAAAACTTTTGAAACATCTACATTTTGCTAGAGTACAGTTACTCAAAACAGCTCCATCACACTTAGCTGCCTCTTTTTTTTAAAGTGCCTTAACACCTGGACCAATTATTACTTAGAGCAAGCAAAGACAACACTAGCAGAAACTTAAAACAGAGATTGTTGGGTTTACAGTCGTTGGTATGGAAAGGAATCTTTGCATTTTAAGCTCAAAATAACCAGTTAACTGTTAACTATCTCCTGTGACTATACAGCACTGATCCACATGTAACAATGCACTTCTTTTTTCTTCCAGAGGCTTTAGAGGCCCTGTTCAGCCTGAAGGGGAGGACTACGCAGCAGTTCTTCTTCAATATCACCTCCATGCCAGCAGAAGAGCTAATCACAGCCGCAGAGCTGCGCATCTTCAGAGACCAGGTGCTAGGTGACTTTACAAAAAGCAACAGTAGTCTTGCAGGGGGTTTTCATCGCATAAACATTTTCGAGGTGTTCCGGCCTGCTCAGTCCCCCTCTGAGGAGCCTCTCACGCGGCTGCTGGATACTCGGCTGGTGCAGGACTCGCATTCGCGCTGGGAGAGCTTTGATGTGAGCTCAGCTGTGGCACGCTGGACCGCACATTCGCACCACAACCACGGCCTACTTGTGGAGGTGCTTCACCCTGAAGAGGCCAGTGAACAGGAGGAAGCCGAGAGGAGCAGGAGGAGGCATGTGAGGGTGAGCCGCTCCCTGCATGGGGACGAGGACTCGTGGCCACAGGCCAGGCCACTGCTAGTCACTTACAGCCACGATGGTCAGGGAGCGCCTCTCCTGCAGCCTCACAGAGAGAAGCGGCAGACGCGGCGGGGGCCAAAGCAGCGGCGGAAACCACACCAGCGCTCCAACTGCCGCCGGCACCCTCTTTATGTGGACTTTAGCGATGTTGGCTGGAACGAGTGGATCGTGGCACCGCCTGGCTACCATGCCTTCTACTGCCACGGCGAATGCCCCTTTCCTCTCTCAGACCACCTTAACTCCACGAACCATGCTATTGTCCAGACTTTGGTGAACTCAGTTAACTCCAACATTCCTCAGGCCTGCTGCGTGCCCACGGAGCTCAGCCCTATTTCTTTGCTCTACCTGGATGAGTATGAAAAAGTTGTGCTGAAGAACTATCAGGACATGGTCGTAGAGGGCTGCGGCTGCCGATGAGAGTCAAACTCCCAATGAAGACTTTTATTTATATGAAAGAACATTCAAAGAGCTATTTTGGAGGAAAAAAGTATATATATGATATTTATATTGACTGAAAAAATGGGAAAATAAATATTTTAATGAGAGTGTTTTGCTTTCCCAGTGGTTTTGAAGATGTCCAATGTACATTTCAGTGCAATAGCACATGAAGTATGATGCTCAGATTTTTAATATGTATTTATTTCATCATAACCACTTTATTTGTAAATGAATTGTGTATTTATCATGAAAAATATATGATCTTCTCCCATTGTGGCTCTGGGGGTACATTATTTGAAACAGTTTATTTATTGAATTCTCCTTTTATGTACTGTCACTCTATATTACTGCACTGTGTCTAATGGTAATAAGAGAAGTCCTGACTTGATTTGGAAAGTAATCAGAATAACAACTACAGTGCTTAATGAGTGGTTCTTGAATATCTTTGTCATCCCTGTATCTTCCTGTCAGCAGTGTTGATTTTGAAATCCGGTGCTGCCTTTTGCCTGCTTTGTTTGGGGGCTGTTTTTCAGACTCAGATTAATCCTAGTGTGGGACTAAATTGCACTGTCAGTAATGGTTCTTTATTTGAAATCCTATTTAGTCTAGGACTAGGCTTAAGATCTGTCTGAACAGCAGGCCCTACAGGCTAACTCAGATTAACCCCAAAGAAGCCACACCCAACGCAAGGATTTCCTTGATGTTCAGGTCAGAGCTATGCAAAATGTCTTAGGTCAAACCTCTCATGCCGAGAGTGATGTGTAATTTAGACAGCCAGAAATGTGAGCAGCTGATAAAGACACAGCGAAGAGCCTAAACCCGGCCAAAGACAAGCACTTCATTAATAATATGGAAAACAAAACAAAAAAGATTAGGCCTGCTGTGATTGTTCATGTAGGGGCACATTCTACTCACCTCTCACTCTTGGCAGCATTCTCCTGTTATTGTTTAATCATATTGCAGTTTTTGGCACCACTATCTTTGGCTTGCTATGGAGTGCCAGAAAAACGATTAAAGAGAAAAGCAGCAGCAACAACAACAAACATATAAACTCAACCCAGACATACGTATTTTGGGTAAAAAAATTGGATTATACAGCCTTTGAGAGGCTCAGTGAGAGAAAAAGCTATAATTTTTCTGTTCAAAATACAAAAAATGGTAAACTCTACCTAAATTACTGCAGTGAGTGTTTGAAGTTTTTTGTGCCCAGTAATGTTTACTTAAATATGCCATTCAAATATTCACGCAGGGTATTTTTCAGCCCTGGAATATGTTCAAAGGCTAAATTGTGGTGCCTTTCCGGCATGGGAATATCTTTGATTCTGAGTGTTTGCTCATTCCTCCTCAACCTGAAGTTTGCATGAAACATGGTATTTCTGTCTTCGTTGCTTTGTCATTGTATAGAGCCAACCTCAGTGGTGGGGAAGGAAAAACTGCGTCCTCTGTGGTTGGCACTTACCAATTCCTTTTCAGGGCCAGAAGGAGCTGTTTTGCCCTAAAAAACCTCAGAATGAAGGTCTTTAATGAAAATTACATTTCATGCAACAGTAAAAACTTACGTTCCTCCATCTCATCCAGGGCTCTCAGAGGGGAAACGTACTTTGGGAAAGTGTTCGATTTAATGGTTGGCCTTTACTGCACCAAGTTCATAAAGCTGTAATTGAGTTGTGTGGGAATACGACTCCCCTGCCATGTTTCCCATTTAGTGCACATTTCTCTTGGCCCAGCCTCCCCTCTCTGAGCCCTCTCTGGTCACAGGGAATGCCATAGAAGGGGTCAGGGTCATAACAGATAGCCCCAAAGGGCAGAGGCCTAAAACGTATACCTTGTAACAGTAGCTAATAACTTTAAGGACATGAAAAGGGCTCTCCCAAAACACATTCTCCAGCTTTACAGAGCTTTTTAAGGATTTTATGCGGCTGTTTGTGAAAAGATAAAGATACAGCGGAAAAATGGCCACAGATTATGTCCTGTTTCAGAGATCAAAATGATCTTGTACAAATGCAAACATGACAGCAGTTAAACAACGTGTGTGATCATTGTGAAAGAATATTTCACATTACAACCACTACGTTAGCTTGATAGACTGGTACTGTTTTCCTATACCTGAGAGGAAAGCACCAAGCAATGATGATGATGAAACACATCTCTGCACACAACATTCACATGAGTATGAGGCAGAAAAAAAAGTCCCACAAGAGTTACATGTTCTATTATTTTCCAGGTATTGCCATGGAGACAATAAATGTATCAGTGGTACATTAGATCAGTGTTTCCCAACCCTGGTCCTGGAATCACACTGCCCTCCACATTTAAGTGTTTTCTTTGCTCCAGACACACTTGATCCAACTAATCAGCTCATTAACAACCGCTTACTGAGCTGTTGTGGGTGTGTTAAAGTAGTGCAAGGCTGTGTGCCTCCAGGACCAGGGTTGGGAAACATTTCTTTAGAGACTATTTCACTGTCTCCCTGTGTGACCTGCAGTTCACAAAACAACTCTGAAAAATGTCTTGATAAAATTATCTTGTTAAACCTTTTATTCTTTCCAATGAGACTTAATATTTGGTATTAATATTTAGTGTTGTAATATTTGAGTCCCTGCGGTGGACAGTCCCAGGGCGAGTCCCTACCATTGACTCCAGGATAGGTTCCGGGTACCCGCAACCCTAGTGAGGATTAAGCGGTTACAGAAAATGAATGAACGCATTAATGAATATTTTTATGGAGGAAAGATTTTCTTACTGTCATGATTGACAAATTGCTCTCAAATAAACTAATGAAAGAAAAGGAATCACCGCTCTTCTCATTTAGTATTCTCATTCAGTTACTGCCTTTTATTTGAAATGGCCTCTGGGTTGTGACTGAGGTACAGAAAAATCTCTGTAACTCTACCATACTTTGCTTCCTAAAATGCAGAGTTAGTCCTAGACTATCAGCTTTCTACTGTAATGAAAATAAAATAAACACTTTTCTTTCTATTTTCTGAAAACAAATCTTAATGTGGTCTTAGCCTTGCCTCAGACTTTACTGCAGAATCATTCATACAGTTCATAGAGTGGGTTTTCCCAAAAAATACTACAAGAAATACAACCGTAAAGGTTTCCACACTTTGGGCTTAACGCGCTGAATGGGGACGGATTCAGTTTGGAAAGGAACTGTAACTTGATTCATCTCACTAAGTGCAAACCACACCGAAAGTATCTGTAGTTCCTCTGACCAGATTCATAGAGCAGCAGAATCAGATTTCCAGACTTCTGGCGGTTGACGTTCGGAAACTATGCAGCATGTAGCTTTGATGAAGTGAACCCAAGCGGGACAGAATAGGGCCTTTGGCCACGTGCCACGGGGATGCCGGAGTTCGGCCCAGGTCCGCGGTCGACCGGAAGGCCTTTGTTATGCCACAGTAGGCGCGCTAATTTGAGATGTGGCTTACTTCGCCTTTCTCAGAAGCGTCCGTAACATGACGTCCAGCATACTTGGAAAGACAGCATCTGTGAAGAAGCTCAAAACACATCAAAAAGTCTTGCATCCACATTTTGGTAAGACAGGAAAAACACACACATTTCGCACACACAAATGACTTTTCCAGAGTGGCCGAAAGACCTAGAAATGATGGTTCTCATTCTTATATCCCTTTAAAGAACACATTATTCTATTACATTATTAGTTTTTATGGTGCGTGTGGGTGTGTGCGTGATTGGTGGCAGGGGGGCTATGTCTGTGTGTCAGGGCCAAGCTGGGAAAATGTTAGGAAATGAGTCAGTAGTATTTATGAAGTCTAGTGTTTGTTTGTGCTTTTTCCACTTCTCCCTCTGGAACAGCAGATTATCCCTTCATTAAAAGTTCACCTTGCAAAAAAAAACCAAAACAAAACCCTGCAGTGACGGATTCATTGCCGCTAGCTCAGGCGTCATTGCCTGATGCACAATGTGAAAATACAAATTCACCTGGTGCATTTTTGCTCCAGTCATTTTTTTCAGTTAGGGCTGACCTCATAGCATCTGACAGGTGGGCTTGAGCCGAAGAAAGATCAACTGCCTGAAACAAAAGCCCATATCAATCAGCGGTTGAACTTGACAAGTGCATATGTGATTTTGCACAATTTGCCAAGTTTATGGAGTATGCTATGCTTTTTTTGGCTCTCCATGACCTTCCCATGAAACATGTGTCATTTGCACTAATCACCAGAGCAGAGTAATTTTGTCCTCCACACACAAACAAGCAAACACACACACACACACACACTCATACACCCACAGAGCAGGTGTCTTGGTGGAGGTGAGTCAGAGCACTCTCCCAGGCCCTCATGGTCAGATGCATTGTTTGCTTTGATCTTGTGCCAATCCAATTTGACTCATACCTCTAAATATGTGTTTTGGGACAGAGGCCTCTCTAACTCTCTAACAAACCACATCCCTCTTCCTAAGAACCCCATTTAGTCAAGTCTGGTTTTATTTCCTTCAATCTATTGGTCTATGGTCACCATGGCAGCGCAATGAGCTGGTGCATGAAAGCAATTTGACTTTTCTTGTAAAAAAGCTGTGTGGAGCGTGTCTCCGTTAGGACAGTCCCTCTGAGTGAGGGTGCAAACAGATGGCCAGAGAGAATACAGTATTTGAGCTGTTTGTTCCTACAGGGCAGCTGGAGAGCAGTACTAAACGCAGTTGGTGGTCTCGCTGGTGCGTCTGTTCTGTGTCTTTAAAGTAGCCCTGGTGATATATGTCAACTCTCAAGAACAGGTTTGCGTACGATTTCTCGAACACTACACAAGTTTACACATAGATAAGATCTTTGAAGTACTTTGTAGTTATGTATATAAACCAAAGCAAGAAATGGGTATCATCTGCCCATGGATGTTTTCAGAGCCATTAGCTGTGTGAGAGGTGAGCTATGGGTGATTCCCCTTTCTTTACAGTGGTTTGGAGATCAGCATACCATTATGGCATTATTTTGGAACACATCTAGTTCTGCCATCTGTAATCATGATGTGACTCAAGCACTTAAAATCAAATGCTTGAAGAACAATACAGAATACTAAGCCTGTTTATTGGACTTGTCCTGATAAGTCTTCATCTTTAACAGATCCTACCAGCAGATGGCATTAACCAGTCTCTCTTAGTGAGCATCTTCCTTTTTGATACAAATTTGAGGTTCTGACACAATCATTTTAAATCTAATCACATATTTAAAATAGGTAATATTAATATTATTGTTGAGATAACTTAGGGGAAGGCCATTTCACAATAAACATACCGCTACTTAGAATTGTTAATATTTCAACAGCTATACCATTGCCCAGCAAAGTGGCAACAAGTTCAGCCCAAACAAATGCTAATCGGTCCAGTTTGTGTCGAAAGAGTCCTGTTAATAAAGCACATTGCTCGCCGTTGGTGGCCTAGTGGCAAAGCCTGGTCTTGAACCTGCTGCTTAGAATGGATTAGCATGAGGTTGCAGGCAGCTGCAAGGCCGGGAGGGGAGTGGGGGTTCGTTTCCTTGGGTGGTACGGTGCTAATTCCCTCCCCACAAGTTTTCCATTAGACTAACAGGCTTCATATGAAGCACTAGGCAGTGGTGGTCAGGGACACACGCCATCCCAGCAGCCCTGCCTGATTCACAGCATCATTCACAGCATATGAGTGGGAGTCTTTTTTGCCATTCTTCTCCATGAGTAAGGCTATGCCATATCATGCAATTAGTGTGTTTCCACTGTGTACGTCACCAGTGCCATAATTAAGTGTTCTGGCACTGAAGTACTATAGTAGGTGGACCTGCGGGAGTAAGCTGACTAAATAGCACGTTTGTCTTAGTTTATAAAAGTAGCTACTGGTCATAAATGTTAATTGTATCAAGGTCCATCAATTGAATGCATTATCTCAGGGGCATAATACTCAAGGGAAACTGAGATTCCACTCAATGTGGAATTTTGGGAGTTCTGACAGTCTGATGCATAGATGTCAAGGCCTTTGGTTTAACTGCGAGATTTAAATTCACGGCCAAGACATGACAGCAAAGAGGATAAATGGGAGTTTCACACTCTCTCTACAACGGTTCACAGTTATAGCCAAAATTGAGGTTTGCAGATTATTTAGATTGTATTTCCTAGGTTTATTGAAGAATATGGCCCAAAAAATGTTGGCTTTGAACACTGACGGTTAAACAGACTATCAAAGTGCATGCCTAGCAAAATTAAGGCACAGTTAAATGGCACTCATGTAGTCAGAAATAATTTAGCAAAATGTACTTGCTCAAAACACACAAATCGCTTTTCTTTTTTCTTCTAATCTGATGATTATTGGACTTCTACAGGTTTTTATCACCAATCTCCCTATTTTTAAAAGACTTCGACTGACAGGCGTGTTGATGGCTCTTTCAACTCTACTTAGCATCAGCTGTAAAAATGTGCGTGCAGGCAAATGTCAGTCCACTTCACCCATGTCTGAGTGTCTGCACGTTAGAATGAGTGTGTATACTTGTGTGTACGCAAGGTAAGAGATGGATAGCCATCCGCCTGCCTAACCTCACCTTACTTCCTCTGAGTCACTTCCTGTCCCAGGCCCAGAGTCCCGCTGTCCTCAGGGTGATGTCATGGCAGTTTTCCACTCCTGCCTATGGAACACAAACATCTGGCCATAACATCATAGGCCTGAGCTGAGTGCCAACACTGAGTGCCAGCCCTGCCTTCTCAATCAACCCAAATATGACCAACTGAGCTGCCGCATTCTGGTCCTGAGTTTATTGACTTTACATGAAGTGGGTGACTGCCTCGTCCGTAAGAGTGAGGCTTCTTCTGGTGTAACACTGAATGGTGCGAAAATACATCAAGGGCTTCTGCTGTGTCTGTAGGAGTAGTTTAAGCACAAGTGCGCCAAAGACAACACAATAAATAGGCAAGACTGAAGTTTTCAAGCCCACAGGCAAATGCAAATATCACATGGGAGAAAAACACACTTTTTCGGCCCTTTTCTCTTCCTTTTTTCGGGCTTAAAAGCAGACATATATTTAATACAAGACATTTGGTTCTTTCATTACTTTTTCTTGGCAGGACCTCCTGATAAAGACCATATAATTCTCTCCAAAAGGACGCACGGTGGTTAAACTTGACATCTCCAAGTTGACACCTCGACGGGTATGTTCGTGCACCGGCAGGAAATGCCGGGGAGTGGACGTCAGTGGAGAAGAAGGAAAGTATCAGTGGGTTAGAGGTCAGAGGTGAACACAAAGGGGCAATGGGCACATTTCAACATTCATTTCCCTTCTACTTCATCCACGGAGCTTGTGGAGCATCGCTTTTTCATTTCTCCTCTTTCATTCGGTTCCGCCCCATTTGTCCCCGCTGGGCGCCTGTTGACAGTGAGGGCGGCACTAATAGTCTGGTGTGGGAAAGTTAGCGTTGTGTCCGGGGCATTCCGCACACCGAAATCTATTCGACAGAACCGTTGAAAGATCACATATCCATATAGACGTGCGAGAGAAAGGGCAGGAATGTTTGGATAGGGCCTAGCAGCGGCTCTCTCTCTAACTGCCTGAAACATTCAAGCTTTTTTGTGTCCAATGTGGTAGTTGCACAATATGTGTGCCTGTCTCGTAATGTAAGACACCAACCCTCCGTGAACTTGGCATGTTCCGGAAGCTTCTGAGATGGAGGGTGAGAAATGCTAAAAGGTTCTGACAGGGCCTCTAAGCCTCACAAGTTTGTGGCCCACATCATGCGTTCTGATCATGGAGGTCTGCCCCGCAGGTGGTATGTTAAAATTTTTGTGTGTTCACATCACATTTAGTTATAGAGTTCATCTGAACTGGGAAAAGATCATGCATAGCTTAATTTAAATAGATTTCATCCCACTGGTTGAGCAAATTTTAGAATGAATTCCCTCAAGTATGCCTTCAGAACGACAGCTGTATGCACCAGGATTTCCCATAAGTAAACCAGTAGTAAAATAGTTGTACATCTTGTCCTGAGAAGGTCCACTTACATTCCCGCAAACAAGTGACACGCTTGTGTATGGCATTAGAGAACGAAAATCCTATTGCTCAATTGAGGCCTTCTCGTAAACAACAGACATTTATAACAGCAGTGAGTATTTGCAGAGGTTATAAACAATTCTGACCATCTCGGCTTCAAGCCTGTGCCATCGCTGTTCAAACACGAAGCATTTGTTGACTGCGACATAAAATAGTGCTGTTGGGTTTTGGGTTTCCAGAGAGGGAGCTGGGCTCGAGTATATTGACTCCATGTGGGGAGGACGGTTTTAATCGGACCGTTACCCACATGTCTTCCTGTTTCTAATTTGGAGCTGTGGTGGTTTTGTCCCTTGGCCAACAGCCTCTCATCCACCGAGTGTCCATTTCCTCTGAAGTGAATAGTAGCAGGTGTGTTGGCATGGCTTCGGGAGAACAGCCTCCTGAATGGGCTGTGTATTTTTCCCTCTTCCTCTCTCCTTTGTCTTCCCACTCTTTTCTTTTCTTTTTTCTTTCTTTTTTCTTTCTCTCTTTCTTTCTTTCTTTCTTTCTTACTTTTCTTCTTCCTGTCTTTCTTTCTTCTTTAACCATATTGAATATGGAGCATGCTACAATAACAAAAAACATGTAAATTCTAAAATGGATAACCATAAACGAATTGCACAGCTCTTCTTTGAGGAGGCCACTTACAGAAATGTGCATTACACACATTTGCCCTTGTAATCTGGCCCCTGCGAGAAATTCATTTGGACTGGCACTGCCTCGCGATGACAGACATAATAAAAGTGCCTCCATGTAGCAAATACACCCATCTCCTCCTTGGATGACTTCAGAGCTAGGGAGGAGAACCTATCCAGAGTGATTCTGCTCACTCGCCTGTCCGCTCTGAGACAAACAGGCTTGTCATCTCCTGGGGAAGAGAGGTGACCTCTGCTTGGGAGAAAAGCAAAGAGAAAAATCAACCTGCTCAAGCTCGTTAGAACTAGTGAAAGCACACAGACGACCTCATCCAGCCCCGGCTCCTTTGCTGTCTCCTGTGCAAGAGATGTTCTGTCAAGATTCCTGATGAAGGCAACAGGAACGGAATTAACCCCCATGACCTTTTCCTTAACTTCCGCTGCTCCCTGGCTTCCCACCAGCCTGGGCTTAATGAAGGAATTGCCTTTTGTGGTCGGCTCCTCTTGATCTGCATTTGCAATTGTTGCAGACGAAACAAATCCAATTGAGGCACTGCGTTTAATCATTAGACCGGGGGTAGAAGAAACTGAGGGAGGTCTAACTTCTCACGAAGCATCTTGTTCAGACGTTCTTTACACTTCATTTCATGAATCATACATGGTGTCTATTACTCTTCTATCTATAATTGATCATGTGGGCAAATATGTTTGAGGTGAGGGAATATGATGCTAGCAGCTTTGCTAGTCGGGTCTTAAAGAGGGTGAAAAGTTGTTCAGCTGTATCCTGCAAATGTAGCAGAAACAGTGAACTAACTCCACACTCACTTGGTGCAACAAAAGAACACACCAGGAGCGATTTAATCTCTCCCATGATTAGTGGCCTGCTTTACTCACAATCTGATAAAGAATTCATTTTGCATGTGGAGTGGGCATCCGGTTTAGCTGTAAACATAGCCAAATTTTCTTTTCATCTCTGAAAGGTTCCAGGTTTCCCCTAATGTGTTGGGGCTTAAATCAATAGAGAATATGGTAACACATTAATCTTCCTGCTAGGTCTTTCACAGCTTTGAAATAGGAGCTATAACAGGGACTCTCTGAGGAGCATTATCATGGAGCATTTTCAGGTGCACTTTAACTAGGCCAGCTTTTAATATGAAGCCTGTAATGGTTTTGTTTTATAGCCCACACATCAGTGGAGGCCTCCTCTGCTGGGTCTAAAGACCCAAAGAATGAAGGTGATGAAATAATCTCAATAGTGGTACATCAAAGTCAGAGTATAGGTGGGGATGTTCCTTTTCAAAGATATTCTGTGCCCAAATAGTATTCTTTTTTATTCCCATACAGCTTATGTCTTTTGCAAATTCCAATGAAAATATCACCTGATCACGCAGCCGTGGCTTAACCTCCACCACAGTTTGCTGCCAGTTCCTTTGGCTTTCATCTGGGACAAACTGGAACCTGGTAGCTGTCTGCTTAATTGTATCACATTTTCATTATCTTTGTTCTCTGCCTCTTCTTGTGAAGAAAGCTTGCCGAAATCTCATCTGCCACATCATAGGGGCCCCTATTAACCTCTGACCTCTGTTCCGTGTGTATGGATCCTCACACCCAACCCTGGGCCCATTAACACGTTGCTGCAGTGCAGAAAAAGCTATTTTGACGGGCTGTAATTGCTGCTAAGTGACGGCAGACAAAGATGCCCTTTGTGTGTAGGGCTAGCCGGGTGAGCCTGAGCGCTCTACGCTGACGTTTCCTGCGTACGGGATGCTGAGACCCCCGGTGGCCTGTGCCGGGTTTGCGCCGGGCCAGCCTTGCGGCGGCGTTTGTTTGAAAATGTGAGATAATGAGGGGAGGATTTTGGAGGACTGCACCCAATTACATGCCCCAGATGGACGCGCTAGGCGCTGATTAGGCCATTGTGACGTGGCGGTGCTTTCCCTTTCAGAGGCTCAGCACAGGCCTCCCCCAAGGCCTTGAGTGCGTAATGAGTTTACGTTAACTACAAAAGGTCAGGGGCCACTAAAGGCTGTGGCATTTTCTTTAAGGCCGCGCACTGTAGTGCAGGTGCTGCCATGAGGTCATTCAGCCCTGGCCTGCCAGCGCTTCACAGTCCACAGTCCAGCCCAGTCGCAAACCGGGGAGGAACAAGGCTCTGTTTGTTCTCAAAGTGCATCAGACCTGATTGATTCCACGAACCGGACATGTCATCTTCCTGAAATATTGGCAGCCATAGGGTAGATATGCTAAATATATCAGTGTGTGTGTATAATCCCCCCGTGTTGTTTTTATTTTGTGGTTCAGCCTAAATTAAATTCTGAGGTGGACTTCTGTTCCCCGAGGTTTCAAAGGTTTGGGCACAGGATACATTAGGTTTTAAAAATGTCTTTCAAAACGCTTGAGGTTATTTTTCTTTGAAAAAGTAGCCTAGCACGCAAAATTCCAACATAATACGCTCCTGTTCATCTTAGGAAAGATCTTCCGTGATGCGTACTTGCCAGCTGGGGCTGTTTCCTGTATTTCATACGTGTGTAAATGAGTAAATGATAAGGTGAGGAAAATGTGGACACCTCGTTACTCTAAATCAACCTACTCATTGAGAAAAGACGTTTTAAGATCGAGTCTCCAACCAAATTCTGTCATCTTCATATTTATAAGTCTGACGTCATGTACGGAGCAGAAGTGGCACCGGAGTCTTTTAATACCAATCTGTTGCTCTGTCATTATGGGATTGGAAACCGCCTATCAGAAGCAGTGTGAGTGATGTGGTGAAGTCTGGCCCTCTGCTATCCTCTGCTTCTCTCACCAGCCAGCTCCCAACAAGACCAATGGGTGGCCATTGATGACATCACCATACTTCCCTTTGGAAGAACCTCTCCAGCAATAGATGGCAATGGGAAAAAAAGAAATGTAATTAGTCTTATATTGTGGGAACCGTTAACTAAACTCTTCATGTTGTTTTAACCTAGGAGGAACGTAATGAGACAGAATTTCACATGTTCATATAATTTAGCTATTGCATTCACTTGAGGTCAAGGGTTGGCCATTAAAAGGGAATTTCCCTCTATTTGAGATGTCAAGCTTAGTATTCACACCCACTGCTGGTGACATGTCCACTTGTGGGCTGTGGTGCTCAGACTGTGTTGCTAAAGTCTTTGCATATTAAAGCAACCTCTTAAGTTCTAGGCTTATTATTAAATCATTAATGTTATTCAGAAATCACCATGAAAAGAATGTGTAAGTTATATGGTTAAGAGAGTTATAAGAGGACAGAATACAATCTTCTAAACAGCCCTTTTTCACACAAAACTCTTTTGATCCTGCTTAATATGAATCATATCAGTCTTCAGGGCAACACCTGCAGCCGATTCTCCGTCACAGCGAGCCTCAGAACACCACAGAGCTCTTTGTTCCCACACTGTGCTGCCTCTCCTGGTCCTGTCCTCATAGCAGCAAGCATGTGACTTTGTGGATGAACACCTGCAAAACACAGTGAGATTTGTTGGGCAATTAGAGACCTCTGAACCTAGCAGGCGGAGAAGAACCAGGCCCAAGTTTAGCCTTGTTTCGCTGTGGTATCACTCTGGTCAATGGGCCTGTTTTTGGCCATGCTTGCTTACTGTTCCATGAAATGCGCCTCTGGAACAGTGCAAACTCTACTGAAACAGACTGGACACTGTTAGGCAACAGTGCACCCTTTGTGTGGAATTGTCAAAGCTGGCTCTTTCCTGATGGTCCTCCCTTTCTTCAGAGCTTCAGCTGTGAGCAAACAAAGCATGCTCCAAGGCTGTGTGTTGCTTGATCAGGAAAGCGGACTCAGTGGTGGGTGAGGAGCTCAACAACTTGGAAACTATGGCTGAAAAGAGAACATTGTCTAGACTTCAGTGCATCATGGACAATGCTGATCATCCACTCCACAGTGTTGTGGTTGAACAGAGAAGTACTTTTAGCCATAGACCCATTAGCATAAAGTTCTCCAATGAACGCCACAGAAAATCCCTCCTTCCCACTGCCAACACACCCTATAACTCCTCCCCCTGTCACACACCCACCCTTCAGACCCTATAACTCCTCCCCCTGTCACACACCCACCCCTCAGACTCTATAACTCCTCCCCACGTCCAAAACACACACATCCGACCCTC
>JBBPCY010000156.1:7183361-7195837 GCA_037974405.1 Brachyalestes nurse | reverse complement strand
GATGCTAAAGATTCACATCTAGCTGACATGGTGAACTTAGACTCACGTATGGCCACTCTTCTGTTCTATTGACTGTGCAGGTTATACAGTCCGCCTCTGTTAGTGTAAGATAAGATAAGATAAGATATTCTTTATTTGTCACATGCATAGTGACCAGCAGTCAGAAGGGGTGCCTTCCTTATCACTTTGGGTAGACAGCATCACATCTGACTGCAAAACGAGGGAGCTGTACAGAGTTACCAAAAGGTGGCGCTAGAGCTTAGTCTCGCGCGTATTGGCTCTTCATAAATGGAGGCGCGTGTTTGCGCGCTCACTCACTCGCTTTCGCTCCTCCAGGGTCCAGACGGAGTGTGAGAGACTGGGTGCGCGCTGCTGTCCGGCCGGTCCAGCTGTGGCGCAGGGAGCAGCTGCTGCAGGATGGGGAGCAGAGCGCTGACAGTCTGTTGCTCGCTTCTGTAATAGAGGAACATTTCAGGGACCGAAGTTTTCAGCGGGATAACCAGAGAGTTTGTGCGTTCTTTCTGCCCCCCTCCTGGTGCTGTCCAGTGTCCAGATGGCCGGAGCGCAGCCGGGAGTGCACGCTCTGCAGCTCAAACCTGTGGCCGTGTCGGAGAGTCTGAAGAAAGGGAGCAAGTTCATGAAATGGGAGGAAGTAAGTAACTGATTGCTCCTTTTCCTGCCTCCGTTAGAGCAGTGAACGCAGTCTGTGCAACACTGCTACACTGACTTCCAGGAGCCATAGGAGGCTAATCAAGTAGTTTGAATGAAATGTGGCACATTAATAGCCAGTCAACAAGAAGAGCCTGAGTTGCGGTTGCAGCTGGCTGTGGATTCTTATTCTGTGATTTCTCACCCCACTTCTGAATGAACCCACTCTTCACTCCCATCTGGGAAGCTCTCATTGTCACTGATGTAATCAGACGATTTAAGTAGCTGAGAATCAGTAGCTGAGAACCAGATTGTTGCTCTGGTATTCATGCAGCGGTGGTAGTCTTTCAAGGGGCAAGAGTCACTGGTGTTGTGTTGTGAGTGAAAGTGAACCTGAGTCAGGTCACCAGAGGTGGAAGCAGCTGGAGCATTTACAGATGTGTTGATCCATTGGGTTGCATGAATAAATAAGCCAGTTAATTAATTAGACTAAATTTTGTAACAGCATGTGGATGGGTTGTGGTGCACTAGGTTGAGAGAAATGTTCGTCAACCCGTGTTGTGGTAAACAGTATTTTTGTCTTTACTGAGAATATTTAGATAGTTAGAATATTTGGTGAGACATGCCACTCCTCACAGTGTGTTAGGCTGTACACATGCTGTGTAATTGCCATTTTTATAAGCCCTGTAATGAAACAGCTAATCTCTGCAGACATTTTTCTTGTGCAGATGGAGCACCAGATTTAGGCTTTTATAAAGGGAATGGATCATCAAAAAAACTAAGCTGTACAGTTTTCACCTTGGCCCAAATACAGTCTATAGGTCAAGGCATGTTTGATGAGAATTGCTCCTTTAATCTTGTACTGCAGTTACCTATAGCTAACAAGTAGTGGTTGTTTATTTCTGATATAGACTTTTATTACTGTTTGTATGTGTATTAGTCTATTACTAAAGAAGCAAAATTCACACACCCTTGGCCAATGTTTGAGACGAGATTTTTTGTTGTTGTTGAACCATTGCTTTAACTCCAGTTGAAGCTGTAGAAATAACATCATCTCACTCAAGGAATTACCTTTCCAGCCTTTGAGACTGTAACTTCATCTTAGAAACACTGATGAAGACAAGCTATATCCTGGCATTTATAGCTGCCCGGATGGCTCCATTCTGCTGTATTTTTATATTTCCATTGTGAAGAGGTGATTCAGCTTTCGACAGAAACAGTCATTCATGAGAGAAGCTCCAAAACACTACAGGGAAGTCATAAATTATACATTCATGGATCTCTTTCCCACTGCCCTCTACTGCATTTGTGTGTGTGTGTAGTGTGTGTGTGTGCGTGTGTTTAGCCCTGACTCTCAGCCTCTGGGACTGGAGTGGCAGGGCTGTTTTGGCCTGTTCCAAGCCCCTGGCCCTCATCTCTTTCCCTTGTTTTCCCAGTATGCTTCTGGTATGGGTGTGGGCTCTCCCATGGCCCTGCTCCAGGCCTCATATCCAGCAGCCTTTTCCAAAGTTTGAACATATTTGTCCTGTTCACTCCTTCCTTCCTCCCTTTCTTCCTCTTTCTTTCTCACATCAGTTTTTCTCTTCTACCTCCTTTCCCACGTATGGTGTAAGGTGTGGGAGATAAGTGTGTTTGTGTGCTCTGACTGAACAGCACAGCACCGTTCCTTCAGGAGCCTTAGAAATGGAGAGCTTTTCAGCTTGTCATTGCTTCTCACACTACAGTCTTGACAGCTTGATGCTGGTGTAGTCTTAACAGATTAAAAGACAAGCTCCACTGAGTACCATAGCCCTGCTGTCATAGCTGTTTTTGATAGAGTTGCGTACAACGTTGACCCGTATTGCCCGACATTCAACAGAAAGAACTATGGGTGGAGCAGTCGATTTGCTGTGAGACCATGATTTTTGATTTTTCTGTGAGCAGAGCTGGTCTCAGTTATATCCTCTATCTGAGAGCGCCCATGACACCAGTAGGGCTGATGTTTCCATCCTTTACCACTGCCAGAACTCGCCACAACAAACAAGGCTTGATTTTAGCACTGATTGTTACTAGAGTTTAATGGTTCTTGGATCACTGTATCACATTTCAAGGGATTCATCAAACTATTTTTGCTTCAATAGAATTCCAGTCTGTTATTTGAAATTTTGCACAGAGCATTTTTCTCATCTTCTGTGTTTCTCATTGTATGACATTGTTTCATTATTTTAATATGCACTGATCAGCCACAACATTAAAACCACTGACATGTGAAGTGAACATATATAATCTTGTCACAGTGGCACCTGTCAAGGGATGGGATATATCAGGCAGCAAGAGAACAGAAAGTTCTTGAAGTTGATGTATTTCAAGCTGGAAATATGGGCAAGTGTAAGGATTGGAGTAACTTTGACAGGGGATAGATTGTTGGCTGGTCAGAGCATCTCAAAAACAGCTGGTCTTTTTGGAGTGATCCCAGTATGCAGTGGTTAGTACCTGCCAGAAGTGGGAAGGACAACTTGTAAACCTAAGGTTCATTGAAGGGTGTGGGAACCGAAAACTAGCCCATCTGGTCCAATCCCACAGAAAACTTACGGTAACACAAATTGCTGAAAACGTTCATGCTGGATATGACAGAAAGGTGTCAGGACATCACACTTTACTGTGTATGGGCCTATGTAGCCACAGACCAGTCAGAGTGACAACATCAAAAGTACCTATAATGGGTATGTGAGACCTGGAATAATGGAAGTTGGCAGTCAGGTCTGATGAATCATATTTTCATAAGTTCAGCCCTGTTCCGCCTTGTGAATGGGCATCCAAATTAGAAAAGAGATTTATACAAATGGGTCCTGAAGGCATAATAGCATAAACAGCCTGTTTCATGCTGACGATAAAAAGCATGACTAGAAAGCATGCATTATGATGAATTATGAAATATTTTCAGGTCCTCTAACCCACACAAACATCATGGAAAAAAATTAAAAAGAAGTAAAATGTAGAATATGGGCCTGTTATAAACTTGGTGAATCCGTGTTGTTGTTGTTGTTATGGTGGTGGTGGTGGTTGTGGTCTTATGAAAGATAAAATAATTTTACTTTTGTTGGATTATACCTCAATACCTCAGTTTATCAAAAGACTCCGTAACGTCTTACCTGGAGCTGTGATTGGTCATGCTGTCAAAAACACTATTGGTAAGAAGCTAATTTGCATATTGTAGTCTTTTGTGATATCAGTATAGCAGGAACCGATGTTGCAATAATGATTAACAGATAATATACAGTGCAGCCTGGTCATGTGTCCAACAGCACACGATACCATAATCAGTGACTTTCTTTGCTCATTTTTTGTGCACATGCAATTCTCAGAAGGGACCAGAGTGAAATCATTTCTTTCTAATAAATGATTTTATGTAAATAATTCTAATTAAACAGCTAAACTCTAACTAATAAAGCATTTGTTAGACATTTTCATATTCTCAGTCTTGAACGCAGTATCTTTTTCATTTATGAATACAGACACCATGTTAGTGTAAATCCAGAAATATTGATACAGTCGTCACAGTAATATGATACAGTGTTTATCTATGATTTATAACATTTTAAACACAGCCCTAATTATTGTGTGATCTAATGTTAGTGACCAGTCGCAACAAGGTGCTGATCCTATATTTGTGCATTGCTAGCTGATACCACAATACACGGTACATCAATTGCTAGTTACCACAATACATTTCCTTTCTTTGGTCTTGATTTATTTTGCTTTTAGTCTGGTACTGCTCTGCTTTTGTTACCCTTAAAGGTCGCTGATGATTTGCTTATGGCAGTGTAGCTTTCATGCTCTGCTGCCTTCTAATATTCATCATGTTCTATCAGATTACCTATTCTTATGTGTTGAATAGGCTTTTGCCTCTTTCATGAAATGCACTGGCAAAAAAGTCACACATATTTTATGCCACAAACTGGATCCTTTTCATCTATCCTTTTCTGTATGGAGGTAACATTAGCCAATCTCCAATCACATATTTACAAATTAAATCACCTGTCAAAGGGTGAGATATATCAGGCAGCAAGAGAACAGCTGATCAGTCTTTCCATCTCCAGAGTCAATTGAGCTTCAATTCAGCCACAAGAGCGTTAGTGAATTCAGAGGCACGGATGTAGGATGTAAGGCCTGATTCCTGGTTGGCTTTCCAGTTCATCCCAAAGGTGTTCATTGAGGTTCATTGAGGTTCAGGTCAGGGATTTGCGCCGGTCAGTCAGTTCTTTCCTACCAAATCTCACACCTGCATTGAAACTAAGGAGCCCAGCTCAAACAAGGAAAAACAGGCCCCGAACATTATACCTCTTTCAGTAAACAGTTGGCATTGTGCATTCATTAAAGTAGTGTATCCCTGGCATCCACCAAACCCAGATTTATCCGTTACACCATTCAAGTCTGGTTCATTATTCCAGAGAACATGGAGTACATGGTAATCTTAGACTTATCTGTAGCTGCCCAGGCATGGATAGCTATTTCAATTTGTTTCATGACTGGGAATAGGTTTGAATTTCATTTCTATAGGTACTGTTAATACCAAGGACGGATATTTTTTTGGCTTAAGTGTCAGTGGTCCTGTTTGGTGTGGTCTACATGGGTGAGCTGTTGTTGTTTCTAGAGGTTTCCACTGCACAATAACAGCACTTACAGTTGACTGGGACAGCTCCAGTTGAGCAGGCATTTGACAAACTGGCTTATTTGTGATATTCTATGCCGGTGACAGACTCTTCAGGATCTATGACTTATTCAACTCCAAGTGTTTGTCTACGGAGATGACTTCATACTTTATTGGTTGTGCCCTGTTTGCAACAGTCAAATCCACTTTTAAGAATGGGTGCTTATATGCTTTTACCTTGCAGTTGAATTGCATTAATATCTCCATGCAGCAGTTGTAGTAATTGTAATGTTATTGCCTGAATTTTCTCAGCATACTCTCCAGAATAAGTCAGTTTCAGCCCTGTAAGTAATTTGAAGGCGACACCACAGGCCACTTGACATGCAGAATGGAACCTGATATCTTGAGACAGGTTGTTGGTAAATGGTCTACAACATCCGCTCGTTCTGTGCCATCTCTGCCTCAGGCTCTCACGCAGCGACTAGTTGCTGCACTATGACAGAACTGTCTCCCGGGCTTTAGCTATTCAATGTGCTTCTCAGTAACGAGCAGCCCTTTCCAAAGGGCCAGAGCTCCTTTTTCAGACAGAGCAATTGATTTCCCTTTTTGTTGTCCGCCCGCTGTTGGACCTCTTTCGCAAAAGCACACCCGCTTTGAATTCTCTCGCTGTGCCTATCAGAAGGATCAATTAACTCATCGCTCACTCAGTCTCCTCCTTTATCTCTCCCTCCCTTTTGTCTCAGCACGGATGTGTGCAAGTGAGCTGTATTACCTGAAATAGAATCATTCGCGAGCCCCTGCAGGAAAGCTACACTGGGCATTGTCATGTGTGTTTCATGCAGGGAATTCAAAGTGCAGGAAGATTGAGTTACAGCAGAGGAAATGGAGAAGGTTGGGACTGGCCTCCTTACACAGGCTCGTTGCGTGAAAGTGCCAGTGTGCGTGTTACTGTTTTCCTGAAAGATGGGGACATTTCCCATGGAATGCCATGCCAGCCTCAAAGCAGCCCCGCTGTCTCACCCAGAGGCAGTGAATGAGGCACCCAGGGATAGCCTGGAGTACTTGTTTATGGCTAACATGCTCGATCCAGTACTTTTGTAACACCAACAGCTGATTGTTTCAAAGCTCTCTCTGATCTCAACTCTGCTTTGTTCCAGCGGGCAGCTCTCCTCAGCGCTGGCTGACGTCATTCCGCATCTTTTGGGAGCCAGCACAGCAGCGTCATGCTGTAGCTAATCTCTGTTTTTGTAACTCTGGTACCATTTAGCTGTTACTAAACATCTCTGCCTCCCGCAAAATAGAACCGAAAAGAAGTCTTTTGTTTTTTTCACCGAAGTGTCTAATAATATCTTCAGTTGCTGAGTAAAGATGCCTGGAGGGGAAAAGACTGTGTGAATATGGCATGACACAAGATCCCTTTTGCGTCTTTTTAGTGGCCCAACTTATAACAGAGGTCACAGAGTGCCATGTTTCACTCAAATTAGCTTTCTTTTATGCAGGAACATAAGCTTCTCTCTGTCTCTCTCACTCTCTCCCTGTCTCTCCCTCATTTTCCTTCTCGCTTTTCTCTTTCTCTTTCTCTGCCTGCTCATCTTTTTCTCTCTTCTCCTCTCTTACACTCTCTCTCTCACTCTCTGTATGTTCTTTCTGTCCCTCACATAATCATGTAGATTTAGTCCCTCACAAACTGGTTCATTTCACTCTTGTCCTTGAAAAATACAATAAGCTGTACAGAAACACCCAGTCTCTGAGTGCCTGTAAATATATCGTCTCTCCCTAAAGTGTACATTCTCTGTGTCTACAGGACTCCACCACTGTGACTCCTGTGACTCTACGAGTCGACCCCAAGGGCTATTTTCTGTACTGGACTGATCAGAACAAGGTAGGTGCTTGTAATTTCTTTAGTTCCAGGTCCACCAGCAGCTCCTGAGGTTATGTTAAGCATGTGATTTTGAGGTTAAAGAATGATCTGTCTGGTGGCCTGAGACCTTTTAGACTGTTTTGTTATTTTTGAACAAATGTTAATCAAATTTACATTAAATAATAACAGCATTTAGCACTTAAGTTATTTAAGTTAGTTCATCCTGGAATCTGGCTATACGTAGCAGTATTTGCTAACACCAAACATTCATGAATCATGTTTTAGAGACTACATTCTTAAAATGTACTTTTTTACAAAATAAAAGAAAATATTCACACAGTTAAAATAAGAGACTTTGATATAACATAGACGGTGTCAACCAGTTAATCGAAACTCAATGACAGCAATCGGGAAACCAACATATACTGACCAGATCATGTTTCTGCACACTTAACACAAATGGTGAGCTAAAGAAAGTGGTCATTTCTCCTTTAACCCATATCATGTTTCAGCATATGTCTGGAAAGTTCTTAGGGCTCACAGTGCTAGCTCCCATGACAGAGCTTGGTTCCCTGTGCTATTCATCTCTATGCAGACAGTAATGCGGCTGGGTGCACTGGCTGATCAGGTTGCTGAAACAAAGTCTAAAGGATTCAATCACGAGGAGATTTGCTAATGTACAAGGAGATTCAACCACAAGGAGATTTGCACCAGTGGAATCTCACTCTCTCTCTCTCTCATTCTCTGTATCTTCTTTCTGTCTCTCACATAATCGTGTAGATTTAGTCCCTCACAAACTGGTTCAACCACAAGGAGATTTGCTAATGCAGACACCTTTTGTTATTACAGATCCGTGTCATCAAGTTCACGTATACTGTAATACAGTCTGCATTGATCCACCCTTTGACCCAACTTTACATAAGCACTTTGTAATCACTAGATACACACTAGTTCATTAGCATAAGTTCCTAGTTAATTCAAGTTCATTCTTAGTTAAACTTTTAGATGTATTAAAGATTTTTAATAGTACAGTTTTATTTGTACAGAAGAGTGCACTTTTTGTTGCAATCATGAGGCTGTAAATAATTTAGGGATGGATTTTTAAATACTTGTTAATCCTTAGGTAGATTCTTCTTTATCTACTTATTAGACAATGTATCACCTTTTCAAAAGCCTCTTGCAAAGGGCATTTCTGTCTGACCAGGCTGGGACAAGTCTACTGCTGATTGTACTGCTGACAGCTATAAAATAAAGCCATGAACTCATCACACTGAGACACGAAAGAAAGAATAATCGAAATTGTTTTCTTGTCTGTGCATACAGTTATCAGCCACAGCCATCGACAGGTGAAGTGAATTACACTGATTATCCTGATACAGTGTCACCTGTCAAAGAGTGGGATATATTAGGCACCAAGTGAAGAGTACGATCTTGAGGTTGATGGGTTGGCAACAGGAAAATTGGACAAGTGTAAGGATCTGAGCCACTTTGATAATGGACAAACTAGACAATGGGGTCAGAGCATCTCCAAAACAGCAAGTTTTGAAGGGTGTTCCTGGTATGCAGTGGTTAGTACCTACCAAAAGTGGTCCAAGGAAGGACAATGGGTGAACCAGCTATTAACAAGCATAGGCATCACCAGACACTGGATATGTTCCCTGCTGATGCTCTGCCAGGCCTGCAATGCAGCATTTTTACTTTTTACGTTTTGACATTCTTTATCGTCTTTAGTCTTATCTCCAGTAAGAAGATAAATGAAATGAATGCATGCTCAGGCCAGTCAATAATATTTCTCTTCTTGGCACTGAAAATCTCTATAGTTGCATTACAAGCGTGGTTTGGGTCATTTTCTGCTGCAAAGTGAAGCATTAAGCAGTTTTTCATCCGCTGAGGTTTGAGGCATTTAGCTGGATCATAGCCATTATGATGCTTCTGTAAATACTTCAGGTTTCATCCTGCTGTTGCCATCAGCAGCCACTTCATCAGCATGGAGCCGTGAGCCAGTTCTGCTGGCAGCCATACAGAATTACGTCACGATGTTAGACAGATGAGGTGGTAGTCTTTGGATCAGTGATTTTGTAGCCAGTTTTAGGGAGCTCAAGACTGTGCTGAAACTTGAATGTGTCCTCATATGTTTAGCCACTTTGGATAAAAGTGTCTACCAAAAAGTTGTAATCTAATGTAATGTCCAGATTTGAGCTCCAACCCAACTCACAATACATAGATGAAGAGCAAAAAGGCAGACCATCAGATGATGCCTGGTGTTGAGAATCATTTTTTTCGGGTCATGAGCAGTTGCATTGTTTATCCATACCTTTCTTTCTCAATCGTTTTTTTACGGGTCTTCTGTCCATGAGAATTCATCCTGGCTTTGTCTTTAACACAATTCCTACAACTCAGATTTTGCTCCTGATCAGCTTTTCTTTCTGACTGAAAATATAGGTTGGATCTCTACTGCATCAAGTGTGAACAATCTGGATCCTGGGGCTTTACCACCCTGTAAAGTTTAGTTCAAACCCTAATCTAACACACCTTATCCATGTAATGAAGGTATTTAGGTTAATCTGAATATTAGGACCAGCTGTGTTGGATCTCCTGAGTGGTAGATTCCAGGCCCAGGATTGGGCACCGCTGCACTACATGGTTCGCCTGGATGTTTATTAGTTTACCAGTTTATTTCTTCTGCCAGTGGCAGAGTAACAGACAGCTGATTTTGATTTCTCTCTTGTCTCTGATTTATGACCATTATAATGATTATCTACAACAAATTTCAGATGCAAACAACACATCTAGAACCACCGTTAGACCTTTTGTGACCTCTTTGTTCTTTGAATTTTGTTGTATGTGGAATCTAGTTAGTGTTAGCAAACTTGTGTCACTCTCCAGTTACCTGTGAACTGCATGGTTGTGTTTTGTTTGTAACTGGGCATGTATAAGCTGGCATTAGCTGTGTGCATGTGTATGAATAAGAGCGATATGCTTAATGAGTGAGAGAGAGAGAGAGACGCACTCTTGTACCCTGAAGAGGCTGCTAATGGTTCTGTTGCTGTGATGAGTAGTGAGTGAGTTTGTCCTCTGAGACGGCTGAAAGTGCACAAGCTCTTCATCATCCTGTGAGAGGAGGAAGATGAGGACATGCACATGTTTTCTGAAAATTGAATCACAGGCCCGTTAACTCCCACAACACAACTTTCTCCAAACCCTGTTGGGCACAGCTAGACCCAATGTGATTACTATAGGACTGACTGCCATTATGAAAATAAATACCTGTTTTTTTGTATGGAGGCAAGCCTGGAAACTGACTCCAACACTTTTTACACACACAGTCATGCCTGTAACATTCAATTTACTTGATCCTGGTAATGGTAGCGTGAGATGCTGCACACATGAGGTCATGAGACTGAATATTGCCATGACGACGCACTCATGAAGAGTCCTGATTGACCGTGCCTGTTTCAGAACATACCAGTGGAATCCAGACGGGTATTGCCTGAAGAGGCAGAACCATCTGGAGTTCCAGACTACGGACCTAAAAACTCCCTGTATGTGTGTGTTTGTGTGTGTATGTGTGTGTGTGCGTGTGCGTGTGTGTGTGCGTGCACATGTGTGTGTGTGTGTGTTAGGGGGTGTTTTCAGTTCAAAAAGATCCAAAAACCTGAGAAAACAGCCTGCAAAGTCAGGACCTCTAAAATTGTCCTGACTTTGTGAAGTGCTTTTAAACAAAAGCTACATTTTCCTTATGCTCACTGATCTTTATTACAGTATCATCAATGTACCATTAACTTCGACTATTTCCTTTTTGTTTTTTTCTTTAGTTTATTAAACTGCAAAAAAATCTTTTTATACTATGTATGTGTGTGTGTGTGTGTGTGTGAGACCCCATGTGCAGACATTGTTAAAAACCAAAGTGTGTGTTTGTGTGTGTGTCTGGCACCTATGATCCACCCTGAGACAGTTTCATCCTAATGTGCCAGAAAGATGGGAACTCACACATGCTTGATGTGCCACCCCACCTTTCTCATTTCACACAGTCCAAAACCATGGGCACCGAGACTCACTAGGATTTTGTAAACACGGATAGATTTATGTACAGATGTCCAGGCATCTGTGTGTATATTTCTGCCCAGATGGCTTGTGCAACAGTGCGTGTTTATATTTACTTGCATGTGTAGCATGACTGAAGCCTAAAGCGCTCCTATGGCCTGCCGAGCTTGTGCATTCTTGAGATTCCTCAGAAGCAGGGCTGTGTTTCGTGCTCTGAGCTCTCTGGGGTCCGGCCTGGACGCCCCAACCTCACTGCCCTGGGATCTGGTCACATGCTGTAAACAGCCACAGCCTGTTCAGGGCCGGAAACATTCCGTGGATAAATTAAAATGTAGCCATGACACTACACTGTGTAACATGACCAACTGACTAAGGTTTTACTAACGTGACAAAATCTGTGACAGTCTGTAAGGAGGACTGGAAACGGACATTCACGTGATTTTATCTACAAAGGAAACCAAAGACACAAAGGAGAATAACTAGAACCAAAATGCCCAAACATTTAACTGGAACGATGCACAACTAAACTTAGAAACAGGGAATCTTAGGAAGGGAAAACCATAGACAGAAAAAAGACAAGGCCACAGCAGACAAAGAGCAAACACACAGACAGAGGCTTATATAATAGGTTAGAGGAAACACCTGGGAAGGGGTGGAGACATGGATGAGACACAGGTGAAGACACTGATCCAGGGGCAGGACTAAGGTGGAGCTAGGAACCAGACAAAAGGCCACGTGGCTCAGAGGAAAACAAAGACAGAAAGGGGGAAAATGAGGCAAGATAGTGTGGCGAAATCACTGCAAACAGAAACAGTTTATTGTTTATTAAGGTAACAATTTCCATGGAAACATTAAATCTGTAACTTTGATATGTCCCTTGATCTCTTCCGAGGGTCTCTCATTTGTCATCTTCTGTGGAAACCACTGTCATCAGAACTAGGCATGTGGGTGTCTCCTATCAGACTAAAGTGGATGGGTGAGGGGGAGAGGTTTATGCAATGCACGCACACCATGCAGGCTTTCAAAGCATTGTGTCTGGGAAATTTTTTGATCCGGGCCAAACTAATCTGTGGTGTAGAATTTAAAGCCCTTTACAAAGCAGACATTTCTAACACATAAAATACTAATGTACTATACTATGATTCATGTCTAATTTGTAAAACTCTATGGTCACATATACAGTGCTAGTCAAAAGTTTGAAAACACCCTCTCATTTAACAATTTCCTTTGTTTTTATTATTGGCTACATTGTAGATTAATAATGAAAACATCACCTATTGCTCTGATGACAGC
>JBBPCY010000156.1:7154419-7168017 GCA_037974405.1 Brachyalestes nurse | reverse complement strand
CGATAAAGAATCGAATTGTTAAACAGAATCGATAATGGAATCGGAATCGTGAAAATCTTATCAATTCCCATCCCTACGCAGCATGTCAAATTGTTGCTTTATTTGTATTTTTTGTCACATGCTTTTATGTTCATCTGTACAGTTCTACTCATCTATGTCATTTTCCCAGTAAAATACAGACTGTGTGTTAGATCTGTGTGAAGTTTGCAGTATAAAACAGCTCTTAGGTCTCAGACTAAAAGGACTGCTTTCTTTCTCTCTGGAGAAGCAGCTGCATGTAATAGCAGGAAGTTGCTGTCAGTGTGTGTTTGGGTCTTCTCTCCTTATTGGCGTAACAGCGTACGACTTGCATGTGCTCTTACGGAGTTGACTCATCACTTAGCCACTGCTGACACACACTTTCACCTTACACACACCACTCCCCTTTGCCATGACAATTAGCGTCACTGCAGATTTGGCCTGGCTGCCAACTCGCTCTCAACCCACTGGATTTTGCTTTAACCCTCATGTTCATTGTTATTACTCTCATTGTCCTATGCTAGTCAATGTATGTAGTACTGTGCAGAAATAACACAGAAATAATGCAGAAAAAAAATTATTTTATTTCCAGTCAAATGGCTGATAAATACAAGCTATAAATATATACTAACAATAATTGTTCAGTTTTGTAAAAAAAACAAAAGCAAAAACATACATTGAACAAAAAATTACCCTTAAGCCTCAACATCTAAATTATATATGTATATGTATTTTATACATATATGTTTCTATGTTTTGACACAGTCCAACTTACACTTAGCAGTCCATAAAACCTTGTTTAGTTTCAGGGTTCTAGTGCAATTCGTCTTCCCTAAGGGTTTCTTGAATAGCCACACACCCCTTCAGATCCAGAGTTGTCATTTTACAGTATGGATGGAAACATCTGATTTCTTTTACAAACCTTTAAGCTTTAAATGCCACGTACCATTGTGGCCAGTTTTTGTGGTCTTTCAGGTCTTGCAAAGTTATTAAGGGTCCTGTTTCCTCTCTAAATTTGAGAACTCCAGTTTTTAAAACTGTTTTTTGTTTTGTTTTGATTTTTTTAGCCATTTCAGATGGCTAAAAAACATGAGGAAGGCAGCTAAGGTGTGTAAGGGTAGTATATAAGGTACTGAACAGAAGAACTAAACAGTTTATAAATAAATGAAGTTTAAATTCCCAAGCAACAGGATTAATCCCAAACCTCAAATCCACCATGTTGTTGGTTTAAACTGTTCAAATCACATATAAGATAAAAGAATACATTTGGCAGCATTTTGTTCACCATTGTAGAGATGTTATGGTGTTGCATCTAATAAACATAAATAAGATCTAACAAGATAGTACAGTGCAGTTACACATTTCATTCGTATATGTGGCTTAGGGCGGGATGCCACTCTGTTAAATTATCTCGCATTGTGTTCATTTATATCCACACACCATGAAGGAATAGATTTATTGCCCCCTGTGAAAACACATAAGCCTGTCCAGGCATTTGTTTTCCCACACTTTCACTTACATCCAACCAGCACAACTGAGTGAAGAGTCTTTTGGGGGGTTTGTTTGTTTATTTTCCAGCGTGCAATATTGTTAACCTCTCATTTTCCCAGCATGTTCATGTTCTTGTCCGTTTCTTTCTCTTGTGGTTGAAGTTTAGGTGAACAGTGTGTGCTGTCCATTGCCTGGATTCCCCTCTCCCATGCTCCATTTCTGCCTTCACTTTTAAGTGTGTCAGAGATGTAGGTCACTCATCTTTTTCCCTGTGTTCAGTCAATTCAATTTGGTAAAATGATAAGAAAGTATCAAATTTAGTGCTTTGAGGCAAGGCGAGGCACAGGAGTCCGCCATACTTAAAATACCGGCTCCCCCGTGTCACTGTTCCTCGAGAGAGAGAGAGAGAGAGAGAGAGAGAGAGAGAGACAGCAAGCACAAAATCTGTCAGCAAATAGGTTGCTGATAGATGGAGCAAGTTGAGAAGTTGCTGATTTTATGATCATAATTCTGAAAAATGGTTTGATGGCAGTGTGCCATATTATAGTACATCCGATGCATCTTTCTTGGCTCACCATGATCCATTACTTTGGGGACCACATCAGTTGCTGTAGATGAAATATGAATAATCTTAAGGTGCGATGAAGAATCTTACAAAAACCCAAAACATTTCTAAGGATCGATCGCCAATTGATTATACCACAATGACTACACAACTGCTATTGTAATATCTTTAACTATTTACTCTGCACTAAATCCAGAGCACCTTTAGAGTCTTATTCTTGTGTATTCTTTACCTTTGGTTTAATCAGGTTGACTGTGAGAATCCACAGTCATTTTCTTTCTCCCCAGGAGCACATTTCATTCTCTCCTTTTTATCTGTGAACTTTTCACAGGAGCTTCAAAGGGATTTTATACAGATGACTTTCTGAAATGCTTTGAATTTGGCCATGGAACTCTGAAAAACTGTACAGCCTAGGAAATTACTTTCAAGCTTTTTGCTATTGTCCTAGTTTCAAAAGACCCCTGGATCCTATTTCGTAGCTATACAGTAGGGCTGAGGCCAAAATAGTTTTTCTGGTTGAACAACTGAAATGTGTGGGACGGTCACATAGTTTTGTCGACGTGGGCACAGTATTTGTAACTGGTGAACATTTGATCATTGAGCCCTTTGAGCTACATCTTCTGAACAGTAATATCATTAGCTGCTCTTTCATTTTTTGCAAAACTTGTTGCATGGATTAGCCTGCCCGAAGGAGAATAGGGTTACAATTTCTACAACTTCTCCAGCAAAATGAAGTACCTTTGTCTGGATGTCTGCAGTTGTGAAATGCTTAAATGGGCACCTAAAGCATGCTGTGATGTTATGTAGATCATTCAGACAGATTTTCAAAATGCAGCATTAAGAGGACAAGCTGTGACCTAAGGGAAAAAAAGACTAATCTCTCTTGGTAAGGGAATGTAAAAGGGGATGTCTCTCCTAGGCATCAAGCTTAAGCTGGAAGATTGGTCTACAAAATGAAGTACCTGTCCCCAAGGAAGAGCAGCAAGCAGAACAAATGGATGTAAGTGACAAGGACATGCTTTCTATGAGACAGGGGGCCACTTCTAGAACCTTCTCACCTCCTGGGAGTTTATAGCATTGACCGTTGGAGTTAAGGTGTCATATTTGTCCCTCAAACAAAGGCCAGAGGCACCTGCAGGCATCTTTCATTCGAAGAGGTTTGTCATGAGAAGAGCTACTTTGTGGCCGCTTGACTGATGGCTTTGTGCCTCAGCTGTGTGCTTGCACCCCACAAATCAGTGCTCCAGCCATAGGACCTTTAGCCATTGAAAGAAAGCAATGGCTCAGACTGATGTGGCCTGAGAGAGTGCTGTTTTGCTGGTTATCTTATAGTCCACAATGCAGCAGTGTGTGGCCAGAGCTGATAGACTGTTATCAGGAGGACCCACCAATTCACTCTGCTGCATTTCTCAGAGCCCAGGTTGCCCCTTCACTGCTCCAGCTTGCACTGAGGGAGCAGTAGAGGCATTGACACCAACCTCTTATCTGTCACAGTGAATCCACAGATGACCAGGCACAGCTTTATGACTCCTACTTGTGCGGTTGAAATAAGAAAGAGCTCTGACACGGATGAATGTCTCAGAGAGACTGCACCGGCAAGCCTACTGAAGCTTAAGGCTGTGATTCAGTGTTTTCCTCTGGTTTCTCCTGAGATCTGAGGGTTATTCTATGCTACGATATCACTCTGGCTATGAACACAAAGCTAGGGGTAGAGATATCCCTGGCTGTCATCTTCAGAAGTACTTTATTTACTCCTATGCCCAGCTCATTGTAAGCACTGAGATCATGTTGACTCTTTTGGCTTGTGGAATTGAGCACATTGCCAGGGAACGAGGAGTGTGTGCTGTCATTAGCGTTCTTCAGAAGATCTCTCTGCACCCACTGTGTCATCTGTGTCCCCAGTGCCATCATTGTTTGGTTGATACTATGCCTGTTAGATGAGCTCATTGATTTACTGATGGGACAGATGGAGGATGTCACATCAGCCACTGAGAATAATCCTTCTCTGGCCGTAAATATGTCAGCAGAGAACACAAACATTTACACCCGTCGTCCACAAGCAGAACAAACTGAAGCTTGGCCTTCCTCAAGTGTACTTGTATCACAATCAATCAAATTTGGGGATGGATCTACAGTTTGATTGGCTTGATTTGTGAGAACAGTGCAATGTGATGGTAGAAGTCCTCTCTCTCATTCTAAGCATGGTCTGGAGATGTGCCCAGAGCACATGATACTTTGTTTGACAAGGTTTATTTTGGACCTGTAAAGGGTGAGGAGCAGGGTCGTGTGTCATACCTCGCAGGACCAATATAGACCCCAACACTTAGAGGTGCCTGTCTGCCCCCTCTTGCATCGAACCAGTTTCAAACGCTGAGTTCCCCATCTCCACTATTCTGACTTAGATTAAAAAGAGATTAAATGCTTTATTACCAGCAAGGAGCAGGGCTTTGGAAGAAGGACCGCGACGCCTTGTCTCAGATGGTGTTTGTCCTTGAGACTTCCACCATGTGTTGTGGTTACTGCATCTATGCGTAACGAGAACAAGGTTTTAAATAGGCACACACTGACCTTGATAAGGCAGTTAATTATAATTTTACTACTACTGTGATTGTGACTGCTGCTGACTCAGTCCACCTACTCTACAGACTGTATCTGCGTCGGCAGTGATGATAGATAGCAGTGATAATGAATCTAAATTGATTTTTTGCAGTGCTGCAGAGGGCTGCTGGAGTGTTCATAGCTGATGGTTAACTTCTGGCCTGGGTATAAGAGTGGGCTGTCATGAGAAGACAGTTTGCCTTTTATAACATATTATTGTCCTTTGCCTATATATCACACACTTGCCTCAAAACATGCTGAGTTGTTAAGTAATCTAAAGCTGATTTGTTATATGGCTTCTGACACTGCATGATGTTTTTAATCTTTAAACATGCAAGAAAGTTCAGGCTTCCGTATGATGCTAGTACTGTTTTAGTTCTAGGTTGCATGCGTGTAGATGAAGTATGGAAATCTGGACCCATTTAATATCGAAGTTAAAGATGGGTGATGTGGCAAAAATAGAATATAATTTATTTTTGCCACATAATATCACAATATAATATCACAATATTTTCAGTATTTCAATATTCTCGCTGCATCACTCATTCTTAACCCATTTTCTAACTTAACCTCTTAAACTCCAAGGGTGGGTTCAGATTTGCAGATTGAACACTGACGTTAAGAACGAGTGCAAGAATATTGAAATATTGAAAATATTGTGATATTATATTGTGATATCATGAGGCATAATTTTATAAATGTATAATTTCAATGAATATTGTCAGATTGCACAGCCCTAAGTAAAGATGCCTTTCATCTGAGGAAACTTTGATTCATTAGAATATGCATTTGAGACATTTTCTTCAGCGTCGATATCAGATGACTTTTTCAGACTTCAGACTGCAGTATAGTATCATAATGAATATGGATTTACCGGCCTTTCAAACCATGCGGGAGTCAGTGAAGGAAGCTGTGCAAACTTACTCTGTAAAAATGATTTGTTGTTCCAGCTTAAAATAAGAAATCTGGCTGCCGTAAAATGATGAGTGAATTTCAAGCAGTAAGTTCAAAGGCGTATTTGAGGCCTGTTGCGTTGCTTAGTTAAAATGCCACATCATTTTTACAGTGAATGAGAAAAAGCTGTTCATAAGGTCAAGTACTTCAGTGAAAGAGACAGAAATTGTCGTCCGTTGTCCAACTTTCATGATTGGCCGAGCCATTCATAACATGTCAGGGCTTTAAGGTCTTACTTGCTAAATCATAGGTTTTAATGTTGTGTCTGTTCTGCAGTTCAACACTGATGCTTACCAGCTTATGCTTATGCAGTTACAAGGTTGTCGGCCTACATGTCCAAGGTAACGAGAGAGACAGCATGTCACACACACACACACACACACACACACACACACACACATGCTCAGTGAGTGATTAGTGCCTGAGGGGTGCAGACCTCGCTGGGCTGCTCTTTCCTGGGGCTGCGCACCTCCCTGCTTCACGCGGTGAGGCATCTCTTTAAACACACACTTCAAAGGGCAGCTTTTATAGCAGGGTCTGGAAATGCTAACCTTTGACTCAAAGCATCTCCCACTGCAAACAGGGGCTGTTAAATTGATTTGAGGAGTGAATGCACATCGTGTTTCTGCTCACTTCCGGTAGCAAATGAAGGCATTTGCCAATCATTAGGCATACAAGTCAGAGGCTGTTTGGGTAATTTCATTCCAGGGAAAGGGTGGCTTAGAAGTGATGCCATGGGCGTTTGGTCATATCAGTGCACCACAGCAACGTATTAATGTGTTTTCTTTACTGGCTGGCTAAGAGCACTGGGTGTCTGTTACATATCCGCTGGTTTAAAGGAACTCTATAGGGCTTTTTGAGTGTAATCTTTGTGTTTTGCCCTTCTGCATATATTCACATACCACAGACAATCATTTTGATGCACAGTAGGAAAGCACCTGCTCATAGGCTTCTATTATAAGTATTTGTATGAGTATTTTGAATCAAAAGAATGTTTGCCTGATGATTTGCATGTATCTGTTGATTCAGATACACACAAATTATATTTAAAAATATAAGAAAACAGGACTGGGTATTTCCATTTGAGGACTATTTGCATTTCTTCTTTGTACTTCTTTGTAAAGTGACTATTTTTAATATGAAAACAAAAAGGCCTGGAGTGAATTAAGCTTAAAATATAACATCAAAAGAATATGGTACAATTGTGTTCACAAACCAAAGGTACTGCAGACATACCCTTGAGCTTTTTACCCCAGTGACGGTGCACAGAGAGGGTACAAGTGCACCTGCCTTGCTAAAACAGGTAACAGGAGAAAAGTTCAGTGAACATTAATTAGGTGCAGTTCTCCTCTCGGGCCTGACACTTACACACCCCACGGCAACAGTTGTCAAGAACCTATGGCTGGGGGTACAGTCATACATTGGTGTATCAAAGCAATGCATTTGCCAAAACAGATGTTACTCTGATTTCATAAACTATTCCGGCACCAATAGTTCAGCCAAAAATCTCATTAACACAACGTTCCCCTTACATCAAAGCTAGTCAATCAGCAGAGCCATGTTTAGTGTCTGATACAATGCTTTAGTGCATGTATTGTGTCTGTACTGGAGATGCAGTTCTATGGTCATAGAAAAAAAGAGTGAGCTCTCTCTCTTTCTCTCTCTCTTTCTCTCTCTTTCTCTCTCTCTCTCTCTCACACACACACACACACACACACACTGCACATACTGATGGCAAGAGGCCAATAGAAAGCTGTCACAGGTTAATCTGCCAAATTCTGGACCCAGTCATCATGGCAAAGACAGCTGGGTAACGTCCAGCTTGACTGTGTGCCTACATGAGCAGGTCACAAGAGAACTGAGCGAAATGTTGTCAAAAAAAATCTTACATTCAAAGAGATTTGGAATATTACCCTCAATTAATGTGTGCCACAAGCTGGCCGAGCCTTTCATGCTTATTAATTGAGTCATCTTTTCCCTTTTCACTCACAGGCTGTGGGAATTAGAATACACACCAAACATCTGTTCTGCACTGCGCAGCGTTCCTCACACCTTTTCTCTGGGATGTCTTATGTAACAGAGATTATGTTTGTGTAAACAGTTGCTTCAGGAACACCTCTGGTGTGTCAGCATTTGGAGCTTTGATTTGAATGTCCTTTCACACAGACCAATTGAACACATTTCCCACCTATGAACAGGCCTTGATTTCTAGTCGTACTGCCTGTACTCAGCACTGAATTTTGAGGTTTTAACTCAGCAGTTTTTATTCTAACAGATCACAGGAATGTAATTCACTGCAGGCTTGATTTATTTTTCTCGTGGTTTCACATATTGTATGTTACCCTGGGGTTAAGCATCATAGTCCACTCCTTCAGGGATGAAGGATCTAAAGGTGTTGATTCAGCTTTAAATTTTGTAACATACACAGTAAAACAGATGGCTGCTTTTTGTATATCCATGTATATCATTCTAATATAATGCTCTAATATAATTACGTTTTCCAAATCTAAATCATAGATTTGAATATAAGTAAATAAATATCAATGATGTACTAGAACAAACATAAATAATATGCATATAACAATTTTATCTCTGTTTTACTTTGTTTGTATAAGCATTTCCAAACCTCAGACCTCACCTTGTGACTTATCATCCAACACATGGTTTGACTCAGTCAATACTTCATTAAATTAAATCAGATGTGCTGGTGATGGAATTTAGCAAATCTATACAATGGCTGAGGGCACTGATGAAATGTCAGGAACCACACCTGTGTTCTTCTAACTATTCTATTTGTGAAAATGGTCTATGATTTAATAATAGCGAACCATTTTAGTAGAACTGTTCACAAAAGTGTTTACAAAATGCTTTTTTCACCATAGAGAAAACAGTTGAAAAATTTGTGCTTTCACATGGTTCTTTGAGTTTTCCCAGATATATATACAACAAACTAAGGAACGATTTTAAAGATAATATAGCAGGAAAGTGATAAATTTATTTAGACCTTAGCCTGATACCTGTACATAAATAACCATAGAGTTAATTTGTGTGAAATTTGCTAAAGAATTAAATTCAGTTGTTGTGAGGTCACCCCCTAACTGTATTACTAGGTTTAGTTTTTACAGCCATAGCAACTCCAGCTCTTCTTATTTATCCTTCTTTTATATTCGTGTATCAAAACAGGGACAGTGTTTGATTTTCAGGTAACCTTTCTCTTTGGCTCCCAGTGGAACAGCTTACTGGATCTTAGCCACGAACCATGAAAATGCCATTCTCATATAGACAGCATTGGCCAGGCTCGATTATTAATTGCTCACAACAAGATGTAGATGTCACACATGCAGCAAATGGAGCACATTGAGATTATTACACTCTCTCTGAGTTAATGTTTCAGTCGGTCTCGTGACTTGTGCTATGAGAGAGAAAAAAATGTATAGCTATAGGGCTTGTATTGGATGTGAGCCAAAGTCAAGATTCAGCTAATGTCTCCTTTTGCTGTTTTCCGTGGCTTACTCCCAGCTTCACAGCTTCCAGCAGGAGCAGCCTCATAAAGAAGTTAAAGTGAAGTTAATGTTAGTGTTCATTAACATTTCACTTCTTTGAGATAAGGCCGGTGGAAAATTGCACCTCTCTCTCCCTCTCTCTCTCTCTCTTTCTCTCTCTCACTCGCACTTTTTCGCTCAGTCTCTCCCCATCAATAATACATCTTTTGAGGTACTTACAAAGTGGTCTAGCCCACCATCTGGAGCCACTGTGGTATTTAAGATGTGGTTATAGAGTGTCTTGTCTGACCGGGGCTTCAGTTAAATCATCTTGAGATGTCATCCTGTCATAGCACACTCAGACTCAAGTTTTATTAGCTTCTCCCATTCCTCTAACTGTATTACAGAAGTGTGGCTAGCTTCCTCTGTACCAATGGACACACATCCTTAGCAACTCAATTCCACATCATGACAGCTGCTCTACAGTCCATTTACTGGTATTCATACAAAATGTCAGTTTCATATAATTGCTGTCACAAGAAAACCCTTATAATTATACTTTTTACATCATTGAAAAATGCCAGCTGCAGTGCAAATTGTATTTTAATGGTAAATTTCCCAATAGACATTTTGTAAAATCAACTTTTCAGCAAATCATATTCTTTTTGGGGTGTTACCTAATTTTCTCCCCATTTTAATCATGCCATATCTAGGTAAATGTAGTGTTAAGTGTCTTGCCCAAGGACATTTATAGTGTGGCATACTTGGCCAGGCACTATACTGAACCCCAGTCTGCCCTCTACACTTGACAGCAATGATATGATGTGTATTGATTTCAGATATGCTCTTGCTGTGAAGTCATTCAAACTGGCCTAATCAACGTTTGTTTGAAAATGGTCTGTGTTGAAAATGATCACACTCTTTCTTTTTTAATTGCAGGAGACAGACCTTCTGGACATTTCTTCTATCAAGGATGCTAGAACAGGGAAATACTCCAAAACGCCCAAGGTAAGCTTTTGGTGTAAAGCCTCACGGTTCAAAACTGACCTTTAGAGAGTGTGTCAGAGATATAACTTCTACATCCACACAAGCATCCTTTGCTACTTCCCTAGAGTGCTGTAACAGACACCTTTGCTAAATATTGAAACAAATATTCATGCAAATAATATTTAGACAGGAACGTGTTGACAAAACCCAAAGCTCTCCTCGGCTGTGCTTGCCAGGAAATTTTTACTGCGTCCCCAGTTTCGTTCTCAAAAGTTCTCCTCAGCAGTGATAAAAAATGTTCAACATAGTAGTTTACACAGCTACATCCTTTCCTTTTGCATAGATTAATCCTAGAAAAATAAACAAGAAACAATTGCTTTCATATGATGGGTGATGTATGTTGTTAGAGGGAAAGCACACCCACAGTTAGAACAGCCTGAAGTATATCAGAGACTTTTTCCTGAACAAAATGTGTTGTTTTTTCATCGTTGGCCAGTGACATGGTACAGAGGAGTCGCAGTGTTCGGGGCTGGAAGCAGAACAGATGAAACGGAGTCGGATACTGTTTTATCTGAACTAAAACGATTTTGAAACTCATTACACTCTTATGTGTAAGCGCCATAGTCTGAGAGTTGATGTGCTTTTCATGTCGAAGCCCATTAAGAGCAAGAACAGGCCTGTGCCACATATAAAGTAAATGCAGTCACAGACAGAATATGAGGAGCTAATATTCCAGCCCCAGTTCAGTAGCCAAACAGAGGGATGCCAAAAAGCACATCACTTTCTGTGATTCTGTTGGGCCATTTTTGATAGACAAAAGCTGCCCTGTATCACTTATGCCAAGGGGCAGTTTACTGAAACAGTAAGAGCCACATTCCGCTGAGTCGTGACTGGATACAGCGGGCAGCACTGCTAGAGGCATTCAGTGTCGGATGGCCAGAGAGGCAGACATGCCAAATGACTAACAATATCCATAAACGCTCCCTAATCCATTTATAAAAATCAGCGAACCTCAGCTAAACATAGTTTTAAACATAGTGTCAGGAGATGAGTCACAGCTCAACTATGAGTATCTTAGAAGCCCTGAGGAGCACTGACCGCGTGATCTGAAGAGCACATGAAGGGTTCTGTTTGAAAATTCACTATTTAAAATAATAGTTTGGGAAACATATACACCATTTTCAACTTATCCCATATGTAGTAGATCAGCCAAGACATATTTGGTGTACAAAGTTTGCTTCTTTAGTTTGGAACTGGAGCCCGGAGGCTAATGTTCCTACCAAACACTAGAAGTCAATAGTCACTCCAGTCTTTTCCATTAATACATGTCCAAAACTGTCAATGTGTAAATGTCATTTTTTGCTGCACCAGTGATCTAAAGGAATAGTTCTAATTTGCAATGACTACATTGTCCCGCACCGTAAGACATATTTTGTCTGGAGCTTTTTAGTTCTGCAATATATAGCTACAAACAAATAAGGGCAATTTCAGATGCTAAGCATTTTGTGCTCCTCTCACTACCAGACTGAGGTCAATCACGGACAGAATATGAGTGGCAAGTTTGATAACCATTCACCTGACAAAGAATGTTTGTATTCATTTTTGTAAATATGCACCTTAATTTAAAACAAGAACTGCGTATCATTATGTGAAGAAGACCCAGCAAAAAAGAAAGTGGTCATACAGCACATGTCATACACAGCTGTTGGCCAAATGGTGCCCAATGCATGGTGTTAAGGTGATGCCATAGAGAAATTATGACCTTCCCAATGCAGTGCAGTTTTGCCACTTATAATCTGAGTGACAGCCATGCACACCGGCAACATTAAAACCAGGTGAGCAGGAAAAATGGGTAAGAGTAAGCATCTTACCAATTTTGACAAGGGCCGAAATGTGATGGCTGGACAGCTGGGTCAGAATATGGGGTGTTCTTGGTACACAGTGGTTAATGCCTATCAACAGTGTTCCAGGGAAGACAAGTGGTGATTTAACAACAGGGTCGTTGTCACCAAAGGCTCACTGATGAAGGCTGCCTGTTCTGAAGAAGCACACAGTGCATCATAAATTGCTGAGTGTGGGGCTGTGTAGCTGCAGACAAGTTAAAGTGCCCATACTGACTACTGTCCACTACTGGATGGATAAAAGAACACTCCATAGCTAAAAACATTCATAGCAGCCACTGGCGGCCTGACATTTGTCAAGGCTTTTGTCCATTTTAATAGAAAACACATGCATTTTCCTTTTATATATAAAATCAGCAATATCTACATTAACTCCAATTCCCTTATAATTCCCTGCCTTGCCTCATACATCTCCCAGCATCTCTTTAGGAACTGTTAAAGTTCCCTTTTCTGTGTTTGACCTCATTAAGTTCAGGTTGGAGTTTGCATAAGCTTGCCACAACTGGCCTTTAGTTCTGTCTATGCAAATTCTAATTTGTGCTGAAGATGTGCGTTATGACTCAGCCAAACCACCGGAGCAGCACTGCATCAAAATTCAAACAAGACTACAGTACTTCTTCCCAAAGAGCTTCATTCTAAATTACTGTTCCTCTTAAAGAGCAGTTAATCCTACTAGGGACATAATGGGCGGTCGTGTGTGGATATTCAGAGACTGACTGAAAGGCAAAAAAATACAAGTCCTTGCTGTGCAGAGTGTTGTCCAGGTTAAGTAGGTTAATTAGCATATGTCATCCCACTCATATTTCCCATTGCTTGGATTTAGTTTTTTTGACAACAGCTGCCACATAGTCCTCAAATTAACATCCGTGTGCGTGTTAGGTAAACAAAACAGGAGCAAAATGACAGTCACAATGGAACGAGACAATGTGTGCATGTGTGTGTTTGTCTGTTTCTAGTTGCTGTCCTTGCTATGATCAGAGCCCTTGGCCAAGTTTATTAATGTCTCGATTTAAGTGTCGTCGCATCAAACACTGCACTTCAGTTTGCTGTTTCAGAGTTGTAGCCTTTGGGTAAACTTCTAGCTAGGAATGTCCTAATGCTATTTTTGTGCCCTTACTCTGGTCCTCGTTCCATAATATTGAGCATTAGATGATACTGAGTCCAATATTTTTATAATAATAGATAACACATCCCCTTCAAGGAGTTAAAGTTAGTAACAGAACTGATGTGCTGTTTTTGTTATCCCCAAGATAGTGTAATTAATATTGCCTTATGGTCCAATTTGATTGACTGATTTGATTATTTGGCTGCTCGTTACTTTAAAGGGGACCTATTATGCAAAACTCACTTTAGTTATAATAGGTCTATAGGCTATACAAAACATGTTCATGAAGTTCTTTACACAAAATCACTCTCACATAAAGAGATATCACCTGATTTATTCTTCACAGTTTTAAAACGAGCCGTTTAGAAAGAACCGCCCCTCATCTGTCGAGACCCCGCCCACTAGATGAGTTGAAGATTTGCCATTTTGTCTGCTGGTTTTACGAGCTTAGCGAGAGCGCTATGGCTACAGGCAGAGGCAGGTCACTCATGAAGTGT
>JBBPCY010000156.1:7116892-7154319 GCA_037974405.1 Brachyalestes nurse | reverse complement strand
TCTGGTAGTAACTTAAAGCGAAATTGTCCATTTAACAGCGTGTGTTTATCTTCCATCGCTAGCTTGACTGAGCAGCATTAGCCACATGAAGTAGCTTCTTCTTCTATGCTGGTGTAGCGTAATACTGCCCCCACTGATAGTGTGGTACTGCAAGGCAGAGGGGCGTTTAATTTTCAAATTAATCGCGCAATCAATTTATTTTGAAGTGTTATAGAAAATAAATTAACGCAAATAGTTAACGCATTATTTTTAACAGCCCTAATATATATATATATATATAAAGTGACATCATCCTTAACTTGCATGAGGCACAATTTCAGAAGATAACAAGCAGTTTAAATGTGGGCAGTACATACCTGATTAATCTACTGAAAGTGGATTAGGTCTAATATAGTCAATACCAGTACCATTGAATTACAATTAGACTGGCCCTGTTCACGATCCACTGGATTGTACCTGAGCATCCGTACTATTATAATGTACAGAAATAGGGTTTGATTTAATTACTGAAAATATGTCTTTAAATAAATCATTTCCCTAATAGACAAGAATGACTGAAAGGGCATTTCAGTCACTGAAATGTATTTGTTTTGGTATTTGGAAAATTCCATTCAGTGAAAACCAAATGACTTGCATTTGTTTTCAACAAATGCGTTTTATATTGACAAAGCAGCAGTATATGATGGCTGTCCTCTTGTTTGTTTTAATGGGAATGTGGGGCATAATTAAATTAAGTTTGTAAAATGAGGGATTTTATAGTTTTTGGTCTTACATTGTCTATGAATGTGTTGGATACTCCCCTTAAAGCTCTCGTGTTTCTAAAGCTGCTCTTATTTCCTGCTTGCCAAAGTCTCTCTAACTGTCAATAAACAGACACAGTTCTCACCTCTCTCTTCTTGTTTTTTCTCTCATTTTCTCCTAGTACATCAGGTTTTCAGTACTGTTATCTTGAATAAATGGCTTTACATAAGGTACTAAATGCAAATGTGACAATAGTAGTGACAAATGTATGTTTAGAATACTGTTAGAAGCATTTTTCCAATGAATAAAAGATTGTGAAGTGAATGCATGAATTAATAAGTACTGTGGCTTTAAAATGTATGTAACTGTCATAAAACTACACTACTGCAAGCAAAAGCAACTGAGAGTTATATGAAGACAAGCAGAACCAGCAGTTTAGTCATCTAATGGAGAAAGACCTGCCCAACATAGTAAATCCAAGCCAATTTATAAAACACATAAGCACATGATTTAAAACCAAGTGTTTTTAAAAATATCTAAACAAGTACAGTATATAGCTCTTAATGATCTTTGTTTGACTGACTGAGCATAGTCCTAATGACCAGTGCCTGTTCTGGCTTTAGGACTTTCTTGCTGTAACCTGCTGTTACAATCAGATTGTGATTGACTCTGACTCACATAAGTGGGTTCAAGTTAATAATAAATACTGTTCTCACTATCATTTGTCATGAAATTCCCCGTCCTGTAGGAGTTTACAGTAAATGTTGGTGGTATATCAAAAATAGAACATCACACATGGTATGTCACAACTTTGATACGATATGTCAGAATTTATTTTTATTTATTTATTTTTTTGGTGAGTGATGTCAAAAAAGAACCAGTGGTTAACATAATGTAAAAAATCTAAGAACATGTGCCTTTTATTCAACATGTCACATACCACACTAAACTACACGCTTTGAAAATGTGTCTTATTTTTGTGCTCAGTAATGGAAAGGAGCAAAGTACAACAACTCAGTGCTTTCCCTCACATCTTGTGTTACATATAAAGTATAAAGAGTATAAAAAGTATAAAGCAAGTAGAACATTCAGTAAAGTGGTAAGAAAAAAACACTAGCGAATACTGAAAAGATTAAATTCTGAAAGGCAATAAAAGCAAAATTATGACAGTCGTCTAATACTGCATTTCAGGCATTGAATGTGTTGTGTTCAGACTAATGACCAGTTCTGGAAATGTGTGCAATTATGTTGGAGACAATGGAGACACACGGACACAATGGGAGTACACATGAAGAACCAGCTTGCTCGTCTCTGTTCATTTGCTAAGGCATCAAGAGTAACAGTATTGTAATGAGCTGAGTCCCAAGATCTGTGGAAACCTCCACTTTTTACAGTTCTACTTACAACCCAATTAAGCATGCAGAGGAGTAATTAGATGCCTGGCAAACTGACCTTAGCTAAATGGGTAATGTGCTCTTTTATTTACGAGCATAATAACTCTTTAATAAACTTAGAACTGCTCTTTTTGTCTTGAATTGTGAGGACCTGATAGCTCGCTAATTTAACTACTTAAGTTAAATTAAGCAAGTGTTCAAGGTAAGCTAATGGACAGCCACATTAAGCCTTGTACCTTAGACATTACACAGAAAGATGTGTAGGTATTGTAGAGTAGAAGGACATACAGTAAGTAACTGCTGAAACTTTTAGTAGCAAGGTTGCCAACTATTATCTGTGAGATTTCACGCAATTTCACAGTCTCACACCAGACTTACCATTTTTCAGGTTCTCCTCACAATGGCTTCCCAACTGGATCTGTATCTTTATAAAGTCTTATAATACTACTTACACTCCAGCTTTATAAAGAAATCCCTAGACAGCCAATGGTGGTACTGTGCTTAGAGATTAATTAGTGTGAAAGACAGTGTGCTAACTAGCAAGTTATTTCCTGTCCATCTTGGCTAGAACACACGGCACAGTTTGGCAAAAAACCTTCACCAGATATGTGGTAAGTAGATGAGAATTTAACAAACAAATAGAAGTAAGGCTCCAAGGTTGGGGGTTCGAATCCAGGTCCTGGCCTTGTGTGTGTGTGTGTGGAGTTTGCATGTTCTCCTTGTGGTGGAGTAGGTTTCCTCCGGTGTCTCTGGTTTCTCCCACAGTCCATGCGCATCAAGAGATTTGAGGATTCTAAACTGACCATAGGTGTGAGCGAATGACCCAGGGTGAGACCCTGCCTCCCGCCTGTAGACCCTGGGATAGGCTCTGGGTACCCGCAACCCTAGTAAGCATTAAGTGGTTACAGAAAATGAATGAATGAATGAAATAGAAGCATTTTATTTCCTGTCACATTTTCCCCAATTTTCTTCCCAATTTAGAATTGGGAAAAAAGGATGACCATGTCAGCAGAAAGCTAACAACAGATTATCTGGAAATGATCAATTCTTAATAAGAGGAGGTCCAGCCTGTGGCCTTGAATGATGTTGCTTACTCTTCACTATGTCACTTAAACGTTATTTTAATGGGGTTTTATAATTTTAACAAATCTTCCCCCAACCCCTGATGGGTGAAGAGGGTGGGCCATCACTCACCCAGATGTGGCTGTGACATTACTGGGGTTTGATCTCCCCATGGTCCTGTGATCCAGTGCTTAGACAGTTTAGCATGTAGCAACAGTTTTGCTGCAAAATGAATGTGATTCTGCTTTGCATGGGTAAAATAATAAGCTAAACAGTAATAAGCAGTGCCAAAATACAGACTATCCTTACCCTTGAGTGTTTCTTGGTAAGCTCTTAAATCCAAATACAACTAAGTGAAGAATCTGACAGCACTCATTGCTGTTAACAGGCTCTTCTATATTCTATATTCTTTATAATTGGACTATATTCTGGCCTCAGAATAGGATGACCATGATTAATGCTGAGGTCCAGAAGGTTTAAAGGCTTAAATGATGTAGCCTACTCCTTAGCATGTCACTTGAACATTGTTTTAATGGAGTTTTATCATTTTAAAAAATCTCCAATTATTTTGGTAAAATATACAGCTAATTTACCTCTATAAAGCACATTGAATGACCTCTGTTTATGATAATGTGCTGTATAAATGAACTTGCCTTGCCTATTATATTTGACTCACTGATTTTGTATATTAAACTGAGAAACTGAAAGTTTTGGTGGTCCAGGTACATTTTGTTGATTTTCTGTGTGAAAATAAATATAAAATTCTGCAAATTATAATGTACAATTTTGCTTGTATGTTGTTGTTCACCATAAAACTGTCCTGTAATGGTTGTACAGGCAGTAATTTCTAGCTTGTTAAATTAAACTTGTTAAAGTGTGCACTTACATTAATTTACAAACACAACAAAACATTTACCAGAAGTGTCCAAACTTTTGCATAAGACTGTAGAAAAGAAATATAAAATCTATGTATATGGACCGACTCACAATGCAAATTAAGTATCTGTATTAAGCTTTGCAGTGTGATGCCACTCATCGCTTCCAACGGTAAGAAATAAGTAGTGTCCAAAAATCTACAGAAAACACAGCATCATCCCCTGCAGCCCTGTTCTCTTTTCGACCCACTATCTGACAGAAAGAGAACAATACATGAATAGCTGAGCAGTTTCACCCAGACCTGCTGGACTCTGTGGTGGATTTTTCTTTTGGATTTTTGTGACTCACAATTCAGAACCTAATATATGATTTGTCAGGGATTTCTACACTGTCTTGGGCACAAAATAGTGAGAACCTTCATGATAGACTAATGTACTGGAAGGAAAGAGAAAAGAGAGCAATTTAAAAGAGAGGGAAAGAGAGTGCTTACTGATTCCATAAGCTGCCAAACTGTACATTACAACTGCTGGAAAAACACTGCGTTGAAAAAGCTGGAGTGCTGTGATCGACAAGCATGCTTATGTGCACATCTCATTTTCTGCGGGCAGTCGTTCAGATTAATTGCACATTATCTGTGCCAGGCTGAGCACTCTCTAATGTCTTATCATGAAGGTAACAGGAAGCTCAGTGTCAGAGGATATCATGGCACACCGGAGAGGGCTTCTAACTGCGCTTATCTAGATGCAAATCTCCCCCACATTCCACATAATACAGTAGAGCCCAGTTCAGGACCACTCTCTGGAGTCTCTAAGCTCCTCTTTGAATTCTGCTTGCTTGTCAGTGATGGTGAAACTTTAGAAAGGCCTGATCCTGCCGTCGAAATAGGAAGTGGGAATTGTTAGGGCTGCTACACCTGTTAACTAGCCGCAGTGTGCAGTGGAATGGGGCTCATGTTTTAAACTGAACAAGAAATCGAACTTCAGAAGCCCCATGGCATTTATATTTTGTATTTAATTATTGTGTCAAATTGTATAAATAATGTATTGTGTCATATTGTTTTATCAAGACTAGAAAGTTGTGTGTGTATTAGTAACTTGCAGCTTTATAGTAACTAGAATGTTAAGTCATTTTCTCACTTGTTTGAATATCCCAGAAATAGTGTCCCCAATTGGTGTCCCCACATATTTGGCTGGCATGTATCAAACATAGCTGATGCTAAAAAAACATAAATGAAGGAAGCAGGAGAGTTGAGATTTTCCAGACTTTCAGCAATCAATGAGGCATTCAGAAGCCTAGCAGACCCTGCAGACCTCTGCAGGGTATTCAGGAAGGCCCTCTGCATTTAACTCTTGATCACAGAATCTTAGTAGCTTATAACCATTCAAAAATGAGCCCCAAGCCGAGCTAATCTTTCTCACAATCTATATTGATGTCTCTCTGTGTTTCGAAAATGAATTTGACAAGCACTTTTGCCAAGGACATCCATTCTCTGTGTGTTTTGTGCTGGTTGCCCTTCCAGTCAGCATCTTAGCAATCAGTGTAGTGTTTCAGTGAATCTGAACCAGCATGTGTAGGAAAAACTGCCTTTACACCACTGGAAGGTTTGTTAGAGGGTTTATTCTGCACCTCACTGCGGGAAGGTGAGGAGGAGGGGGCAGGCAGGTGAAAGGTCCATCTTGTTAGACTGTTGCTATAGCGATGGAGACGGAGAGAATGGTTTAATGAGTGTAAAGAAGTGGACTGAGACAGTTGCAGGCCCTGCCAGGCCACTCCACTTCAAACCCTTCAAGAATCGCAGATCCCCCTCTACGCCTTTCAGCCACCTCCCCACAACATGCTCACTCCACCAGAGCTGTCTTCACTAGACAAGCTGAGCAATTCCCCTCTCCGCCTGCTCCTTCTCCGCTCCATTTGATTCAGGGTGGATGAAATATGAGATTGTGTGATCAAATTGTTAACCTTTAACTAGAAGTCAGTGACTTTAGAATGACACAATGAAACCAAATACATGGATGGTTGGTTGATTGCCTGTTGTTTTGCATGTACATAGACCAGTAATACTCCATTAGTTATATGAATTATAGAGATTAATTATATACTTTTGTATATGATTTGAAAACAAATGTGAAAAATTTTGTGATGAGGGAACTGCCAGAAAAGTTTAAAATCATTTCCCATTAACTTTCATTATTAGTGAAGGCTTTTTGTTTTTCCTGTAAAGTTGCCATTTTGGAAGTATGATATTTTGTTCTGAAAGTAGAATTTTTATTTTATTAGATTTTTATTTTGTGCATACAGAAGATCTTAAGAAAATTAATCAGTCTGTATCAATCAGTGGTCCTTATGATAATTATCTCTCTATAGGAGTGAAGACGTTCAAAGGGTGTGTTAAATAGCAAATCCAGTAATATCTTGCATAATGCTTTATTTGATCCCTGCAATACAGCATTAATATTACCATACCATAAACGTGTCATGGATGATGTCATATGCTGTTATTTATGTTATATCTCATCATTGCTGTAATAGTAACACTGCAATTTCATGTCTTGACCTTACATTAACATGTGACTGTCATGATATGCATGTAGAATTCTACAATATGTTGTAGAATCTCTCATGAAAATGACGGGTCTAAGGACAATATATACTGCAAAAAAAACTGTAAGAAAACATATATTCTGGCAGAAAATTACTAGTTCTGTTAGTTTTACAAAACATTATTTTCATACCTAAAATGGAGAATTCTGCATTAGCGGCACATTTTCTTAATCACTGAAAATTCTAATAATCATCTTTGTACTATTTGGACAGTTTCTTTAAAGCTGAATGTAAAATTCTGTATTGCTGCTTTGTAGACATATTGTCTTCCACTCTAAAATACATTAATGACTGATATGCAACACCAGACCAATGTTCTAAAGTAATAATAGTGGTTCTAAACTATTTAAAGAGGCTATACAGCTACATGATAAAATAAATATACCACAATATACACAAAGGTTACATGTTTAATTTGTGCACATTATATTGGTGACTTTTTTGCAAAAGAGCTTCCTTTGTTGATAGTTGCACACTGGATGCAATGTGTTTTGAGCATCAATTTTAAAACACTTCTCACCTGACTCTGCCGTTTCAGGTTAAGATCATCATGTGAATACTAAGATGTCAGCACTTTCATTCCCTGACTCTTGAAGGCATTAAACTGACTTATGCACACCAGTATTGAACTTCAATGTGTGTACATAAGTCAGAATGAGGGCACAGCAGTGCATACAGCAAGTATGCTTCACTTTTTTCAAGTCAACTAGTCGGTCAGAATAGTCAAAGTTGAGTCGATTAGTCGTTTAATGACGTCATCACACACGCAGCAGAGGAACACGGGTGTGCAACTTTTATTAAAATTTCTCTGTAACGTTAACAGTCAACACGACAATTAAACAAAACAAAAGCTGATACCTTGAATTTTCTGGTAAATGTAAGTGTCCAACTGAGAGTGGGAACAGTTTAAGCCGCGGCAGGACGACTCCCTGCAGTGCTAGCTTTAGCCATGTTAGCTAGCATTAGGTAGCACTATGCCATTCCAGATGCCGTACTGTCACTGTACTTTAACACCGACTGCAGATTGTGCAGGTCACCGTGCTGTTTGTGTGTCTAGAGTGAAGTATCTCCACACATGTGTGTCTGTGTTGTCTGCTGCATGTCTCTCGTCTTGTTGTGGTTTTGTGTTTAGATTCCCTTCGTGCCAAAGTTACCGCCCTTTTTATGAAGGGACTATGATAATTAGTTAAACCAAGGAAACCATGTCATCATTAGCCAGTCAGAGGCAGAGATTGCATTGTGTACACAAGCAAGGGCAGAGAGAGAGAGGAAAAAACACACGACTACTGAACTTCTTTCAGGGGGCGTCGCCTCGTGCCTCTGAAGTCGACTAGTCAACTTTTGTGTTAATGCCCTACAACATACCTCCATGAATATCAACTGAATTTGCCAAACAAATTGGATAACAACTTTGTAGAAACAGCAGTGGACATTTACTTGAACTTTCTATGGTAGTCCATTATCTGATTAACTGGTTGACTAGCAGGTCCAACTTTTGCAACCCAAAACAGAAGACTGAAGTTGTGTTTGTAGCTATCGGTTCTTGGGTGGACAACTTCCGTCTGATGTTCACTATACTCTAATGTATAAGAAACAGGAAAACATAAATTATGAGCCAGCGGCAAATTCCTAGCTTATCTGCTAATGGTAGTCACCGGTTAACAAAACAACAACAACTTTTATCAACTAAAACAATATTAAGCTTAGACTCCTTAACATAAATCATTGTAGTTGCATGAAAATCACTGCATTAAAATGCAATTTCTGATTATTACGACTCCAACTGAAGAAAGAGTTTAATGACCAACATGGGATGGCTTGCTCCCACAATGCAAAGTGTAATTATAAAACTGGAGAAAAAAAATTCTGGATATTAGCAAGGTACATTCTTTGCTTTTTTTACTGACCTTTCTAATAGTATGTAACATCTGCCACCTCGTGTTTATTTCAGATTTATGCGTGATGAGACTTGAGAAACATATTTAAACTATATTGTGAACATCAAAATACCCAGCGGCATGAGCTTGTGAAACAAACTCTGTTTCTAATAATTCAGTTAACTGTCACAAATGACATTTGCCTGTGATGTGTTTATATTTGCTATTTAAATATCGCCTTTATTTGCATTGCATTGTCTAAAGCAAAGAAGAAGGAAACCCTGTGTTCTACTGTGTGTTTTTTTGTGAACACAGGCTTCGTTATGGCACCTCGAATTATAACGCCCCTCTCTGTGCCTCTGAAGCTTTTTCTCTTGCCTGTAGCTTTCAGGCTTATTAGAGACAGTCCATCTCTCCATTATTCCATCCATTTTCAACAGACCTCATTTCGCACGCAGACAGTTTACCGTGGGGTGTTTGATGGGATAAATTCGTGTAATGATGGCAGTGGCGCGACCTTTGACCTTTCTCGACTCCTCCATCAAGCTCGGTGAAGCGAGCAGGCCAGCCGATGGCTTGATTGAATTCCAGTCATAAATCTCCAAGGGAGAGGAGGAGAATAGCTGCTCTGGGCTCTATCTCTTAGAAACGGCCACACTCCCGGGAGCAATTCAGAATGAATCAAAGGGCACAAAGTTGTTAAGGATGGTCTCTGGCCCTGTATTTCATCTAGAGCCAAATCCAGCCCTCACTGGCCTCCCTGATCTCAGTTTATTTAAGACCAACTTTCTTCAGGCATTCACCATTTTCAGGCACCATTTTTTATTTACAAGCAAAAAATCTCTTTGTTGTGGGATAGGATGTATCCTGCATACCGTAGTCAGAACGATATTTCATTTCAACACAAAATTATTCAAGCATGTTTTTTTTTATTGTTTTGTATCTGTAGTAGCCACATAGTAAATGACTATTAGTATTTGGGTGGCATTACTTTTACAAGGTGGAGTGAAATATTCTTTCCGCCATTCTTTACAAACTATTATTATTACTTTCTTGTTACAGATTATTATTTTACTATAAAATAAATGGTAGAAAAACCCAGGTAATAGTATTATCATGCAAATTGCCAAGTTATCCCATAAATGTTACATCCAGTTGTAAAATGACCTTACCTCCAACTTTAAATCCCGGCCAAAAACTACTTTAGATGTCAATGATGGAATGAAATTAATCCATTTTAATGACATACTTAATGAGTAACCAAATTACTGATTATGTGATGATGGTTGCATAGTACAATAATTTAAATATATGCTTTGTGCAAGTTATCATTCTTTGTTTCTCTTTAACAAGCCACTCAGTTTGTTTTGTTAACCTGTTTGTATTTAACAGTTTCCTTTTTATGACAAATCTTATTTAGGGTTAGTTAAAATGTGTTCAATAGAAATAATTGCACTTAATTATATCCTAACAGAATAACACCAACCAATTTACTACATAAATATATATGCTTTGAAAACCATTTGGAAATATTATCATCTAGATTTTCATTCTGACAAAGAATGCTGAGGGGAATGCAAGTGAAACAAAAGAACTCCAAAGTACATCTCTGGTAGAAAGTTAAATGCATGACCAGTGAAATATTTTGGCTTCCAAGCAAATGAACAAGGAGAGCCTCTGGATGTTGACAGTGTTCCATGGAGTCTGGGCAGAATACAGCTACCATGATAAATTATTAAGTGACATTAGAAGCTTTCTAGTTGGTAATTACATGCAATGTAAATTACCAGTGGGGGAAATGCATGTATTGTAAGACTCTGTAATACTCACATGTGGTACTTTGTAACTGAATTTATGGTTTGTCCTTACAGATCATAATAATTGGTCAAAATTTTCCAAATGGCCCAAGCTTCCAAATAAAGGTTAAAAATTGTGTTGTGCTGTAATAAGGCAACAGCAAAGGGGCCTACAGAGCAGTGCTTTGCACCTGCATTAATTTGATGTTTGTTGAGAAGCGGAGAAGCTGCAGGGCCCTCCGTCGTTTCCATGTTAATGAATAATCTTAATGAACATCTGTAGCTCTGTGTGTGCAAATGCACTGACTTGAAATGCCATGTTGAATATTTTCCCAGGCACCTAGACGTCTTTGAATTCTGCTACATCCCTCATCCCTTGGACTTCAAAAAATAGCCGAAGGGCATCTTTGTCTTGAGCGATAGTTGCAGTGGCATCTGTGTCTGCATTTTTGTTCCTTCGTATCAGTCAAATTGGATAGTTTTTCTCCACAGGAAATATGCTGACTGAAAGGCTGGTCACACTCGCCTCTGAGGGCCAGAACACAGAGTCATTGGTTTGTCATTTCTGCTGTCTGCATAAAGTTTCACAAATTTGTCTAGACAGTAACCTCTGTGGAAACATGAAAGTCTTTGGGACACAGAACACTGCTTAGTGTTCCTCCACTTCCCCTCGAACTCCAAAATATTACACTCCATTGCCTTCAAAGGGCCAGTTTAAGTGGTCACTTAAGTACTGCATGCACATGAGTAACAGAGCACGCTCAGGATGTAGCAGTTCTTCAGTAAATATCTGTCTCACCTGCCTGTATTTTCACTTGATGCAAATCGCTTCAGTTTAATGTCTACATTATATTTTCATCTATGCTTTTGTTATGTGTTTCTAATTACAATAAATGTCTTGCATATATTTAGGTTTAAATGAAGATTATTGCAGTAAACCAGAAAAGTCAAAAACACAAGATCCACATTAAACATCACAACTAAATCACTAGGCAGAATGTAGGTCCAGAATAACAAGTAGAGGTCAGATACTGAGAAGTCTGACACATGAGAGGTGTGGGTCTGTGTGCTAGGCAAAAGCAGCCAGTACATTGCAAAGAGGTGAAATATTCTCTCTTTTTAAAAAGCCATGAACATGGGTGTTTGTGAACTGAGCGATCAGGGGCTGTGTTGTGACATGGATTTCAGGATCTGGATTCATGCTTCCTCATGACTACAGCTCCAGACGCATTGCTGTCTCTCTTTGGAATCTTACAATAGGATTATAAAAAAAACCCACAATAGATCAACAGTGAATTGTTCAGAATGCTGCTGCCAATGTTGTGACATACAAGAAGCAGAAAACGTGTTACACCTGTTTCAGCTGCCTTTCTTAGATTCCTCTGTTAGTTTTAGTTAAGCTCTTAATGGATTAGCATTCTTATACATCTCAAAATGCCTGGTGCAAAATGTCTATGTTCCAAATCACATTCTGAGACAGACTATGTTCCAAGTCATGTTCTAAGTGCTAGCTATCTGGTCCAAAAAATGAAGTGCAAAAGCAGTTTTCTGTCACTATGCACCAAAGCTGTTATACTTTGTTAGATTGTCTATATACTGGTCATATTGTCTATACTGTTTCCACAACTCTTTAAAAATGCACAAACCTTTAAAAATGTATACCCAGGCTGCTATTTTTTGCTATTTTGCTATTTTTACTCTCCATTTTCTATTACACCATTTTCTGTTACATTGCTTATACTGACTATTGTGGTCATATTTTTTGCACATTTCTTCAACCGTTGCACATTTTTATATTTATATATGTCACCCTCGGGCCATGCCCATTCAGGAAGGAGGCACAGGTGCAGATTTCCATGCTTTTTACTCTTTATTATGAACAAAACAAGAAGGCACGAGGGCCAAAACTCAAACAAAGGTAGAACCTGAACAGAACACAGCTGAGAATATGGTGAGGGTGAACAGACAATTCAAGCAGGAACAGAAAGACTCTTATACAAGAAGTGCAAGAACCAAAGCCCAGTCAATATAAACATTCCAAAAATATAATCATTCCTTAATCCCTGGCCAGCTGGGAAACCTTACTCCTAAAGCCGACCAGGGAAACCACACCCGGTGTCAAAATACAAGTCCTCACAAGTCCTGTCAGATAGCTGCCCCTAGCGTAATGTCCTGCTGGCTGGGGACATTACAATATACAATACACAGTGAGCTGTTCACACATCCAGGACAGGTTAAATCTCACACTTACCTTATTTTATAGTTCTTATTTGCAGTTTTGTTTAGTTTCACAATGTCTCATGTCTGTTACACTGTATGTACACCATTTTGTCTCTCTGTACATATGGTTGACATGACAATACAGTTCACTTTGACTTTGACTTTCGAACATTAAATAGTAGGCAAAACTAAAACATGTTTATTTAGACTGACATTCAATTAATGATTACTTCAACCGATGAACGTTGTTTTCTTTCATTTCTTCTTGTTTCTTTTTACTTTTTGGCATGTTATTAGCTTTTTTCAATTCTTGTAATGTTCTTATATGAGACTGCGTGATTCATTGAATGCTGTTTGCATCTTGACCAATCATAGATGTTTTTTAGATGTTTAAATGAAATAAAACCACCACACAATCCAACAAATGCGAGTCAATATAGTAAAAAAAATGCTGCTGATAGTCAAAAGTAATGCTGCAGTTAAGACGGCTTGGCAGCTCAGAGCAAACAAAATTTAATTCAGTGCTTTCTCTTTAATTTGAGCTTTCTCCGCTTGTGAACAGAGTAGCTTATTGTGTATGGAGCCTTTCAGGTGTGATGGTAATGTGTAAATGGAGTAGCAACTCCCATCTATAATTTACACTGAGATTCTTATCTTAGCCTGTTGAGCCTATAAACATTACACACTTCCAGTGGTGAAACTACAGTACCTATAACCCCTTATGTCAGTCCTGTCTAAACAGTATTTTAGAGGCAGAATGATGAAAATCAATCCATTTTTATCATGCATTCTAAATCAAGATTACATCAAGAGTTTATCATTGTGTTTTTAGTGTGTTGAAAGTGGTATGATTGCAGTATGGCATTTTGTTAAAATCATGAATCCCTAATCTAAATACTAAAGAACAGCTTTAATTATCCAGTTGCTAAAGTGAAAGTTCTGTTTGGTAATAGTTTGTCTGGGTACTTTTTGACTGTTTAATATTTTTTAAATAATATGATATCACAGAGAAGACATGGCAATGTGGCTTTCTGGGCGACAGGTTGGCACAGTGTTAAAACTGTTGGTTTGATACCTGGCTGGGGTGGCCAAGGTGTGGAGTTTGCATGTTCTCCCTGTGTCTCTGGTTTTCTTCCACAGTCCAATAACATGAATGTCAGATGCTAAATTGGCCAAAGGCGTGACTGTGGGCGTGAATGTGTACGTCTGTCGCATGATTGACTGCTGACCAATCCATGCTGGGATAGGCACCAGCACCTCTGGCAACCCTGGTTAGGTTAATCAACTCAGAAAATGGAAAAATGAATGTAAGTGTGAAGTTTTCCCCAATGTGTGGTCTCTCTGCTTCTTATTTTGGGAGATCAAGGTTGTTATTAATGATGAAGCAGAAAATGTGTCTATTCTGTGCTTGCTTTTCCTCATTTGCAGAGAAGTTGTGTGATGATTCCAGCATATGGGCAGATAGCACCTCTCTTCAAACACTAGTGCATCATGCACAGATGTCCTGTTCAGGCTGTTCTCTGTCTGTCTGAGTGTGTGAAGCTGTCATGACGCTTTTACAGATGGCGTTACTCTCAGAACAGAAGGGTACATGGCGACTACTGATCGTTAGATAATGAGTAGCAAAATGTTGGAAGTCAGAAATGATCAAATTCATCACTGTAAAGTTTTGAGGTTCTAGTGTTTACATTTCTGAGCGGTTTGCAAACCTGTTAGTTTTCGTTGTCCTAAGCACATTAAGTTGTGCAAAAAAAGTTTAACCACAGGAGATGTTGCCCTGACTGAGACTGCTTTCTAGCACTGAACCTTTTATAAAACGATAACACTTCCAAAAGTCAGCCAACAGCGTGTATTTATTTATTCATTCATTCATTCTTAGGCATGAGCACATTTGTCAAAGTCCAAAGCAGATGGTAACATTTGAGCTTATTGTTTATTTTGAGATTCATTTTTATTTCTGTTGTAAAAAGTCACTGTTTATAACGTCAGACCGTTTGAGATGTGTCCCCAGTAGTAAATGGAGTTTTACTCCGTAGCAGTGCTTCTCTTTATAGTGATAATGTCCAGCGCTTGCATGTGGTTCTGTGTCTGTTTCCTGTTTTTACCCATTTGTTCCTGGAAGAACTCCTCGAATAAACCTCAGCTGTGTCCCAAATCACTCAAACTATCACCTGAGGCTGGAGTCTGTAACACGTCTCAATAAGTATTTGGATCTGTTTTTCGCTGAGTGTAAACCGGGGGAAACATGTGTCCTTCAGTTCTAAACAGTGTTCCAGCCACATGCTGCAGCTGTCAGCAGTTGCCCCCACATAAATGATTTACCTTGTACAGTTAGGGGATTGCCAAAAACGTGGCCACGTCTACCTACATCTTGGCAGTGGCCCATGCAGACCCAGTGCACAACAAAAACAGGTTTCTTGAAGCCTGCGGTTGCTTTCGTGTCCCTGTTTGCAACTTCAGGCTCTGCTGGTCTGTAGACGTTTGGGCTTTGATCCAAGAACACAGGGAACCAGCTCTGAAGGAGCAAAAATAAAGAAAAACAAAAAAGAACACTGCTGAAGGGCAGTTACGTTCAGCTTTTAATATATGATTTCTTGATAAATCTAATAGAAATATCATGGACAATCTATTTGTACAAGTACGAAGTGTATTACATATTACATGAAACCATATTTTGCCTGTCACAATTATAGTGACAGACAAAACATGGATTCATGTGATATACGTCAAAATTAAGCTCTTGCTAGGATGAATGTATAAAAAATCATCAATTTTAATGGGAAAAAAACTCTTTACTAGTATAACCTTAATGGTAACATAATCATTTACTTTTCTCATTTAAAAGACAAATGTATTTTGGTGTGTCAAATTCAAATTTCTCTCAGTAAATTGTATTAGTACACGTCGGGATTGAATTCGTACATGCATTTTGTATTAAACTTTTAGCATGTAAGATGAACCCTGGATCAAGCCTTTGCAGGGTAACAGTTCCTGAAGCTGCAAACAGTCACACGCAAGCAGCCGAAAGAAAAAGCAAAAATTGCTTTCTCTACCCATTGAGCCATTTCAGTACAGGCATATGCTAGGATGGCTGTTACTGCTACTCTTATCAAATACACTTTCTCTAAAGTGTTACACGACTCAGAAAGAGTTTGGTCAAGTGGAGAGGCACTTAATGCATGATTTCCTTTGGGTTAGTTGGCCAACAGCATTGTTGCAGTCAGGAACTGCGTGTCTTTTAACATTAAGAACACTAGAACTTAGTATATTAGTAAAGTAGTAAATACATTTTTAGTAACTAAAAATTGTGTACATTTCGGTACGCCACCACATGGCCACTCTCTGGACCACCCCCCCTCTCTGGGTTTTTCTACCCGCTTGTGGGCAGAAATTATATTGAAAGTTCTCGCAGGTTCAAATATCTTGTGTTTTTCTATTTGTTTCTAAGACCTAAAATAAAAGAAAGTTGGTTATTTTTCTGGGCATAGAGAGAGGTAATTTTTTAAATCTACAAAGCTCCTATTTAACCCTGAGAAGTTGCAGTAATCATTGGCCAAAACAAAAGAGTGGCGTATTTCCCAATCATAGCTCATTAAAACAAACTGAGAAAAAACAGCAGATTCTACAGTTTCAGTCAATCCACATTTCTGTTTATGAAGAGAAATGGAGGCAATTTCTTATGATTTCATGAGACGTTATCGTTGTGCAAATGGTATTGTTTCAGAAGAAACAACCCTTTGCATTTCTTTTCATTTTTGTTGAAACAGAATATAAATTGACTGTAAACATAGTTTATTGTGTAACATGAGCCCATGCTGGCCACAATTCAGTTAATTCCGTAACTGTGTGAAAAATGACTATGGTATACAATTAAAATTTGGAGAGAGGCAAAGGTGAAGGAAAAAACTACTAATAAAAGCCTGTTTTATCTTACAGCAATTTTGTGTGAAGGAGTTTTTACCCTGACTGTTGGCTGTTATTGCTTAACTGTCACCAGGCACAAGCCTTGTGTATTTAAATGTGTAATTATATTTGAACAGTACAGCAAAGCTAATGTAACTTACAAACCTCCCTTTGAACAGCACCGGGCCCAGTGGTTTATCTAATTTGCTGCTGTTAACAGGGTCATAAAACGGTCTATTTAATGGCAGATATTCTGTGGATCTTAACGAATGTCCTGAGGGCTATGACTTGGCATAAAATACCATTACGTAAAACTCTCAGTGGGAGTTGTTCTGGTGTTGGACTGTCCCCTGAGGACTGTGTCTAGCATTAGCCACTGCTGAATCTGTACGGTTAATGATTGGTCAGTGCAGTGTTCTGACATTGTCCTGTATATGCCTTTTGTCCATCTGCACTGCTGTGATTATGTTTCTGCAGTATTTCACAGCATGAAATTCTAATTCTAACCGTACAGCAGCCTTTACTGACTGTAGTTTTTCTGCCTTCTCCAGCCTGTACCCATATAGTGCTTTTGCACAGTATGACCAGTAATTTACAGTTTTTTTCTCTCACATGCTGGTAGGAATAGGTGCCAAGAGTGCAGAGTTTGTATCTGCAGTGCCCCTATGGCAGTGTGCAGTCCCCTCTAGCATAAGACGACTTTTCCTATAAAAACATATTTTTCATCTGGCCCCCTTAATCCATCCTGGCCTTCTGCCTCTTGCTCTTTACTGATTATGCTCAGTGAAGCTCTTCTAAGCAGACCTTCCTGCAACAATGCTTTCCTTGTGTCTTAGGGGCTGCTTTGTGCTTATCAGACACTAGGAAGTTAGTTATTAGGGAGGAGAATAATAATGATTTTGGTACAAAAAACAGAGAACAGTTTTTACACACGTTTTGAAAACAGGGCTGGCCAATATGAAACGGCTCCAGCTATACGTTTATTAACAGGGATGTGAATAAAAATGGAACATTTCTTGACAAATTTGACAAATAATAGATTTCCTTCGTTGATGAGAAAATAATTGCCCGCCTACATTCTTTTTTCTAGACACAAAATGGAAATATGCTGAAGCGAGAAAGTACAGTTTATGTAATCTTCCTAAAACACAGTTTAATCATTCATAGAACGCTGAGAATGTCACAGTGATGGTTTTCAAAGCTCCCCAATCCACATCAGTAAAGGCCTTGTTCCATTGTCCAGAGACACGTCATTAAAAAATATGAGGGAAAGCAGTTTTAATAAAGGACAGGCAGAATTCTTCACGCTCAATGCTGGGTGACAGCGCTGACAGTTGTACTGAGCGATTTAAAGAGACGGCTGGGATTTCAGTCAAACTCTGTCAGCTCTGTTCAGCATTTCAGACGGCGAACATATTCACACTCTGTGTCACTCTCTGCTGAGTCTGACTTGCCGCACTGAACTGTTGGACTAGTCATGCGTCTACAGCAGCCTGATAACGCTGCTCGACAGAAATTGACAAAGTGTGACAAATGTGTATTTTATCAGAATCAGGCATGTATCAGAGTGTTGGCAGATAGTTGAAAGCCAGTGATGTTTTCACTGGATTTTCAATAAGTGTGATTTTGATATCAACAGTTTAACAAAAATAAATTGCATGCAATTTACTACAAATGCAATCAATCAGCCTTTTGCTTCTTTAGTTTTGCTCTGGAGAAACGAGGTAACTGAAACTCTACTCTACACCTAAATACACTGTCAGGAAAGTTCTTTTACAAGTACAGACTCTATCACTGAGATGATACCCTCAAGAGTATGTCTTCAGTGCCTTTATTTAGGGAACATAACCTTTGGAAGTATTTGCCACCATGCAAACCATGCAAGCCCATGGTGGTAATTGCTTTGTATAATTGGCCACAAGTGGTTGGCTGAATAAACATTACATAGAAATATTTTTACTTCCATTATTTGACAGCAAAGAGATTCCATCACACTCTAGCTACCTAATCAGCCCTGAAACAATTCTTGAGAAGGAGGTGCTGGACACAGTTGTTCGGTTATCAGGGAAAGAGAAGCTGCGTCTGTGCCTAAACTTTTCCCCAAGCTTTAACAATCTCAGCCATTTGATTAGATGGTAAGCAAAACTAGCATTAATGTTCTTACCTTCGACCAAACACGTGAACCAGTCATGTGTGAATGACCAACATAGAGGACATGATCAAGGCCCATGAACATTACTATCACATTCCAGTAATGACTCCAAACACCTTGTCACTATATTTTTAGAATATTAAAACAAAAATGTGTACACAAATACTTCTTTCCTCTGTAAAAGTGAACCTTTGAACCCCATCTATACACTCCATTAGACCTTAAGCACCATGTTGTACCTTTATGGGTACATTTACGTTGTGTCTTAGGGGACAAAATCTTCCTGCACAAAACCGTTCTCTCACAGAGTAGTAGCTACTCTGCAGTTTTGCTGAATTCTGCAAATTATGCATTTCTGAATTCTTGAGTGTGACTGGTTTTCCAGAGGGAAGAATTTGTGGGAATTCTTTACCAGCACAGTGGTGTGGGTGGAGTTTTCTCATGCTCCTGCCTGATTTACTGGAGAGCCACACAAAAGTTACTGGAACCATTCATTGACTATGTTGTTCCAGTGTTTGAAAGTTGCACAAAACTTCATTGGAACATCTTTATTACGGTGTTCTCTCATGTCTGTCCCACCCACAGAGCTGTGCTATTAGAATTTAATGGTTGTAGTTGTAGATTTGCAATATGTAGTTACATTTTTCAAGCTTTTACTCACAGAATTTCTATGGTTTTCTATATACAGAGAACTGCACTGAATGTATTGTCTGATCATCAGTATGATACAGATGTGGTAGATAAAGATTCAGTTGAATAAAAGCTGGACCATTCTTTAGCTAGGCAGTCTGTGCTGACTGAATATGTTTACGGTAAATGGAAAATTGGATAAATAAATGATTTTGCCAGATCAGTTGGAATTTTAAATGTGCCGTGTAGAACTGTAGCAATAAGATATAAGAGCATACTGTAAGTCTGACCGGATCAGAGTACTCCCTTGCATCAATTAATCTAATGTGCTCAATAAACTGATAAAATCACTAAAACTAAAGGCCAAAACCTTTTTCCTGACCCCTGAAACACAAATATGTGTTCTGTGGTTGCATGAGGCCGTGCTGTTTTCCCTCTGGGACTGCACAATGCTGCTTTCAGCTTAATTAAACTCTGTAAATGAAGGATCAGGATGAGTGATCATTAATCCATCATCGACTCAATGGTACCTCCTTGCTTAGTGGAACATTGGCTGATGCCTGACCAGTAAAGATCTGACCTTTTCTGCAGTGCCGCACGTTTGTGCCTGTGTGCTCTGTGATGCTTGCCGCGTTGTGTTTATCTCCACACTGCCCAGCTGATTTATGCACAAAGACCAGCACAAACTGTTAGCCCTGATGCCTCAATATGCCTGTCAATGGCTTTCAGCAAAGAGAGGTTTCCTCTGTCTGCCGTGGCTCTGAATACTAATACCTAGCACTAGTAGTAAATAATAATAGAAACACCAGTACTAAATACTAAATTAAACATTCTTGCATTTTAGACATGTCGCAATTTGACTAAACATCAGAATAAAAGACGTAAGATTACAGTCATACTGCAAATTAACTCCACCAAAGTTCAATTAGAACTGGACTGTACACGAGTGTTCAGACAGTTGCATTTATGATTGGGATGAACCGTCCCAAAAGAGCAATCATTCTAATCCAGCTAAACCTGCCAAGTCTGAACACGTGCTCAAACAAATAGGAATGACAATCTTTTTCAGATTTCTAATTCTCTTAAACGCCTGTTGCAGACATGATTTGATGGCGGCGCTCAGTATTTTCATTATTACACTATTAAAATAGATAAATGAGTAATAATGAGTGCACTTATGAAGTGCTGATTGATTTATATGACTACAGCTTTTCCTGTCAGATCTGAGTGTTCCGTTGGGAAATGTTTCAGACCACTTTGTTCCAAGCTTCTGTGCTGACAGTAACAGTTATTATGGTTTTGAAGACTGTTTACAAGAAGCGACAAAGCTATTCCTCCACAGCTTGTCTGCTTTCATTAGGCCTGGCATGTTTTGCCATGTCATTTAGGGCACCATTAGAGGGATTTGCTGAAAATGGAGGGGAGTCCTGACTTCATTGGCTTTAATTTGATTGGGCTTTATGGTTCTAATAAATGATTTTGCAGCAAATGCTTTTATATAAAACATGTCTGGCCATACAGGAATGTGAACTGGAGAAAGTTCACAAAAATGTGTTCCCTTTAGAACTGCAAAGACCGCCCACATTGCGCTCTCTTCCACCCACTTTTTATTGAAATGTAAATAGGTAGCTGACAGTGCTGGTAAGTAAAGGGGACACAGTGTTTAGTGAGAATATGAATTCGGGATCTTGTGAGAAGCATTACTTAAAGGTATTGTTTAGCTTTTGTCTTTTCTAGTATATCTAGTATGATATTGCTCGAATAATACACATTCTTCTGTATACCCATTAGCAGAAGATTGACCAAGCCTAAAAACATTCATAAAAAATGAATCAGCTTGCTCTTAGCAAAAGTAGTGTTTTAAAATTGTGTTTTTTTGTTCAAATCTATGCATAATCATACTAACCTGGCTTGAACAAAAAGGAAAAAGGAAAATGCAGTCTGTTAGTAGGCATGCTTACTCAGCTAAACAGTTTTTGCACAAAACCATGCGTGATGACAGAAAAGAACAGGATATTTAGAGCTATTGTATACTTATAAGTTAAGATAATGAGATGAATCTATACTGTACAAAAGTACCATGTGCATGCCATTGTAAAATGACACACTGAATGAAATCACACAGGGTGTGATGCTAAACCAGTAAATAATGAGCTAGCGGTCTCCTTAATGAAAAATAACATCATAACACTAACAGAAATTTGCATTAATGGTTTATGATGATCATCTGTTGTCCTCAAACCAGATCGGAACCCTGTGCTTGAAGCAACAAGTACCTGTTTACATAACGTATTCATTCATGTGGACTGTGGCATAGGGCATCATATTGTGTGTGACTTGTTGTGTAGCTGATGTAAATTTGAATTAAACAGCAAATGAGTCACCTCCTGCACTGTTAGAGTGAGCGAGCACTTGTACGCAAGAGCTGATTCTAATTATGCCTTCCCTTTGCATTTGCAAGTAAGTGCAGTGGACCTTTGCATTTACTTCACTGAAATGTCAAATAGCTGCACATAAATATTATGTTATATTAAGTTATATTAAGATTTTTTCTCAAAAGAAAAAAAGAAAGGCAAACTGCTTGACATATTGTGACTGTGTCTTCAGGTGCTTTCTCTTTTACTTACCAACATCCTAACATGTAATACTGCATAGGAAGTGCACTGTATTGTGAAGCATAAAACATAAAACAACAGTTACATTTTGTAATAATTATGAATGTACATGTATTTATATTGTTAAAGGGACAGCAATTTAAATGTCTTGGTCAGGCATTTGCACAGTTTGCACAGTTCTTGTAGTAAATTATGTTTTTGTAATAGTAATTGGATGTTTTCAGAAGATGTGCAAGGTTAAACACTCACACACACACACACACACACACACACACACACAAACACACATTCTAACTGTAATACTCTGACAGTGAGACACGGTCCTGCCTAGCTTGCAAACTCCATTGCCTCAGCAACAGGGTTTTGAGGCCTTGAACAGGCTTCACAGCGCACCAGTACACTAATTAAATCTCGCTGCTGCAGTTGAGGCAGGCTTTGGGACATGAACAGAAGAGTTTTTTCTTTCTTTGCTCTGTTCTTCATAGCCTCACCCTACAGCAGCAGCATAGAGGGCCAGAGAGGGGCCCCAACTCCACAAACAGAGTTTAAAGCCTGGGTCAGTGCTCACATAATGATCACCAGATATTTGATTTAAAACATCATGAAACTCGTGCTACTGGGGCATTAGGTGTGTTAGCTTGCTATGTTATAGCAAAAGGGTGGAGTTTCAGTGTATGGGTTCAAATGAGAAAACCTGGGATAGGTGCAGTAACCACATACACAAAATTACTATTTATTGACATTGACATTTCCTGGAAACAGCCTTTTGTTTCCAGGGCTCTGTGGTCCCCCAGGCATTTAGTTTCATCTTGTCATTTTGGAAACAGCCCTATGTTCCCAGTGCCCTACGCTTTCACATTGAAATTTTCTAGGAAACATCGTATGGCCCCACGGTGCCTCAATTATAAATGAAAAATAAGACTAACTTCCTCACAAGTATAAAGGCACAGAAGGCATGTAATTACAGTTTTCAGAAACATTCCTCACACTCTGAGCATATAAATGGTCACAATTGATTCAGTGATTTGACTTAAGGAGTTTGATCAAATAATGTTTTACAACAAAATGAAAAAAAAAAAAAAATCATTGTAAAACATTACTTATGTTGGGTTACATGCTAACAGTAGAATGCTTCAGCACATTCTCAGTAACGACGTCAGCTGTCAGTGCTGCCTTCAGGATTGCCAGTTCTCACGGTTGGTATGAGACTTGTGAGTTCAGGCTTGTGCAAAGAAATCTCAAGCCAGCCAACCTACATGCCCAAAACAAACTTGCTTCACAACTATTTTAGATCTTTGTGCTTGATGACGTTCATATAGGTCATATTGGAAAGACACTGGTAATATCTCCCACAGCACTCTGTTTTCCCACAGGAATCTTTTTTTATGTCATTAGTGTGGCTGAAGTGAGCAGTATGAGGCATAAAGTCATGTTTTGACAGAGCAACTAAAAGTTGGAGTTTGTAATCACACTAAAATTGCTCTGCTAACACTGTTCCTAGAGGTGTAACTCTGAAGTTCTTCTCAAATGTAGTTTTAGGCTTGTTTTTAGGCTCACTTCATTATCCAGTTGCAACAGTGTTGAGGTAGTTATTAAAAAAAAAAACTAATCCAGTATAAAATATGAATTACGCCTCTTAAACTTTAATGGGTTCCTCTGTTCTGAACAACACTCTGAGTTAATGCTTGGTAAAATTATGAGTAGTATTTGGAAAACAGGCCTAAGAAACAATTCATAAACAGGTGTCCGGAACCCAGCTTTAAAACTTCCCCTGTATCTATACTAGGTATTCAGTTATTTTAATGCCTTTTAGAACTATGGATCTACAGGCTAATTAATAGGAGCTTTGCTTCAATCCAGTGTTTTTGACAATGGGTGCACACTTGCAAATGAAAATTTGTTAATCTCACTCCAGTCTCATTACATCTATCTGAATGTCTCTCTCCAGCCACCTCACTAAAGTTAACTAGCTGGTCCTTTTACCATATAGCTGCTCTCCACATTTCCCCTTGGCGAAATCCTCAATACAGTTTTCAAAGAGAGTTCCATTACTATATTAGTACATTTCTGCATTGATCTCATGGGGCAGAAAATGACAGAGTCAACATAAATATAGACTTTAGGAAACGTTGTTGTCCAGAAATCACTGTTATTTGATTCAGCATCTACTTTGGTGACCCGAGGATCCTAACCATAAGAAACCTATGATAAGGTTTTAAATGATCACATAAAGAGCTGAAGATACAGAGAGCAATGGGGACGTGTAACCCAGGATGAAAACTTGGGACCCTTGGAACAGTTCCCCTGCTGGATTCACTAAACTGATAACTTGTGAACTTGAGCAAGGTACCGTCTTCACACACTGCTCCCCGAGTGCTGTGTTCCTGGATGCCTGCTGCTGCACTTGGATTAAATGCACAATGGGTTAAATGCAGAGAAAGAATTCCATGCTGTTCACGTATGACAAATGGTCACTTCACTTGTCTTGGTGAACTTAACACTGATGCCATGTTATTCTCCTTTATCGGTTCTATTAAAAATATATGTAAGCTATTTCATTTATAGTGATAACAAAAATTGGGTAACTGTCCAACTAGATACCTGAAGTAGCCCTATCAGTGTTTTAAATGTTACTAGCTATTGCCATTTTTAAAGATTATATTTAGGTTGGAACCAGGTTCTAGTTGGTGCCTAACAATGAGCTGCAGATTTCCATAGAAATGAATCGTAGCCTTAACTGAGTGGTGGAACAAGGAGTAGGATCTGTCAGATGCAGAACATTAGTTAAATGTTAAATGGCCAGATTTTTTTTTTATCCATCTTACTCCACAGTCAGACAACGACCCCCCCTTATGGCCTGGTGCTCTGAGTGGCACCAGAACTGAAGGACACGTTCTTCAGCCATTAGCCGTGGACATGTCTTTTGAGGCTTTTTGAAGTTTTGCGGAGTATTATGCATGATAAGCACGATTATCTGCCCAGGGACATCATTTTGTGGGGGGCACTCATTGGCTTTCTCTCTGACAAATTGCCTGTGATTTTTCAGCGTGAGATGGATGGCACTCTTGCCTTTTAGAGTGCAGTCATTTTGTGTGATTGATTGCCATTTAAATCAGCAGTTTTGGCTTTATTGATTAGGCCTGAAACAGCATATGTGTCCAGCTCATTTTTATTGTCTGTCATGTAGCTCTGATCAGAGGCTGAGAGTTTGCAGCAGTGCTCCGCTGGGAATGTTCCTAGCATGCAAATGGAGCGCTGAAAGGATCCTCTGCATCAGAAGCCCTGCAGTGAAACACTGGTGGAATCACCATAGAGCTCTGAAGCGCTCCCAGGGACATTAGCCTCCTAAGTGTGCTTCACAGCTTAAATCAGCTTAGCAGTCACACTTAGATCACAGTATACCTATCTGGGGGTTAAGGAGTAGCATTTCCCCCCAAACGAAGAAGTGTTAAATCTCATTAACTGAAGGCAAATTAAGAGACCCCGAGGGTGATAAAGAAGAAAAGCAAAGGGGCCCACCTCCTGAAAGTTCAGCATGCTAATAGAACAGCAAGCCTTGAAGCCATTCTGATGTGAATGGGTGACTGAGGACATGTAGGGGACATTTATCACTGAGACACAGCACACTGACTCTCTTTGTCTGATTGGGAAAATTAGTGGAAGCTAATTTGCTTCTGCTGCAGAATCCTTTGCAGGGTTTTTCTTATTGTGTTAATTAGACCGGAAGAACTCTTTGGTATGCTACATGGATGTCGGTCCAAGGTGAAAGGGAAAAAAGCTGTTTCATTATTATGCATTACCTGTGCTAGGTAAAGTGTGAATATTTTTATGGCTATCAAGTATGACCTGCTATTTATAAATGATTCCATTCCTCTGTTCATCGCTTCATTTCACAAGTAACTGGTCTAATATATCCCAATTCCAAACTCATCATTATGCTTATTAAAATCCAGAGAAAACAGCTTTCACACTTATTATGTTCAGTGATTTATGAAGTAGGCCTGGAATCTGAAAGATGGACCACAGATGACAAGGGAGAAGAAATCTGTCCAGTGGTTTTAAATGATTCATCAGCTGGCCATATGGTGGAGCAGTAGCTGTCTATAGTCATTACTTTACACAATGAGTAGTATAATACTTAAAACCTAAAAACTGTTTGGGTGGGATTAGTTTTACAGAGGGAGTTGGGGTTATTTTGTTATAACTGGTGTTTCTTGGTGATTTTAATCTAATTTAATCTGTCCTGTTTGTAATTTTTACTGCATGTTCCCCTGAGCACCTGAGCATGTTTTACCGGCTATAAAATGAATGAATAAACCCCAGGTTATATTAATCTGGTATGAATTGATATATCAGTAAATATTTTGTCATTGCCTGTGGAAAATATTTTTCATGATTTTAAGCATATAGTATTTACTTGTATTTTCAGTGGCCCAAATAAATCAATATTATCCTATGTCAAATGTGTTACATTAAAGCATGAACATTTCGAGCATTTTGTGGGTGTTGACTAATGCTAATGACAATTTTATCAACTGTTAGGACAAAATGATGTGACAGTAACGTTCTGTCGCGAACATTACAGGTGTCCTGTGATAACATTTTATTTTCCCACCCCCCCTATAAAACTATACCTCTTAAGACATACAGACATCAAGACATCAAGTGTATTTTAAATACAACCTCTTGAACACTTATCTGAATTAAAAGGTGTGTGAAATTCAGTTATTCATCATAAGTTTGTTCTTCCCACAAGAGTCATCATTGGCCATTTTTGTAGGTAGTTTTGGTGTAAGTTGTATTGCATACAGAAAGATTGTTTTAGACTTTTAAATGGTTTTCTAATGTGGTAAAAAAGCTATATTTAATGTTTTGCAGTTTACAATGTTATAGATATATAAAAAATGCACAGGAGTTCATAAAACTATCATCATTGTCATTTAGGTGTGTTATGAGTACACACTAATGCATGTGCTCCTCTTTCAGGATGCTAAAGTGCGTGAGCAGCTGGGTGTGGCCACTTTGGTGGGGAAGATGGAGAACAGGATGGTGACGGTGGTGACTGGTCCAGACATGGTCAATATCACCTACCTACACTTCATGGCTTTTCAAGACGAAGTGGCCAAGGTAAGTAATTAAATAAGAGTTTAAATAAGGTCATTAAATAAGTTAACTATTACTAGCATAAAAAATAGGATCATTTACCTTTGGAGACTTTCTGAATGACAATAAATGAGAGACTCTTGGACGAGGACTCCCTCACCAGTGCAGTTTTAAGCTTCCACTGTTTCCAATCTTCATGCTTCACATACACTACGTGGACAAAAGTATTGGGATGCTTGACCATTACGCCAACATGAACTTTAATGCCGTAGCATTTAAATACATAGACTTTCATATGGAGTTTGTCTCCCTTTGCGTCTATAACAGCTTCATCTCTCCTTGGAAAGGTTTCCACAAGAATTTGGAGAATTTGTGCCCTTTCATTCTGTAAAGCATTTACGAGGTCAGACACTGATGTTGGACGAGAAGGCCTGGCCCGCCGTTCCAGTAGATCCCAAAGGTGTTGGATGGGGTTGAGGTCAGGGCTCTTCCACACTGAACTCCTCCAGCCATGTCTTTGTGGAGCTTGCTTTGTGTACTGGGACACAGTCATGCTGGAATAGAAAAGGTTATTCCACAAACTGTGTCCACAAAGTTGGAAGCATGGCTTGTCCAAAATGTCTTGGTACGGCAAGCATTAAGATTATTGCCCTTCGCTGGAAGTAAGGGGCCCAGCCCAAACCCCCAAACATTGAAATCCTTGCACTCTTAGAGATTAGAACATTTTGTGAATTACTGCTAGCTGTGTGTAATTCATTTAGAGACAAAAGTGCGTTTTTGTGAATATTGGACTCATAAGCTGTATATTTGTAGGAGTGGGCAGAGGAGCTGTTCAGCTTGGCCTCAAACCTCCTGGCCCAAAACATGTCCCGGGAGTCCTGTTTAGAAAAAGTGTGAGTACACTTTGTATTTCCTATTCATCATTTCTTTTATCATTTTGATAGTTGTCTGCTCTAACTATGATACCACTTCTACCAGTCCCTTCTGCACTATTTCAGTGTACCCAGGTGAACCATACACCCCCATAATAATGAAAATGCAATATAGTAGGAGCTCCCATATTGGGCAGTAAAAAAAAATCAATACTTGGCCCACTGAAGTAGGGGCTGATGGCTAGGACTATATGTTCAACTAGTGGCCCCAAAGCCAGCGGTGTTTTAGAGTCGACTGTGAATTGAAGCTGCATTTAATCAATGCCAAACAGAAATCACTTCTACAATCTGTAAATGTCACGCCGTTGTTTGTATTGTTGTGGCATGATATGTTCTGTATAGGGAACCCTGAAATGTTTGGATTCAGTCATTTTGCTAGTTTGTCTGTTGGGCTTTTATTCCAGTGCTTTAGTACTTTGTAAATGAAATGGTACTTTGGGGGCCAAAGTGCCAACACTCAGATTTCAGTTATATTTTAATCTATTTCAAATGACCAATCGAATTGTGATATTTATCTGCAAGTCTTTTTGAGCTAAAGTGTCTTTTGGAAACATTTTATTGCATAAATGAAGTGAATGACTTGGATAGTTATGCCCTTGCATTCATTTGCTTCTATAAGCTTCATTGCATGCACAATATGTATGGCTAGTCTGTTGTTTTTTTTCTTTTAAAACCTAAAGTTGGTGACTGACAACATGTTGTTCAACGAAGAGTAAATGAAAGTAAAGCAGGCCATAATGATGATTATCTAAATAAATAAGCATTTAACAATCAACAATCAATATTGTATTAAGACCAAGTTCATTTCTGAATATTCCTGAAATCCTGCCAAGGACTAACCTATGTAAAAAAGTATTTGGTACATTCCATGTGGGTACAATACACATGAAAAACTACACAAACAGGTCAGTTAAAGTTGCAGTTGGCTCAAAAAATGAAAAATGAATACTGAAAGATTCTGTCCAGTTCTTATGTTTTATTAATCCAATTGTGTAACTGTGTGGTTTCGGAGTTGCCATGAATGTACAAATGTGAGCTTAGACTACTACTTAGTTTAATACTTAGTTGTCTTGAAGATCTTGCCTGCATGTTGTTTTAACTTGCAGCTGGTCAGTGATTTGAAACACACTGTTCTAGCAGTGAAGGAGTTTTTCTGGGCTAAAATTAGAACATTCTCACCTGACCGAGTGCTCGTGTCGAATCCAAAGACTAAAAGCCCTTAGAATAAATAGGAACTTGAGAAGAATGTAATGGAAGATGCCCAGTGTCTGGGAATGTGTACTGAATTCAGATGTTTTTACATGTACAAGTTCTTACTGAACATTGTGACCTATAATCAAAATGCATTTTGGATTTTAAAATTGGATGAATTTAAGGGTGGTTAGTATACATTTCCTGTCGTTGTGAGAAAAATAATGTCAAAGTATATGTTTGTGAAGGCATCCTGGTATAATCTAACTACATTTTAAAGAAAAACAAAAAGTCGCTAACACTACCTCATTTTTGTATTAATTTACAGTAAGTATTTGGACATTGATGCAATTTTGCAATTTTCTCTTGGTACATCATCTCAGTCTCATTAGGATGGGACAGAACTAGCTATTGCATTAAGCTTTAAGAAACGACAGCTACCCTCCATGGCTCAAAAGTAACTGGACATGTAACTGACAAGTATTTTAATGGCCAGATGTGGTCCCTTCCCACATTATTCCATGACAAATCTGGAGATGATTCAAAGCACTGAATTTGCATTTGGTAGCTTTTCACTGGAGCTCAACAGGAGGTTCAAAGAGGTATCAATGCAAGTGAAGGAGGCCACCATTAAGCTGAAATTAAATAAATAAAATAAACAAATGAGAGAGACAGCAAAATGTTGGTACATTCTTATGGAAGGCACTGGTGAGCTCAGCAACACCAAAAAGCCTGGGAGACCACAGAAGACAACTAGAATGGATGAACACAGAATTCTTTCCTTGGTGAAGTAAAACCCCTTCACAGGTTTACCTGTAGATGCAAACCACTGCTAAACACTGAAGAACAGGAAGGCCAGAGTAGATTTAGCCAGAAAAATACTGCCCAGTTCTCAAATATGGTTCTTTGGATAGATGAAACCAAGATCAACTTGCACCAGAATGATGAGAAGAGAAAAGTATGTAAAAAGCACCACATTGTCTGTCAAACACGGTGGAGGTAGTGTTATGGCATGGGCATGTGTGGCTGCCAGTGGAATTGGTGTTTATTGATGATGTTACTGCTGACAGAAGTTTCTTCTTAAGGTGAAGAAATAGAATATTATTCGATGGCCTAGTCAATCAACTGAGCTCAACCGAAAAGAGCATATTTTTCAGTACTAAAACTGCCTTTGCCTTTTAGTTTCCATATAAACAAACTGTATTGACCGGGGAGACTCTAATAGTGTATACAAACTCCATTGAACTATTTTGTATTTTAAAAAAGAAAAAGGTTGTAGTTTTCCATAATGTGAAAAACACTTATACATGATATTTTCACTTTAGCACCTCATTATGTCACTTTAATTCTGAGGTGTTAGCAAATAAACACATGAAAAATTGCTGTTGGAGTACTTAGGGCAAATCTAAGAAACTCTAGCCATAGATGTGACTGGCATATTCTGTTAGGGCTTTATCAGGGGCTCGGATTTGTTTGACTTTGAGCCACTCCCGCTGTCCTTTCCTCAACTCAAATCAAAGAAAAATGCACAGAGCCACAGCAGAAGCATGTAATCATCCATTTAGCAGTTCCCATGCTATTAGATAGGGGAACAGGGTGGCTGGGCATTCACTCAGGTCTGGGCAGCAGCTGCATAGTGACAGCAGCAGTTTAGACGTCCTTGTGCCACAGACCAGATTTGTCTGGTCACGCAGTGGGTGGCCATCAGTGGATGTGGAAGATAGAGTCAGTGGCATTGAAAACACTTACCCCTGATGGTTAACTAGTACCAATGACTTTGCCCTCAGATGACGTAACACCTGTGAGGGCAACTGCATAATGGACATTAATTATTTGTGAAAAAGCCACTTATCACTGAGTGCATAATGATGGCTCAAGTTGCATGCAGGCTATTTTTAGCCCAGTGGTGTAACTCATGCTCCACTGCCGATGCAAAACATCCTGGGATCATGGAGCAATGCACGAAATGTAAATACGTACGAACACACACCCCATACGCCCGAAGATATCTGCCCAGTGGCTATAATTAGAAACGCATCGGGACAGTTATGCACTGCCACCCACACAAACAAATTTTGACAGAAGGCTTATTGATTTCAGGCAAATGAGGCTGGCCCATTTTCATGCATATGAATGTGCAAAACGTCATTGATATTTATAATGGCGAATTAATGAATGCATCTACAGTTCAGGCCTTTGTCCGAAGGACAGGGTGGAATATATTCACAAAAAGTGATGGCTTCTCAGAGGATGTTTTCATATTCATTCCATTACAGATATACTAGACTGCTGCTGCAGCTCACTCCGGAGGGGTCTATTCCTGTGAAAAAGTGAGTGACACACCAAATGCTCTGTCATCTGTCAGTGAATAGTGTTCACTTACTTTATCTTCCATTAATGCATCATGAATTAAGCCCATGTTGCCTTCCTGCTACAGAGCGAAACTGTACAAATAATGAATGGTGAAAAGGACATGCATGAAAGAAAACTCTGTACGGCATAAAACAAAGTATCTTATAAATAATGCTGAACATATTCAGGGTTCTCAGGCTTAACAGACAGCTCATTGTTCCCAGCACTACATGTCCAAAAGTTTGTAGACACCTGCTCATCCAGCATTCCTACTGAAATCAAGGGAGTTTCCATCACTGCAGTAACATCCTCTGGTCTTCAGGAAAGACTTTATGCTAGGTGTTGGAACATTGCTGTGAGGATTTGTTTGTAGCCACAAGAGAATTAGTGAGGTCAGATTCTGAGGATGGATATTATCACTGGATCACGAATGCCACCCCAGCTGGATGGAGTCCATTCCTCCAGAAAATGCAGTTCCACTGCTCCACAAGACATTCACCATTGTGTATGGTTATCTTAGGCTCATGTGTTGCTGCTTCAGAGCGTCCTGTTCTTTCAGCAGTGTTTTTCTATGGAGATCTTCTCACACAAGCTGTGTCTGCAGCTGAACACCTGTGTCAACAATAGATGCACCTTAAAGTATCTGAACTTACAAATCAGCAGGGTGTCTGCATACATCTGGACATATAGTCGTCCATATAAATGTTCAGTGGTCTAGAAGATAAACTGCAGCATTTAAATGCATTTGATAGGCCTGTTTTAAATGTTTTCATATGATTATATATATTTCATGGACAGAATCGTTGAAGTAAGTAAATAAAGACATTGTGGTGCTGATGTTTATGTTCTGTATTTTATTTTTTTTTATTTTATTAGTTTATTTAACAGGGACAATGCAGTATAACATTGCTACAATTTCATGCAGCCGATGCTCTACATATAGGCTTCTAGCCAAAGGCTAATTTGCAGCCCCAATAGTATAAATACTATTGTCATTTATTTATGTTTGTTATTTATGTTAATATGCAGTGCATTACTATTTTTTAGTCTAGTACCATGAGTGCCCCTTATGAAATGTCAGTTGTTGTGTCCTAACAGTTCTTGTGTGCTCTGCTCTAGTATCTTCCGGGTGTTTTCGGCAGACAGGAAGCGAGTTGAGAACGCGTTGGAAATCTGTGGCCTTCCATCTGGAAGAGTAAGCTCTGTCTCATGTCTGTCTCTACTCTAGTTTTTGACTTAGTTTGCTTTCTGCCACTGAGGTTCTGTAACTGTGTGGTTGCAAAGAAAGTTGAGCAGCAGTTCTGAACAAACACAGTGTGATTTGCAGTTTGAACTAAACAGCACAAACACATGGTGGAACTTCTAAACTCAAACATAACATCTTAGACATATTTTTCATGATTATATTCTCTGTTCATAGGTATCTTGTGAAACAGTTTAATATCTTAATGTGCTCTTTCTTTAAAATTGCTTGAAGACAGATCATTCTCAAGGACAAAAATACCTCCTGTCAGTAGATGTTATGGGAACAAGGGCAAAAAAATAAATACAATTTTCCTGGAAAACCTTCCCCAAGAAGACACACCATCATGTAGGCGAGCAGAGACTGTTTCTACAGTATATAGAATTGTATCAATTAAAAACTCCTACTCAGTAGTTCTGTCAAGATCACTTTTGAATGTGATCTTGATTAAATAAAAAAAAATAATTATATAACCAAAAATATTTTTGGTTAAAAGTCAATAAAATCAATAAAAACACACCCTGTCAATGAAGCTGTGAGTTTTCTGTGGTAATTTGCATGGTGATGTGCATTTCTTAAATTTGTTTATTACCCAGTCTTACTGAGCAAAGTCTAAATTACATTCATTTTTTCTGCTTATTTATATTATTGTTTATTTTTTATATTTCTAATATTTTCAGAGGCTTCTCTGTTTATATTTGTCTTGTTATTATTCAGTATGCCAATACTAATGACATCTGAAATTTTACATTTTTTTGATCCCTATGATATTGCCTGATGACAAAAGTGAGCTTTTATCACTTTATCATTTCAAATCCAGTAATCATATTATCATATTACGTCTATCTTTTGGAGCTACTGCTGTTTGTCCAAACGATTACTAAATTTGTAAATAAGTGTGTAAAAATCTAAATATTCAGATGGTGTCTGTTATATGCATGTAGAGCTATACAAAATCACTGCAAACCAATCAGGTCTAGTTATGTGGGAACAATCCCATAGTTTGACACCCTTAGTTTTTTAGTATCTGACTCCTTCTTAATGCTATGATCATTTAAAGCTATGATCATCAAAATAGACATCAGCTGCTGATATAATCAATAGTGACAGCTGTGCTGCTAAGAGGTGGGTTTGCAGCAAGGAGAAATAAATTTCAGTAAAAGAAATACATTAAAATACACAGGCATGCACACACACACATACACACACAAACACACATTCACAAAATAGAGCCTGTCTGTCTATAACTACATAATTAGCTGCAGGCGCTAGTAGCGCATTGCCATATTAGAGGCCGGCTGGGATTTGTTGTTGTTGCGATGTGTAATTAATTACAGCTAAAGGTTGGCGGTGCTAATCTTTCAGCTCTGCCTTTAACCCTGACTCACTGACTCCTGCAGAGCCGGCCGCCTCTGTTTGTGCCTGGACAGTGTTTGAACATTTCTCAATGTGTTCATTAGCCATCGCTTAAGATTCTTCTCTCTTTTCCTTCCACACTTCCCTTCCTTTTGCCTTCTGTTACGTTCACAGTTTTCCAGTTTCATGGTATGATATTAACTTTCTTTCATCACAGTGTGAGATTGTATGTGACACTGTTGTGGGAACAGCCCTATTTGGTGGTAGGTTTGGACAAATTGTGGGTATCAGAAGCTACACCGTGTTGAAAAAAGACAGAAAAACAGTTGCAAGTGTTACGCCATGAATGATGACAGTGGTGCTCACTGAGAAGATTCAGTGATGTCTAGACTGCCCCTCTTTCTCCAGCTTTACTTGCACTTTCTCCTTGTTCTAATGTTTTGCTCTGTTTGGCAATGTTCGTTGATGTTTTACTATTGAGCCGGTGATATTTATTGACGTTAATTAAATAATAACATACATCGTTATTATATAATACATAATACATAATAGCATAAATCATTATTATATAATACATTATATGTAGTAGCATAAATCATTACTGTATTTGTATTCTAAATATGTAGCCATTGGATGTAGCTAACATCTATTTTGCTAGCAAACAAGCAAGTAAAAAATAAATAGATGAATGAATAAGTGAATGAATTAATAAATAAATAAATGTTCTACTGTAATATATGAAATATCATTTATTACTTACTGGAAACCTGGTTTTAATGTGTATTTTTGTACTTTTGTAAGACATGGGTGAGGTGAAACACCGGTTAGCAGGCTGGTGTGTTTAATGTACAAGTAGAACTTGCGTTGTGTATGTGTGTGTGTGCGTGTGTGTGTGTGTGTGTGTATCAGCCTGTCTGTCTGTGCACGTCACTCCATGATCAGCCTTACAGACACAGTAGAAAACTCTCATCAGACACACCTCACAGCACAGTAGAAAACTAATGACATACTGTCACACACTTGAGTGATCCCAGGTTATACAAGAGCCAAGCTCCTCAGTGGAATGAAATATCTGATATGAGTGGCTACATCAGTTATTAACATTAAGCGAAATAATATTGAACTTGTGTAGCATAGATAATCAATATTATTATTTAATATAATTATATTTATATTTTTATAGGCCTATAAGTGTTGAAATTTTAACTAAATACAGTAACAGGCAAACCGGAAAGCATTGGAATCTTTAAAGGTAATTTCCACACTTTTCTGTTTTACAGAGGTGGCCCAATGACTTAAACATGAACAAACTAACAAATTTGTGAAGGTTTCTAATAAAAACATTAAAAAATGTCAAATGTATCCTTATAAAGGGCTTATGCAGGCCACTACACATCCATAAACTGCACTTACTGACTGCAGGCAGCTGAGGGCTGAAGGTTGACCCATCTTTCTGACCACTCCACTCTTCTTCTGCTACCATCCATGATTGCTCTCCCTCACTTTAGAATGTTTAATGCTTAACTGATCGTTATCTTTAATGAACCCTGTCTCGGGAGAGCCTTTGTCTTTAATGACCACTGGTCCATGTAATTGGCCATGTTGAGTTCTCTTCTACCTTTCTTTTGGGTTGACGTTCGTATTCTTTCTCCTTTAATTATTTGGCTGTTCACTCACACCCACTCTAGAAATGGACGTTAAGTGCAAATGAATCTGTGCAGGTGATTGAAAAATCATTTACACCTTTTAAATGATTTTTCATGTTCAATCACAGTTGGCCCTTTATAGAGGCGACTATAACCAAATGACCAATTTTTTTGATAGTTATAACCTGGGTTTTTTTCTCCCTGCAGAATGACTTAATCCCTCAGCAACAGTTCACACCAGAGATATACAGAGTGTTTCTCAATAACATCTGTCCCCGGAAGGACATCGATACCATCTTCTCAGAAATGTAAGCCCCTTCATGCTTCATGCTGGGTGTAGTTTTATGATGAAAATTGCTGTGGTACCTCCCCACAGGCATGTAAAGCTGGTCCTCTGGGAAGGCTAGATAGTCAGAGAAAGAAACGCAGCCAGTCCTGTAATTCTGGACACTGCATCCCTGCAAATTAAACCCATAAATCAAATCGAGTGTTGGAAGAGAGGCATGATAAGAGAGTGAGTCATAAGTTAGAGTGTATGACGAATCGGAGGGAACAAGCATATAAAGGTGTTGTAATTAGGCCTCAAGTATCCTTGACAAGATCCTGCGACCTAATAGTATCGTTTGAATGTTGACTTCCAAATTTAAATGATCATTTACTCTGCAATCAGGTCCTTTACTCTTCATGGTGTACCCACAGTCTTCATCTATTAGGTCTTCCTGCCCAATTGACCTCTTTCTCTTTCTGACAATTGTGCTTAGAACTACAAAGTGGCCAATTGTACTAACCTGAGACATTTTGGCACTGGAACTATGAGGCTGCATAGGACAAATATATCGACACAATTTAGGCTTCAGTATTTTTGCTGTTTCTCTTTTTTAGTTATGCAGATTTTTTATTTTAAAGATAAAAAACCCATAGAATGAGGTTGAGCTGGACTTTTGAATCCACAACTACAAGAGCTTTAGAACTGGAACTAAAATGCTGTTTGATTTTTTAAGTAATGGTTGGTTGAAAAGTTACATTTGCAGTTTGTCACCTACTCCAGATGTAGTTGATCAGTCAGGACATGCTTAGTGTCCAAATTTTGCTTCTATAGTTTAGAACTGAAACTACGATTCTAACATTGTCAAAAAAACACTAAAGTCAATAGTAACCCAAATCTTTTTCATAAATACGTTCCGAAACTTCTCTCAGCCCAGACAAACTGCATCCAGGTCTTTCGTAAGGTTTTTTAATGCAGTTACTGACACAGTGTGCCCTGTTCACACCTGGCATTAGTATGCGTCTTGGGTGATCTAATCCACCTGGACAGCCAAACCAGTTCACACCTGGAATTAAATGCTTCGGTGTACTTCACTGACAGTACTTCGCCTACTTGTGTTTGGGTTTCTTTCATAATTTACCCTGGAGGAGAAGTTTCACACATGTTCACTTCACAGTCTTTTTGAGACTAAAAGGTCTCACAAATCATTGCTTGTGGGGCGAGCATGCTGTTTGCGCAGTCCGTATATAAGCTTCTGATATGTTTTAGCTAGATTAGCCTTGTAGCTCAAATGCCAGAATAACATGAAACATGTCTTGGGCCACAGTGTTCAAGATTTTATTTTATGCTGAACCATCACTTAACATTTTAGCTTAAGGAACAGCAAATGCATGATGTTTCTCTCTCTCTCTCTCTCTCTCTCTCTCTCTCTCTCTCTCTCTCTCTCTCTCTCTCTCTCTCTCTCTCTCTCT
>JBBPCY010000156.1:7100568-7116792 GCA_037974405.1 Brachyalestes nurse | reverse complement strand
TCTCTCTCTCTCTCTCTCTCTCTCTCTCTCTCTCTCTCTCTCTCTCTTGCTCTCTCTCTCTCTCTCTCTCTCTCTCTTGCTCTCTCTCTGTCTCTCTCTCCCTCTTTTTCTCTCTGTCTCTCCCTCAGTGGTGCTAAGAGCAGACCATACCTCACAGTAGAGCAGATGACAGATTTCCTCAACAATAAGCAGCGAGACCCACGCCTGAACGAGATTCTGTACCCACCCCTGAAACCGGAGCAGGTGCAGGCGTTGGTGGAGAAGTACGAGCCCGACACCATGCTCTACCAACGAGGTGAGTCAATCCTCCTGCCAGTCAAATCAAGGTGGTCCTTAAAAGGCACTTCTTTTTCATGAGTGAATAAGTGCAGCTGTGTTCAAGAAAGACGAACCCAAGTGCTACCCTCGTGCTCTCTGCAGGGCTTTGAACTTGACAGGGTTGTTGCCATAGTAACAGCTGTGCTACAGGAGCGCAGAGAGTTTGGAGGCCCAGTGGGATGCTGGAATGGAATGCTAGCAATAGAGAAAAGTTCCTTACAATAATTTACAAACACACACACACACACACACACAGGAGGGGGTAAGAGTCTCCTGAAGTCATGTTTACAAGTTCATAGTCCTCACACAGCTGTCACTCCAATATGCATGACTGTTATTGCCAGCATACTGTCTGTTCACTACACACACACACACACACAAACACACACACATACACACACCCGCTCATGTACACTCACTTGCTTTTACTCACTTTTACACAGTGTCAGGATATGAGCCATACATATATCCCATTTGTGTTACATATATGTAACATATCGTCATTTTGCTAAAATAATTTTGACTTTTTTGCCTACATCATCTCCTTATGATGCTGGCCACCTTTGGTAAAATTGCCTACACCGTCAGTCGTTCAGGTAATATGATTCTACCACTTTTGGACAAGGGCCTGCCAGCTGAAATGAATAGGAGCTGATTTGGTTTGTGTGTTTCCTGAAAAACCTGACAAAATGAGTTACGCGATTATTTTAGCAAGGTGTCAATGTGTCCCCTTATAATAATAATAATAATAATAAGGAGAAGAAGAAGAAGAAGAAGAAGAAGAAGAAGGAGAAGAAGGAGAAGAAGAAGGACTTGTGTAGACCCTTTGCTCTTGTTTAATGTACTTTTTTAGCTGTGAACTTTCTGCATTTATTACCTTCAGTCACGAAGATGAAGCTTTCCACCTTAAATGGGGAAACAATTACAGTGCTGCGTTGGCAAAAACATTATTAATACAGAGAGAAAAAGCAGTGTAAGGGTAAAAAATAGCATAATTTTGGAACATGATACAGCTGTACATTATGTGTGGCATAATGTACAGTTGCAGCGTGTTCCTAAATTTGACAGGTTGCTATTTTTTCACCCTTACTTGCATTTTCTACCCCCAGATCATCTATTAATCAGTGTTTCAAGATCCTAATGACACATATGGCCATAATGAACAGTAAAAACTGGTGAGGAAAAGGAGAGAGGCCAAATTAACTGCCATGGGGAGGAGAATGAAGGTACTGAGGAGAGAGCCAGATTTAAAGCCAAGTTTTGGAGGAGGCTGAAGAGCAGAGTAAATGAGATTGTGGTAAAGTGTTCCATAATTTAAAAGCCATGACATTGAAAGATATGCCCCCAGCAGTGACTTAATTTCAGGACAGACAGAAGTCCAGTTCAGAAGACCTTTGTTTGGGTGCCCACATAGTTCTTCTAATACTGAAAATTTCACTTCACTTCTATTCATTTGCTGAGTTTAAAAAATGGGGGAAAACCATAAAATATGAAATGTAACAGGATTTTAGCACAGGCCTTCATAATTCTATGTTCACTCTACGTTCACTCTGGGGATATTTGCTTATTTTCACTTAAGCACATATACAACACATATAATTTGACAAAACTTTGCATATGACTGCATACTTAAGTGCCAGTATATCATTTTACGAATCTAAACCCTAACCCTAAAATCTTAACATTAACCTCAGTAATAAAAAAAGAACAATTGGGCCCTTTTAGTTAAAAAAAACACTTAAATATGTAAATTGTAGTAAAGCTTTAACTCGTTCATTCAGGTTTAGCAGGCTGAAAGTTCTCCACTAGGGGGCAGCAGTGTAATCGTTTTTGGCGCTTCATAAGGACAGAGCTATGTATTAATGACACTAGGTGGAGTGCATTGCATTGTAGCCAGCACTGTTTTGTACTGAAAATGTGAAAAAAAACAAGTACACACACACAGGCACATTCACTCCATCACTTCATCTCCTTTCTGCTGTACAGAGCAGTGTCTCCACTGGGACAGTTTTTGCGAAAACATCCGCTGCACAGGCTGCACAGATTCAGTTCAGAATCACACTCCCTGTCTATTACACTGCCAACTCTGCCTTCTGCTTGCAACCCAGACACACCCACACCCACATGTGCGTACACACACCGTCTGTTCTGTTAGAGAACTATGGCGCTGAATCTGTGAAGAGGCAGTACATTTTTGTTCCCTCGCAATCGTAACTAATTGAATGGTGCAGACGAAGAGCCTTCTTTGATTTATGTTTTGTTCGTAGGAGACACTAAAGCCTGGGGCTTATATTGCACAATAAAACAGAACCAGTGAAAACTCTTCTGAGTTAAATAATTCAGAAAAATGGGGTTTTGTTTAATAGGAGCTAATGGCTAATGACACTTCACTCATCATTTGTGGTGCAGTTTGTAGCAAAGCTGTGAGTGTCGTTTGTGTTTGCAGCATTTCTTTGCCTGAAGAAGCGTTGCTGCTACCATCTGTTTGACAGTTCACCCCACATGCTCTCCTGCAGGTCCTGCAGACCCTCCAAGAGTTTGCTTTCTCCCCCTTGTTCTGAAATGAGCATGGTTTCAGAGAGACTTTCTGAATTCTCCATGTTCGCCACCCACACTGCCCAAACTCATAAAAGATGTAAATATGACATTTTTCTGCAAATTGCAATGCATCTTCTATTTACATATTGGTATCAATATATTGAAAAAACTAAAACATAAAATAAAATGATTGGCATTACTTTTCTGAAGGCCCTGCACGTCTTTTCACTTTTAAAAAATCTACGAAACGTGTCTTGTTACCAGAGGCACCCAAACTTTTTTGCACACCCTGTACATTGCAAGGCAAATTGTGTTTGCAATGCATAGCAGTACAATCACAATATGGTACTTTATCTATCCCCCTAACTCTAAGAAAGAAGCATGAGAGAGTAAGCTATAGGGAACCATCAAACTAAAGTGTGACTATCATCTGACCTTTGGAAACAAGAGTTCTGGGAGATTCCCTCACTTCTTTAGGACTCACCTCACTTCTTAATTGAGCTTTATACGAGAATCTGTAGTTAATTCTACAGGCTGCGTCTTAGTCTCCAGTCCCAGAGCAGTCCTCCCTGTATGGTCTTCATCCACAGTGTTCCCTCAAAAGGCTGGAAAGGTGAGGTCTCGCTGAGATGAAAGTCACTCGCTGTGGCCTCATTAGGGAGAGCGCGTTCAGATGTCAGAGGAAAAAACGCCGTTAATTAGGCTGAGGAAGTCTTCCGAGGGCATGACGGGATTAATTAGCGTAAAGTGGCCAGAGGGACTGAGGGGATCTCCCATAGACTGGAGCTTTACCCGGAAGAGCTGGAGGTGCTGAGAGTGGGCTGTCTTCCTCATCAACACCCACCTTTCAGCAGATGAGACACCTAAACGTTCAGCAAGCTTTGGCCGTCACTGCCCATCACACTAATTGGGGAATGGCGTGGGCTAGCTCCATTCCGGCTGTGGTTGACGTGTTTTTTCTCTTCTCTTGCTTCCCGTTTGTTGTGGAAGGTGGAAAAAAAACATTCTTGTTGTTTTCTGTAGTTTTCCAGTTGAAGTTTGAACGCAAAGTTAGTTATTAAGTTAAAGTGCAACTCTAAAGCAAAGTTATGTCCAGTCCTTATGTTTTGTGTGTTAGAAGACCAAAAGGAGTGCAAGCATAGAATGAATTCAGGAGTACCAAAGTGTACAGGAGCAACTGCTCAGTGTTTAGATTCAACCAAACCACTCTATTGCTTCTAAAGCAACTTTGGACTTTTTCAGCAATGCTGTGTTCTTGATCTTAGGCTGCCTTAAGTTGGACAGTCCCATGGTGATGTCTAGGGTCATAGCTTTCACAGATTTCAGTGGCTGCCAAAAATGTCACTTTTATTTATGTTCATTTTTCCAATTATATTTGTCCCCTGAGCAAATATGGAGACAATGCATTAAAACATGTTAAACTAAAGCTGTCATTATGCAATTTAACTTCGTACTCCCCTTTATTTCATATTAAATCAAAGTGGGCTGGAGTACAGAACCAAAACAACATAAATTTGTTGTTCTATAGTTATGTGGAGATTGCACAGTACAACGCAACTGCAAACCAGTACTATACATGAGAGTTTTTTCCCTGCTTCTAAGTATGTAAATGTCTTCTTTCTCATCGCAGGCCAGATTTCTGTTGAAGGCTTTGCGAGGTATCTGAGCGGAGAGGAGAACAGTATTATTCCTCCTGAGAAGTTGGACCAGAATGAAGACATGACGCTCCCACTGTCTCACTACTTCATTAACTCTTCGCACAACACCTACCTCACAGGTGAGCCAACCTAGCATTCAATACACTCTACCATTGTGTACCATCATTTCCAAATGAATAAAAATCAACATACTTTTGTTAACAGTTCACTTGCTTTTGGCAGAAATTGTGTTGATATATGTGCACATATATTTTGCGATCATTTCTTACTTTTTATTTTGTGTTAGTCGATCAGCACAATATTACAAAAAAATCAAACTGGAAAAACTCCTCATTCAATGACATGATGTACATATTTGAACTTTGAAACCTTTTGGAATTGCACTCGTTTTGGTGCAGGCCATAGATATCATGTATTTACAAGCATAATTCAGTCACCCCCATCATTTCCTTCACTCATGTTGTACAGAATTCAGTCATAATTATTGCAAAACCCTAAGGTTTATGTGTTCGATATATGTACTAAATATTCAGGATTTTCAGAGCCTTGAGAGCTTCCAGATGAAACATTTATTAGCCTCACCACCACCTTTTTGAAATTCTAACTCGATTAATATTTATCTAATGAGAGCATCAATCTTTAATCTCTCTCAGAGACTTGAGGTGTAGACAGTGACGAGAGTAAAAATCAAATGGGAGTGTCACTGTTTGGTCCTGAACATTGTACTTTTACACATCTGTGCATTCAAAGTCTTACCAGACACACAAATCCTTCCAGTGTGCTTAATATCTTCTGAAGTGGAGGTCATGTCATGAAATCTCTTGAATTAGTCTTGGATGTACAGCCATTACTTCAGAGCATCTAGAATAACTGAATGGAGGCATGGTCAAACAAAATCTGGAATGTCTCATAAATGACTCTAATGTACTGATTTCCACAAGCATTGCATTCACAAAACCAGACACAGAGTCTGTTATCATTTACTGATTGTTCTAATGGGTTTGTACTGAGATAAAAAAAACATGCATTTCAAGTTTAATGCAACTTCAAACAGTTAGAAAATAATGCAGTATAGACATTTCTGGAACTCGTTGGGTACAAAAGAAGATTAAAATGTATTTGCTGGAAAAGCTAAATGGTTTTTGTCAGGAAAATTACCCCAGAAATCTCAGAGGGTACTCACTGAGCTGTAGTATTATGATGCTAATAGGGACATAATTGTTTTGCTACTGATGATAATACAGTTGTGGTCAGCACCGTCACACCCATTCCTTCCAAGAATCATTGGATATCTTTTTGCGGTATGTACAGAATGTAGAGTGCTGTTGTAGTTATGGGTGTGTGTAAATAATATGCTTAATTGGACATTAAGCGCTCTATAACATTATAACAAGATAAGTGCAATGGTTCTTTCATGTACAATATTTCTCATGCAGCATGTGCAATATTTCTGGTGCAATATGACTGGGCATCAGTAAATTAGATACCCACTGTGTACATATAAAAATATATATGAATATATATGTTTTTTATTATATTGGTTATGCAGCTTCTACTTTCTCTCTTGCACTTTGTTGCTGTAACAATGCAAATTTCTTACCCCCCCCCCCATTTGACCAATAAAGGGATAACTTATTAGGTAACATTAAGGTCTTTATAAACTCATAAACTCAGTTGTGATGTGGCCACTTGCCCGCAAAGAGAGGATGAATATTTAATAAATATACTTTCAGAGACTGCAAATCCTGCATATACTGCAAATCTGCAAAAAATATGGTAATATATGGAATAAAATACAGTAATGAACTGCAGTCATAATTAGAGAGAACTGAATTGGCAGTTATCAATTGCACCCCAATTGGTTTTGGAAGCTGTGGCTGTGGTTATGATGTGTGGAGTTGTCTCATGTGTTATGACCATCTGTATGATTTCTGCAGCGGGGCAGCTGGCAGGAAACTCCTCAGTGGAGATGTACAGGCAGGTGCTGCTGTCTGGCTGCCGCTGTGTGGAGCTGGACTGCTGGAAGGGCCGCACAGCTGAGGAGGAGCCCATCATTACCCACGGATTCACCATGACCTCAGAAATCTCCTTTAAGGTAAATGGGTGTAGGTCAAGGGAGTCCAGAAAGAGGGCTATGAAACAAAATATGGAACAACATATGGATAACGTGTACAGTTGATGGAGGCTCTGAATGGTTTCAAAACACTTTTACCTTTTTCCCCTAAACTCAAAAGTAGAACGAAATAAACTCAGAAGTAGTGAATCAGACAAGTTACATTTAGTGCTCAAAATTTGCTCCTTTAAATGGAATCTTAGCTCCTGTTTACATTTTTATTCTAAAATACATCTATGGTGACTGGATCGCAAATGGACAAGTCTAAATACAAGTGTAAATGGTCACTAAGACGCATTGTGATTTGATCACTCAAACCACGTGAGATGCGTTGTGTAAACTCTGATGTGACCCTCACCAGGACCACATGGAAAAATATGTTATGTGACATCACACCAATGCTCAAACAATGGAGAAAAAACTTTTGAAGCTAGGCTAAGGTAGAGCCAAACACAACAATAACACGTCTGGAAGGGGAGGCATAACTTGGCCATTTTATGAAGAGTTGGACAAAGTGTTGATTGACTTTCCATCGTGGTTTTGGATTTTGCTGACAGGGATCTCTATTGGGTTTAACAATTTTAATGAAACTACAGTATGTTGTAAATCTGAGAACTTGGCTGCTATGAGCAGAGTTTTTTTCTTGTTGGTGTGAGATTAAAACAACTAGCGGAAGGGACAGTAACTCTGAACAGAAGTACTCAGCTAGACATATTTTAGATGCATGATAGACACTGTTGTAAACAGCGATGTCTCAACTGTCCACTTATGGTCCAATCACCCAAGATGCATTTTCAAATCACGTGTAACCAGAGCCATACAGTGTCAGAAACCATATAAAGCTTCCATTCTGTTTGAACGCCATTGGCCTCATAGCTCCAGCTCAAAATTGAACCTAAGACACAGAAGGTGATTTGTCATAGCTGGTCAGCTACCTGTGGTGTGGGGGAAAAGCTGTATAAATATGATTATCCCATCACTTTAAGTGACAAATGCAATTAATTCCTACTTTTTTCTTGTTTTGAGTTTGTTCCATCACCTCATTGTGCACAGAACAGAAGTATGGATGAAATTCAGATCATTTTATAGATAACAATGTGCCATACAGTGTTAGAAGTCACATCAGCAGTTTTGTTTGATATTACCTACCTGTTCAATGTGGGTGGTGAACTGCTGTTGCTGTTTGTGAACTGAGTGTACATACACTTTTATTAGACATCCAGTGGAAAACTAAATAAGCAAAATTCATCTCAAACATTGAATAAATTGTTTTTTTTTTCTCGTAAGTAGGCCTTTAAATCAAACAGGAGAGAACAACAAAAGAGAAAATGTCAAGACAGAGAGGAAAATTGTTTTAGCGCAGCTGAACAGAAGGAAAACTATGGAAAGTAAAAGCATGAAGTTAATTTGCACTCCCTCTTTAAGTCATATTGTCTTCAAAATGAGTCTAATCACCCAGTGTAATACTCTCTGATGACATGGGTTAAGAGACTTATATTGACTTCTAATAAGACTCCATTTCCATCTTGAGTGGTTTTAGAAATATCTCAAGTCCTCTCATCAACATTCACATCAGCAGCAGGAAGGCAATGATAGTGCCTGAAAGCCTTCTGGAGCTTCTTGAGGATGATTACACAATGCGGCCTGTCTTTTCAGGAAGTGATTGAGGCCATTGCTGAAAGTGCGTTCAAGACGTCCCCTTTCCCTGTCATCCTTTCATTCGAGAACCACGTGGACTCGTAAGTGAAAGATGCTCTCTGCCTATGCAATTATACTGTCCTGTTCCTCCGTAATGGTCTGAGTCACTTGATGAGCTGCTCATGCTGACCAGTACAGCGATACATAAAGGTTATGTGAAATATGTCTCAATTATCATACAGAATGGGTGCATTACTCATAGAATGTAATTTTAGGGTTGGGGGAGCGGACTTGCTAATGGGTTGTGGCTTGACGCGCTCGAGAAATTGAATTGGCATGTTTTTTCTTTCCTCCAGACACCGGTGAGTTAATGTAGATGTGTGTGGGGTCACGGCCGCCGGGTTGATCGTCTCTCTGTTTGTCTTGTCTTCCTCAGCCCCAAGCAGCAGGCCAAGATGGCCGAGTACTGCAGATCAATATTTGGAGACGCTTTGCTCACAGACTCATTGGAGAAATACCCAGTAAGTCTAAGGCCACGTCTGCTGAATGTGCTTTCTACAGTTGATACGATTCTGCATAAGCCCTTTAATGTTGCATTCTTTTATAGTTTTTTTTTTACTATGTTTACAGAACACTATGATGTTATCTCAACATAAAGACTCCACTCAAACACTTTTTTGCAGATAATGTCAGAAAGATGTATGCTGTCTGTTTTTCATTTTAATACATTTTAAAAGGTTAAAACATTTTTTTGGACTTGTGAGGTGAAATCTGTGAGACAGTTTGAACTCTAACTTGCTGATGATGTCTTAATGTCCTTGAAACTGATTGGTTGTGCTTGTTAAAGAGACCTTTACTGCACACTGCTCTAACTCTCAGCCTCTCTGTAGTCACCTGTTAAGTTATTAATTCCTCAATGTCTGCATTTAAAGCAACTGATGACAAATACTTATTTCAGTGAAATCAATGTATAACTTGTATGTTATATGTTTTTTCTTGATTTTTGGTTGATATCTTGTCTCTCTCCATAAAAAATGAAACCACTTCATAAATTTGAGATTTTTTTGTAAGACAGCAAACTTACAAATTCAGTAGGGGATCAAATAATTATTTCCCCCACTGTACCTGCATGCATTCACACAAACTTACACTGTGTACCTAGTCACCACTATATGGTCTGCTCTAACACTACACACACACACACACACACAGTGCTGTACATACAGTACATAAACAAGCATTGTCTTGCGTCACCAGCATGTCTCTGAGAGCTTGACCAAGGCTTTTGAAGGAGCTGTTTACTCACGCTCTTTTCATCAACCTCCAATCACACGTTCCTTAGTATCAGACTGCTCTATCAGCCCCACGTTTATCAAATTGCACAGGGCCGGAGCAGATTAAATGGAAATATGCCACCAACTTATCTAAATGCTAGCTTTTGGCAAACATTTATCTCCTCCACCCCACACCCCCTTGCCCCAGTTGTCATAGTGACCGGTCAAAAGCATGCTTTGTGCTATTGTAGAGGAACTCAGAGCCCCCATCACTCGCCCTTATGTAACCGCTCCCCCTGTGCCTCTCTCCTACTTTCATTCCAGCTCTTTCATTCATTAAGAAAGTGTTTTTGACTTTGTGAGTGACATGTGGAGATACATTTATTGCTCTATTACATTTACCACCTTTTGTGTGGGAGACTGGGAGTTTGAAGTTTAGCTTCATCTCTGACTGAGAGACAAAGTGTCCTGCTGTGAAATGCAGACTGTACTTTATATCAGAGTTATCTCCGCTGGAGAAAGTGATCCACTGAATGTATTTGGTTCAAATGTGTACATAATTTCCACCTGAGCGAATGTATTTTGGATTCATAAAATTTGGTCTTTTAGTAATAGTAATGTAATATATATTTTATTCATGTGGAAACATTCAGACACGCTTGAATCACGTAACTTCAATGCATTTCTTGTACAAGAGAGGTACACCTAATACATGTTAACAGAAAAAAAGCTTGAAAGTGCTTGTTTACCGAGACTCCGGGTTTTCCAAAGACTATTCGCACCTGATTAGGCTGCTTCTGGAAATCAGAATGGAAAGATCTGGGTTTAGGATAAAGATAATTGCTTTGAGCCAGCACACACACACACACACACACACACACACACACATACATACCCTCACCCCTCCCCTCCATGTCTCTGTGTTTGAATGCAGTTTCTTGTTCTTATATTTTATTAATGCATGTAAACACTGTAAGGTTTAAAGGGATTTCCCTTCAAGTAAAAAACATGGAGCATTTAAGCAGAGCAGCTCTTTCAGCAGTTATCTTGATGACACAAACTCTTTCATACTCTGGACTTTGTTGCAGTTAGCCACTCTAGGGCTGCAACATGATATCAGTGTATAAAAATAGGCTACTTATTTAAAAAAACAGCAATAATTCAAAATAAGGAGGCCATGAGACTGTGAAAGGGAACTTTTTCAGCCCTACAAACCAGAACAGTCGTGCATTTGTAACCAAAACTCTTTTTGCTTGGGGGGCTGCTTAAATAAATTAGCAGCGGTAATTAGCGATGACTATACCCAACGTGATAATACAGGAAAGTAAACACAGAGCAAAAACTCAACCGCCATTCTCAAACCTGCTCTGCTAAATGAAATAGAACTGAGCAGAACAAGTGTACTGAACCAAGAAAGCACTTGCCTTTAAACTGTATTGACCAATGCATTAATTACAGGAGGTTAAATAACGTTAATGGCTATTCGCTCACACACCATTACAAAGGCAGGATAACGGACTTGTGAGGACTACAGAAATACAGACGAGGAACAGATTTCTTTTTTTCTCAAATTACAGATGTGTGGTGTCGTCATTAATAATAATTTAATTAAAAAATTAACATACATAGGCATACACCAAGAAGACGGTAAACATACTGAATAAAGGAATGCATTAAATGTATTATTTAATAGTAATAAAAACAAAAACAATTAGCTTAATTTAATAACATTAATATCAACAACAGCAATATCAGTTAGCATCTTCTCCAAAAACTAATGCACATCTGCCTCCTTTCCCTCAGCTGGATTCAGGGGTTGCTCTGCCCAGTCCCGTGGACCTCCTGGGTAAGATCCTCATCAAGAACAAGAAGAACTCCAACAAGGACGAAGGCAGCACGAAGAAGAAGCTTTCTGAGCAAACCTCCAATACCTACAGTGACACGTCCAGCATGTGCGAGCCTTCCTCTCCCAGTGCAGGTACACCTGACTGAGGTTCAGTCATCATCCATGTGACACAATGAATCCTTTATCACCTGAATGAATATATAGCTTTTTTTAATGGGATTTACACTTTTCACTTTCCACTGATTCATGGACTGTTATTATTAATCATATATAAGATCAAGCATAGTAGAGTCATTCTGGCCATAAATATTAAAACTCAGAAAAGTAGGAAACTTCTATGATATGCTATAATAGTTTCTGGTGCCTCTATCACTTCTATAACCCCTCATGCTCACATACAATCTCTCTCTCTGTCTATCTCTATCTATCTATCTCTCTCTCTCTCTTCCTCCCACTCTCCCTCTCTCTCTGCTCCGCCTCTGCGTTTGAATGCAGATTCTTGTTCTTATACATTATTAATGTATGTAAGCACTTTATGATTTAACATACATGCTAAATCTCTTCTTACTCCGCTCTCTTTTAAACTCTGAAATTCAGTTTGATTCCAAAAAGAGTTATCTTTTAAAACAAGACCACAACTTGGAACTAGTGATTTAATCTGTATACTCACCATCATACTACGTACTAGTTCAGTAATATTGCAGCTTTCGCAGTGGAGCGTGTCTGTAATTACTTTCAGAAAAAGTTTGCTCATCTGATTTTTGCACTGCTGTCACCCAGCGCTGAATGATAGCGGGCAGCCAGATCAATACTTTCAATGTTGGCTTTCAAACACAATCAAACACCGTCAGCAGCCCAACGGAACTCATCTTCCTTTAGTCAAATCTGATACTGCCCTCTGGTGGCCAGTCAGCTTTAACGCCTAATCAAACAGGATTGAGATGTAATAGCACCATTATCATTTATTCACTCATTTCATGTAACCACTTAATCCTCACTATCCTTCTGAAATATTCATTTAAAAAACAGTCAATGAGAATTTAGATTTATGTTTTAATTAAAGATTAGTTCATTGCGAGTCTACAAATGTTAGTGGCAATAAAAATGAAAGGCGTACGCTGAGGCGATAAACACTGAAAAATGTCCGCATGAAGACAATTACATCACAGCTTTAGCCTCTCAGTTTCCAGTAATTGCATTGATGTAACATATTTTATTCATGTGCAACAGAAGTTCATTTGAATCATGTGAGTTCAGTGCATTGCTTTTGTCAGTGCCTGATTACTTACACATGACGAGTTTGACTTTCTACTGTCAGCTCCAATACAAACATTTTTTTCCGTTTCTTTCAAAGCCGGTTCTTGTTTGACACTAAGCATATACACTGAAAAATAATGCTTTGAATTGACTCAAAAAATACAACAATAAAATAAATCAAAAGGGTTACATTGACACAGTTCGTGTGCAGAAAAGCGAAATAAAAGGTGGCAGTTGTGTTTATGTAATATATATTATTCATATGCAGCCACTTGACACATTTGAATCATGTCAATTCAAAGCACAAGACATATCTTTTTTTTGCATAAGGGATCCGTTTTTCTCGGCATGTGCTGAACTCCGCTGCTGTTCCACTGTGAAAGCAGTAATTTCATGTTGCTAATATGCAGATGACTGCAGCAGTTGTGTCCCCAAAGATTAAGAACACAAATGGAAACATCGCATGCACAGATTTTTCAGACAGCTTAGCAGCAGTCATCTTAATGCTTCCAGCTTTCACATCATCCAGTGGACTCTTTAAAAGCTCATATGTTCCACATTTAGTCAGTGATCAATTCATTTTATCTGCGTGACAAACTAGGATGAAGTGTTGTGCTGCTAGTGAGGATCTGGTATTCATTAGATGAGAGGAAAATCATTCTAGGTATTTGGAATTGCGTATTGAAGGATGGTGTCAGGTGCTGGCAGGGTTTCGGTTTGTGTGTTTAGAAATGACAGAATCTGGATGTCCTCACAGGTTCCACGAATCAGGAGATACCCGACTCCAGCCAACCAGGCTCGGAGGCCAATGACAGCAGGCCTCAGGGAAGAGGTGAGAATATATCGATGTCCCATACAAACCAGTACACACCCTCCAGACATCTGTAATACACTGTTTATATGTGCTTTATTCCTTAGCCATATTTACAGTTGAATTCATACAGTTACTTTATTTTCAACTTACTGATAACACTTGAATGTGACCTGTTGTTATCTTTATTACATACGCAAGGACTAACATTTATAAAGCAATATGTGAATATTTATGAATAGTTTAAGAAAGATGATATGTTATATAAAGTAGATGATGATGTATTTACATAAGAAACCTTACACTGTTATGAAGGATCATTCCCAGAGCCTCCTATATCAGTTCTTTGTGGGTTTTGATACCTTGAACTTAAGTGATAATTACATATGCATATCAAATGGAAGAGGAAATGTCCCTGGTGTATTTCTATATCTAGTAACAGTTTATTGAGAATTAAATTATTCAAGAGACAAAAAACCAAAAGTACTTTCTTTTAGACAAACACAAAATGCTGTTAGTATTTAGTTATTCTATTATTTTCAAAAACATCTTGTTCATGGGGCGGCACAGTGGCGCAGGGGTTAGCGCTGTTGCAAGTGGTCCTGGGTTCGGCTCTCAGGTTGGGCGCAGGGTCTTTCTGTGTGGAGTTTGCATGTTCTCCCCGTAACCGCGTGGTTTTCCTCCAGGAGTTCCGGTTTCCTCCCACCACCAAAACATGTGTGCATTGGGTGATAGGCCAGTTGAGCACACTAAATTGCCCCTAGGTGTGAATGTGAGCATGAATGGTTGTCTGTCTCTGTATGTGGCCCTGGGACATGCTGGCAGGGTGTGTCCAGGGTGTACCCCGCCCTCACCCGTAGCAGCTGAGATAGGCTCCAGCATCCCTCGAATGCGGGACAAAGGGGTCGATAATGAATGGATGCACACCTTGTTAATAAACATCTATTGATTCAGAAGTATGGTTTTCACTGCTTATGAATCACTATGGAGTTGTAATAAATGTTACTGTGGACTTACAAAATATTATTTAACTATTTATGTTTTGTTCTTCCCACTGTGTTTCACATACCTCACATGTCAAAACATTTTAGAGACATGGAGAAACAAGATAATACACACCTGAAGTGTTTTATTAAATTGTGAATAAAACATCCCTTCTACTTGTGTTTACAATTCTCATTTCTTTCAGAATTTGACAAATAATTGAAAATCACACCATGCTTTTGGAGATAATTACTAGAATAGTAATTATGCAAATTAGATTTATTTTTAGATTTATTTATTAATATTGTGTCACGCCTGACTGGGGATATCACACATCGATGTCAGCAGCTCTGACACTGTGACAATTCCCATGATATTCAGATCACAGATGAGTATCATCATCTCACCTTAAATATCCCTATCTTTCAGGCGAGGTTGAAGCAGAAAGTGAGGATGAGGATGATGAAGACGACGAGGGCAAAAAATCAATGGATGAGGTAAGACAGTCTGTGTGTATGTGTAGTTTATTGGAAATTTAGAGGCTGTTTGAATTACACATTCTCTGTCTAGGAGGGTTCTCAGCAGAGCCCATCATGTCAGTGTCTACTGGTAACAGTGATTATTTTGGCCCCAATCCTACTGGCATAACTTCAGTTAAAACTCAGGAACTGAGTGGGTGTTCACTGTTCCTCATGTGTAGGGAACAGCAGGAAGTGAAGCATTTGCCACTGAGGAGATGTCCAACCTAGTCAACTACATCCAGCCGGTCAAGTTCATCTCATTTGAAGCTTCCAAAAGTAAATGACACTCTTTCCTTTGGATACTTATAGTATAGTACAGTCAACATGCTTAATGCAGGTGACTAATTGTAAAACAGAACCTATTCTAAAATCTGATGCTACTGTGTTTGTTGGAGGGAAAATTCTTTCTTGTGATTATTAATAATAAATGTATAATAATAATAATAATAAATATGTTGCACAGTGATGCATTTTTCCATATTGTATTTTCTCACCATTATATAAAAGCCACTATAAATCATACTGAACAACACTATTCGGTAACTGTAACAAATTGTTTAGTGTGTGTGTTGCAATGCTTTATGAAGTCATATTTTACAGACACGTGTATTATGCCTTGTTTTACAGAAACAAATAAAAGCTATCACATGTCATCATTTGTGGAGACCAAGGCACTGGAGCAGCTGACCAAGGCCCCAGTGGAATTTGTGGAGTATCCATTTCATACAGTTTGGTTACAGTCAAGCTTTTATCCCAAACACTCCATGGGTGGTGTTCCTTAACCAAATTTACACAGGTACAACAAACTCCAGCTCAGCCGAATCTACCCCAAAGGCACCAGGGTGGACTCCTCCAACTACATGCCTCAGGTCTTCTGGAATGCTGGATGTCAGCTCGTTGCACTGAACTTCCAGACGATAGGTACATAAGCAGTGGCTGCGCGGCCCTTGTCTCAGACTTGACCACATCCTGCTAACATTTGTTCATTGCCTCTCAGGGGGCTCTGAGTGGTCTTTCCTATTTGGATAAAGGCTTGACTTCTACAGAGGTTGGACTTAAATAAACAAAATATTCCAAATATTCAGAGCCATGATATAATTATTATTATATGTATATTTTAAACATTCCTGTAAGTATATGAAGAGCTTTTTTTCAATAAAAGCCAAATTAAAAATAATGACTTTGTCAAGCCATTTTGCTGTGCACTGAACCTATTCACTGCTCCATCAACATTTCATGTCAAATCGCTATATTTCCTTGTTTAAG
>JBBPCY010000156.1:7089099-7100468 GCA_037974405.1 Brachyalestes nurse | reverse complement strand
CTCCATCAACATTTCATGTCAAATCGCTATATTTCCTTGTTTAAGATGTACAGCAAGATGCCATTTCTATGTAAACCGCATGTGTGGGTCTTGGTAAAAACGCCATTTTTCTGAAAACTATCAAAATGGATTTATGACGTTTTGGAAAAGAGCTCTTCATATATATATATATATACTAACAGCTGGTGCAGGTGGTGTCCTGGTGGTTAGGGACTCGCCCCTGCAATCGGAAGGCTGTGGGTTTGAATCCTAGAACTGCCAGTGGCAGCACTGAGATACCCTTGAGCAAGATACTTTCCCCACACACTGTTCGCCGGGTGATGCTGTGCTGTGGTGTGTTCACAGGATAAAAATGGTCACTTTACACTTTACAATGCTTGCGATACAAAGGTAACATAGGTTAGATCCAAAGTGAATAAATGCAGCAAGATATGAATGCTGCATTAAAATTCTTCTGCAAATTGCATCTGGTATTAGTATAAAATAGCAAAGACCTTAAACATCCCTGTCAGTACAGTTAGTTTGATAATATGCAAGCGGAAAGTTCACAGAACCTCAACTAATTGTCTATGAACTGTTGCCCATGTGGGATTTCATAACGTTCACTATTGTTTAGACAAATCAGAACAGTACTCTCTGGTCAAATAATGGTTTGCTGGGGAAAGTGGGCCAAAGCTGAACCACAAAGCTGCAAAAAGAAAATGACTTCTTACTGTAGAAATCTAGAAACTATATTCGCCTACAATGACTTTGTAACAAGACACTGTTGTTAGTGTGTGGTGTCTAAATATTTTTGTACCTGTTAAATTAAATGTTTAATCATGTATTTTTGCTTACAAATGCTTATATTATTGTTCATGCTGAAGTAAAAAGTAAAGCAATTTTATATGTATAAATTAGAAGTGGGTATATGCACTGGAAAACGAAAGTGTCTTTGTTTCCCTTCATAATATTATCTTAAGATGTATTGTTAAGTGCTATACTAAGCTATACAACACATTTTTAAGTGATGTATTTGTTAGAGTAAGTTATTATATATTGTGAGAAATCGGTCAAATTTGACATTAACTGCTATTGAAGAAGTTACATTTTAAATTCAAATTATATGTCAGTGACTTCCATTTTTAAAGAAAGAAAATGATGCAGCTGCACTTTATTTTAGCACATTATTTTATGGACAAAAATGCAATACTGCTTTTAACATCTGAGAAGAACAAAAACTAAAGCTTTTTATTTGTAATTGCTGTTTAAGGGCTCTCTCTTAGATTAATGGCTTCCAGATTCTTTAGCCAAGAGATTTCCCCCAAGGCTGTGACTAAACTTTGATAAACAATTTAATCATTTTCCAAATGTAAACTGAAAATCATTTCTTGTGTATTTATCCTCACTGATGCATTGTTTCTGAGAAGTGTGTTTGTGTGAAAATCACTGTGGCTCTTTTTTCCTCTGTCTTGTCTGACCAACAGATCTGCCCATGCAGCTGAATCTGGGGATGTATGAGTACAATGGGAAGTGTGGCTACAGGCTGAAGCCTGAGTTTATGAGGAGGCCTGATAAAAACTTTGACCCCTTTACTGAGAGCACAGTGGATGGGATCGTAGCTCATACACTGTCAGTGAAGGTAAGGGGGCCAGTTCCTGTGATAAGACATGCTGTTTCTGGGGTTTCAGAAGAGTTCACTCCAAAGCTGCCAGCAAGTTTGCACAACAATTTCTGTTTCCTGGTTTAGCATAATGCCATGAAGTCCTCCCCAGTTACTTAAAACACACAGAGCTTTTCCTCAAATTAGTTTTTCCTCAAATTTGCCTTTTAAATAAGATTGAACATGTTGCTGTTATTTATCATTTTCTCTGCTTCTGGTTAGCAAAATAGATAATGATGGATTCTTTATAAAGTGCCATTTTACAGCGTCAGGGATCCTAAAGCCCTCAGGCACCTGCTTTCGAATCAAGTTAATGTTGGTGTTTTGGACATACAGTTTGCCTCTACGAACACTATCTACATGTACATGTATTTCACTCCAGAATTTGCCCTTTGCCCTTCCGAAAGCATGCAGACAGTCTTTCTAAATAGTAAATTCGGATTCTTTAAGGTGCACCCATTGCTGACACACAGCAAAGCCATAGAAAAGCCACTAGAATGAGCTTCACCATGTCCAATGCTAAGCATCAGCTAGGGGTTTATACAGCCCCCAGCGTTGCACTCTGGAGTGAAACTGTGTGCTCTCGAGTGATTATTCTCTATCCACTACTTTGGGATAAGATAAAGTGGTGTTTGTGAGACTGACTTAATCATCCAGCATGAGTACCTAACCTCACTAATGCTCTTGTGGCTGAATACAATCACATCCTTACAGCAATGTTCCAACATCTAGTGTAAAGCCTTCCCAGAACAGAGGCTTTTACTGTACAGTAAAGAAGGACTGCCTAATTCACATCCTTCATTTAAGAAGAAATTTGGGTGAACAGCTTCCTACAAACTTGGTTGTTCAGTGTATCTTTGACATGTTCTCACGAACATCTCACTCTTATTAATTCTAAATTAAAAGCAGGCTCAGAATCAAAGAGAACTGTCTCATTCCCCTGACTTTTTATTCATTCTGATACCAGGGAATGCTGAAGATAAGCTAGTATCCTGATACCAACACCGAAACTTTTTAAAAGTGTTCTTTGTGGTAAATTTATGATATTCTGACAGATTATATCAGGTCAGTTCCTGTCCGATAAGAAGGTTGGCACGTATGTGGAGGTGGAAATGTACGGGCTTCCAGTAGACACAAAGAGAAAGGCGTTTCGGACCAAGACGTCTCCTGGTAATGCTGTCAACCCTGTGTGGGATGAGGAGCCCATAGTCTTTAAGAAGGTAAACCATGCTTTTAATGTGTGTTTACAGCACTTGGGGAATTGGCGCCAAGAGTGATTTCAGATTTGAACAATGAACAATGTGCACACTGCCCTGAATAAGTGACCTCTTGCTGCTCTGATCATTCTGTGCATGGACGTTTCTCACAGGTGGTTCTTCCCACTCTTGCTTCTTTGAGAATAGCTGTTTATGAGGACAATGGGAAGATTATTGGTCATCGCATCACTCCAGTGTATGCCATCCGACCCGGCAAGTGGCTCTGTTTTATCTCCGTACTCTCCTCTACATCCTACCACACCACATCTATACTGTACACACAATGGCTCTTTGTATCTGCTGTATATTACTTACACGTCTGATCTCAGCTTTGATCTCAGGATATCACTGTTTTACAAGCTAAGCCTGCTCAGTATTGTTATTAATAGTGAACAGCACTGATAAACAGTGTGTCTTCTCTCTCCTTGCACGTTCTGCTTCAGGTTACCATTACATAGGGTTGAGGAATGAGAAGAACCAGGCACTAACACTGCCTGCCATTTTCGTCTACATCGAAGTCAAAGACTACGTCCCTGACACTTTTGCAGGTACAAAACGAGAGTTAGGGCTGAACAATAACACTGTTGGGCTTTACACAAAAAATATGCAGGAATTTACATTATTCTGAAGCTTTTAACCAAAAGTGTGTTGCACATTTCTTGCTAAAACAGGGAACTTGAAACACTTATAACACTGGATTTTAAGGTCTGCTTCTTGCCACTTAATTGGCGACTAGCAAACAATTATAATGCTATAGTACATAGAAGCGAAGCAGTCTTTGAAATGGTATAATTTATTTACATGTGTTAATAAGGTTCTCCTGTAAATTGCGTACAGTGTACCATAGAGTGTACTGCTCACTTTGTGGGGTGTATGCAAGAGTTTTCACACAGACGTACTTTTTCAAGTACTTCAGTCATCAGTGACTGGTAGGCAGGCTTGCCAAAAAGTATAAGCATATTCTAAAGAGTTATGCTTTCAGCATTAATAATCATTAAAAAATAAACTCAGTATAAATAATTGTGATCAGTGTATTGACAGGTTCATAAAGAAAAATATTGTAGATATTCCTGAAGTTATATCAGAAACCTCTACCTATCATCTAAGAGACTCCTTTTAGGGGTGGTTACCAGTAATATGTCAGTGGATACCCTTTTAACACACAATGTCATAATAAGCACATGTACAACATACTCTTATGTAACCAAACTATATTTTAGTAACTTTAACATATATCATACATTCATTACAGGACCAAAAGTATATTTACAACCATATTAGTGGGTTGACCCCTTACTTCCAGTGATGAAGAATCTTAATGCTACAGTGTACGGTCACATTCTAGAGAAGTGTTTGCTCCCGGCTTTGTGGCAGCAGTTTGAAGAAGATCTTTCCTGTTTCAGCATGATTTTGCCTCCATGCACAAAGCAAGATCCATAAAGACATGGAGTTTGGTGTGGAAGAACTTGCCTGCACAGAGCCCTGACCTCAACCCCATCCAACACCTTTGGAATAGTCTGCAATGCCTATAACAGCTTCTCTATAGTATGGAGTGCTTGTTAAACTTCATATTATATGACTCTGATGCTTGGGTGCCCACATACTTTGGACCATGTAGAGTTTACCTCCAGGGCTTCACCCACTAAGGCATCACCAACCAAACATTTTACTGGACGCTGAAGATGAAGAAATTCTAAATCAGGGAAAGCAGTTAGGTGCTACAGATGAGTATATGCATTAGTATCATAATTCCTCTCAGGAACAGGATTCCTATTGTCATAGTAGTCAAGAAAACATGTAAGATTAATCACAGTAGTGATTAATCTTATATGTATACTACACATACAAAGTAGAGTGGTCAAAAAATGTTTTTTAAGCATATTTGCATGTGTGTGTGTTATACTGGGATACTGGGATACTGAACTCATAACCTTGAACCAAAGAAAGCAGTCTTCTGTTTTTATTTGTAATGTTTGTAATGTTATTCAAGTATAGTTTGGTATTTTTTGTATTTCCACTTCAACAAGAAAATTGTTATTTTTTTAATTAAATATTCAGTGCATTATTTAAAACCAGACTGATTTCTGCAGGCTGGTCTAGATACTGGAGATTATTCAAGACCATTAATATAATTGATAACAGTGAATTGATGTGTTTTGACATTTTTATGTATGTATTTTGCTATTTTTTTATTTCCATTTGATTGATAATTACGCACATGTTTTGAAACATGGAAACATGGAAAAAGAATGAAAATAAAAAATGCCTAAATACCTCAATAGGGTAAGATCGTCTTTGATTTACGGCTAAGAAAATCAAAATAAAACATTGTGTGACTTACTATGTTATTTAAGGCCAAATATGTTTAAAGATTAAATGAAATAATAATATGATTGTCACGTAAACTACAAATTATTAAATAGATTAATACCCAGTTTACAGAAATTGTAATGTTAATACATTCATGTATTTCTTAGACTGCTCAAAATGTACTGAAATCGAATTAATATTTCTATTGACATGAATAATTTTATAATATAATATTATTGCATTAATAATCGCTTGCAATTAATACATTGGTAAGAAGCAGACCTCAGAATAAAGTGGAACTCAGAAATCATATTCAGGTGCAGCTGATGGACACATTATAGACAATAATAATAGATTCAAAGATGTGTTCAGATTCTAACCGGAATGCACAACTGCTGATCTTTTTGTCTTTACGCCATGCCGTGAGCAGATGTGATTGAGGCGCTGTCCAACCCTATTCGCTACATCAACCTGATGGAGCAAAGGGCCAATCAGCTTGCAGCTCTCACCCAGGAGGAGGAAGAACGGGAAGACAGCAATAAGGAGGTCTGTAGTGTGTGACTGAGTGGACGTGTTCTTGCGTTTGCGTATATGTATATGGTGATGCTTGTTTCTGTGTTTGACCTACCACATTACTCATATTAGTCACAAAATTGCTTCTGAACCCTTCAGCAGCTGCACACTGATGCACGATCTGATTGGCTTGTCCTGAGGGACTTAACTTTGTCTTTCATTTATGACCAATCAAGCTGATGCAGCTGGACGAGATCCAATTAACACTTACCTCGTACAGATGTTATGGCAACAGCTTTCAGGGAAGTTGTAGTCTTAACTGTCATTTTAAGCGTACTGGATACAGGGTAAACAAGCACTGATAGAGAAAGCTTTGAGAAAGAAAGAAGCATTGAGGGAAGGAGAAAGTTCTCCAGACTTTGCATTAGCCATGATAAGAGTGGGATACCAGCGCTACATCTACAGAGTCTGCGCTGGAGTAGAGGTACTTTGATGGCTTTAGTCTTTGAAACTTGGAAGCTGTGATGTGGCCTGATTGTGGACAACCCCACAATTATTGATTGTAGTAGTAGTAGTAATAGTAGTAGAATGTTTCGTCTGCTCAGAGTTTTTAAACTCTTATATCAGATATTTGAGTTGATATTTGGTCAGTGTTATTCATGCCTGTGAGTATGACTGAACATTCAGGTAGATGCGGATGGGGAACTGGTTTCAGAGCAGAAGAATGAAGCCAACCGTTCTTCGGCAGAGAACGGAATGAGCACTGCTCCCATCATCTCTCCCAAACCAATGGGCAAAGACCACACACACTCCTCAGGTACACCATCCGTGAATAGCGAAATGCAGTTTAGCTATTTTTTATATCCAAATCATTCCAAACATGCTGGACTAAACATGCTGGACTAAACAATCATAGATTACTTTTTCTGAATTCTCATGTATTGTCTAATAAAAAAACACTTGTTTTGTATGTCCTTCCTTCAGGAGGCTCCCTGTTTTGAAATGTTATAAAATAAATTGTTTTTACATAAACCTATTTTGAGCTAAATGTCCAGTAATGTGGCCATTTTGAATCAGTGCATTCTGCCTTGAGCAGGCTGCACTTATTTTGTAGATTATGTTATATGTCTTACAAGACATTTGTTTGTTTAGGAGACGATGTTCTGTAGTTTTTTTATGTAATACATGTGTGTGGGTGTGAGATGGTGTGTGTGGTGATGTTTATGTTTCCCTTTTTTATGAAATTGGTTTCAGGGTCTGTGAAGCCAGTTAGCAAGACTGAAGATGTGATTCAAAGCGTCTTGGCAGGTGCAGTAATTTTAGTGCAGTGAATCACAAAATGTATTTGGTATGTCTGATTGATGTACGTGAGATTAATAATCATGTGCTTATTTAGTTTTGCACAATGCTAACCACAATGCAAACTTAACTTTGGGTGACCAGTCACATCTGGCGTGGAAGTTTGTATAAATTTGGGTTTTGACTGAATCTTATTGACATTCAGCACCCAAAACAAAACATCCCAGTTGTGTGAATAATGCAGAAGCCCCACATGTCTGGTGTGTGACAGAGGTGGAGGGTCAGACGCTGGAGGAGCTGAAGCAGCAGAAGGCTTTTGTGCGGGAGCAGAGGAAGCAGTACAAAGAGCTGAAGGAGCTGGTGAAGAAGCACCATAAGAAAACCACGGACATGATAAAAGAACACACGGCCCGGCAGAGCGAACTGCTCAGTGAACAGCTCCGCCGCCGCTCCGCCCTACACAAGAGCGCCAAACGAGACGGTAAGAAAAGGTAGGTTCCCTAACAAATACTCTTTTCTACTAGGCTCCATCACCAGCCTCATTATTGCTTATTGTTTGAGGGTTTTGCTGATTTATTGTCGAAATCTTTACATCTCTATACATCTCCTCATATTAGCTGGCAGTTGTAGATTCACAACTCGCTTGGTTTTATAGTTCTATAGCTCACAGGCAGGTCATGACGCCTGTAGATGTCTAGAATTATTCCTGTTGTTTTTCTGTTGCTCAATTTACTTTTCAAACTTGTTTAATGTTATCACATATCTAATAATGTAGCTACTACATAATCATGACATTAATTATTGGTTTATGTTTTGTATTAATGGGTTTGAGTCTACATGCATGAGCCTTTCTATTCAATTTGATGTATGTGTGTGTGTGTGTGTATGTGTGTGTGTGTGTGTGGTAGATCAGGTTCAGATCATGCTCTGTGTACTGTGGATCAGGAGTTGGCTACTCTGGAGCAGGAGAGCGCTCAGAGACTGTTGGAACTGAAGGAGCAGCAGCAGCAGCAGCTCCTCACCCTCAGGCAGGATCAATACTACAGTGAGCAGTACCTCAAAGGCAAACACATCAAACAGGTACACATTGCCTCCAGAAACTCTGTCCAAAAGTCTAATTCACATGTTTTCCTTTGGTCCCAAACGTAGTCGATCAGCTAAGACACTATATGGACAAAAGTATTGGAACGCCTGACCATTACACCAACTGCATCATTTAATGACATTGCATTCAAATACATAGACTTTAATATGGAGTTGGTACCTCCATATGCAGCTATAACAGCTTCTACTCATCTTGGAAGGCTTTCCACAAGATTTTGACATTTTTCCCCGTTCGTGCTGTTGGGATTTTATGAGGTCAGACACTGATGTTGGACGAGAAGGCCTGGCTTGCAATCTTCGTTAGTGTTGAAGTCAGGGCTCTGTGTGGCCAGTTAAGTTATTCCACACTGAACTCATTCAACAATGTCTTTCTGGACCTTGCTTTGTGCACTGGATCACATTCATGCTGGAATAGAAAAGGTTCTTCCTCAAACTGTGTCCCTAAAGCATGGTGTGGTCCAAAATGTCTTGGTATGTTTGATTTTATACACTTGTGGCAATAGGTATGATCGAAACACCCGATTTCAATAATTATAGGCATGGCCCAATACTTTTGTCCATATAGAGTATCTGAGGTCTGCTCCTTTCTTGTTTGTTTAGCTGGAAGTAGTGGAAGCATCTACTTACAAATTAGCTTTGTGTAACCCGCATCCCTTAATTGTCACACGTTTGATCTAGACTTCATTGATTTTTAAATGAGTCAAAAAGAAACTTGGCTTTTGTGGATTAGACAGATGTGCCCTACTTAAAACCTTCAATAACAGCTGCTGTCCAAAAGCTTGAATTATAGATAACAGTATGCCAGGTCGTATTAGAAATCACATAAGTGGGTCTATTTGAGCTCACTGAACTACGCAACACAGTTGAGGTAAGTGTGTGATCTTTGAGTAGTTTGTATGATGGAAGACTGGTGTCTAAAACTGTTTACTGTTCATTATGTGCTATAGTCACCTGTCTGATTGCACCTACACACATATTAAGCAAAGGATAGAATAACACATAGAAACCCTGAACAGAGTGGTGTGGCCTTTATCTGCCTCTAACCCACAGATAATATCTCCATCAAGTTTGAATACAAATTCTCCTAAACTCGTAAAGGCTGATCCAGCTCATGTTTTTTTTCCTCAAATGTGAGCAAAACAAAAAGTATCAGTTGCTCTGCATCAAGCAGGGAGCACCTTAGTATGCTGCCCTGATCTTCCACCATGATCTGTGTTGATTACCTGTTGCCACAGACAACATCATCCGTCCTGGAAAATGTGCTGAGACTTACTCGAGCAGAAAGCCCAATTAGTTTAGTTATAAAGAGCTGACCAATTTCCAGTTCAGTGAGTGTCCTCGAGGAAATGAAGCACACTCAGCAGAACATAATGTATTTTTTAGTGTCACATGACTTCAAGGCTAGACTCCAATGGAGTGAACTATTATTTTTTAAGCAATGACACCATTCATTGCAAGTTGATTACTGATATTCTTATTAGAGGGAGAAAAAAATTAAATATACCGCTAATACTGTATGTGATGTGGTACAAAAAAAAGCCTAAAAATGCCTGTTTCTATAATCTAAACTCTAAATATACCCCCAAATATGCTCCGAAAACAATTTAATTTCATTTAAAACTCAGCTTAATACTTTACCCTTAAAGAAAATGTAAAGGTAACCCCATATCCGTACTGTACAGTTTACACTGAACTGCTGTCTGCCAGAAATGTGTCATGGGGCAGCAGCCAATCAGCAGGAAGGAGAAATAATGTTCTCGGATCGGCTACTTTCAAGTCTCACACGTCTGAGTACAGGTGTCTGCGACTCCGGGCCTCATCTGCCACTGCCCCACGTCCTCGTGCTGAGTTGTTTATGTTTGGGCACTGAGCAGCGGTGGCTCATTCCGTTCAGGTGTCTGATAAAAATATAGCAGAAATCTTACTGTTAGCACATAGCAATATTAAAAAGCATTCTGTAATGCTCTTTAGAATAGGGCTAGAAATGTACACATTTGAGAATCTGCCTTAAAATTGCCTTAGCCTCATCTCAGAAAACATGCACTGTGGAGATGTGGTTATCATTACTTAGGCAATGGGTGCATATAGATATCCAAGCCAGATTTTTCAGGAAACAGGCTCTTTAGTGATACATGACACAAGGTGCAGGGCCAACCGTGAACTCTTTCTCAGAGGTACTGACTAGAGGTCAGTCAGAGGCAAGACTCATTTCTGTCTGCTGTCTAGCATTAAACTCTTAGGAGCATTCATCTCTCTCTCTCTCTCTCTCTCTCTCTCTCTCTCTCTATGTGTGGATGTGTTTTTTGGTGATGTGTTTTTGGCTGAACTGTCCACTGTTCCAGCTGGTGGAAAAGCTGACCACAGTTGCTGAGGAGTGTCAGAGTAACCAGCTGAAGAAGCTGAAGGAGCTTTGTGACAAGTAGGCTTTGTATCTAATGCAAGATTCATTTAAACCTGCAATGCAATTCAATACACTTTATGAGGTATTGTGGAGTACAACAGCTTTTTGTTCTACAGAGAAAAGAAAGACTTGAAGAAGCGGATGGATAAGAAGAGACAAGAGAGGATAAATGAGGCAAAGTCGATCGAGAAGAATCTCACAGAAGAGTAAGTGTTATCTGCACACAACATATGACACATTGTTCACCACTGCAATGACTATAAATCCTTTCAGATAAAGTCTGTAATAATCAGACAGCGAAAAAGTGACATGTGCAGAATGTCAGCTTTAATTCAAGATCATTTATATCTGTAATGAGTGAATCACACACACTCTTTATTCATTTGTTACTCACTATCTTAATTCATTTAACTGCATATGCAAGTAAAAAATACAAACATTGGTTTCTAAATGTTTTATATTTAGCTGATGTTTTGAATGAATAAGTCATTACTGAACAGTAAATCCTGTTGGTGTTCAGGTAGAAATTCATAAATTACGCTCAAGAATAATGGGTTAAAGCAAACCTACAGTGAGGGGAAACAAGTATTCATACAGTACACACTGGTCAAAAGGTTGGACCACCTGTAGATATAAAAAAGAAACAATATGCTGCTTTTTAAAAGAATATTACAAAAAAAACCCATTAGAAATACTTTAAAGTAATATAATTGGTTATGTACGAGTTTTATAACAGCATCCTTTCCATTCCTTTGAAACGAGTGTTCAGCGAATGCAACAGAACTGTTTGCTGCTTGAAAAGATGCTGGGAGGGTTTGGACACAGATTATTTCCAAAAACTTTT
>JBBPCY010000156.1:7064468-7080375 GCA_037974405.1 Brachyalestes nurse | reverse complement strand
ATTCATTATTATCTCCTTTCTTCTGTTTCTGTCACTATTTCCATGACCAGGTTCTGCACTATTAGGTGTCTCACTGTTTTTACACCCTTTTCTCTGCTGCAGTGCTCTGCTATGCATGGTTGTAGATATTGTATTAAATTCTAGCTTTTCCATGTGGTTCCTTCTATGATATTTGTGGGCCCTCTGTATGTCTTCTGTTTTAAATGAGAATTCCACCAATTGTCATGAATTCCAAGGTAGGAGTTGTTTGATGTGAAATGCTCTTGATCTTCTAGGGAAATTGAGAAATGAGTCAGAATTGTTCACAGGAGTGGTGATAGAAACCAGAAAATAACTCAAAGAAAGTTATTACATGAAACGGTTACGAATATACTGCCTGATACCTAAGATCTTATTTTTTTTTCACTATTTTAGCATATCGCATATAAAATTCGTAAGATACATATAGGTCCAGTAGTGGTTTTCGAAGGGGAAAAAATGACTATATTAACATTGTAGACAGTGGTTCCTGTCACTGCTGCTGTTGACAAATGCTGATAAGTTTTTCTTCAGTGCACCATTTTGCAACAAACCACTCTACCACTCTTCTACCTTATATTACTTCAAAGAATCAGCAGAATTTCCCTTTGAACACAGACTTGAAAAAAAACCTTGAAATGGCTTGCATTTTGTAGTACATATTGAAAGTTTACAGTCCGAACTGTCTTCACAATTGGCAGGAAACATGGTTCTAAGGATACCTGCACCTTGAGGTGTATCCAACAGCTGTGCAAGAAAGATGCCTTTTCTTAAATGAGCTAAAGTGTCTGCAAATCATATTAATAGTAGGAGTTTATAATGGTTGCATGCTGTTGGTCCTGATTATGTCAGGAAAACCAAAGGTTTTCATTCGGTTCTCTCATTTCAGTGCGAGCAGAAGTCTCTACTAGAGCAGCGGGACGGCCGAGATCAGAGAATTCATTTGCAGTTCAGTGTAGTCCAGAAGAGCCTCTCTTCATTTGATGGTGCTTTAGAATTAGGACAGATGTTGAAGAAGGTCATTTTCCTTCCAAAGTATTTTAAGAGAGCTGAGGATTGGATCTGAGTCAGGTTTGTTGACAGATGACAGGTCTTTTGAGGGAAGACATATTTAACACCCCCTGCTCGAGAGGGACTGGAAACTAGACTGTGTCACGCTTTCATCTCTCAAGGTCATCTGAGGTGAGCCAGTTAATTTAGTTCACCTTGGCCAGTGTGCAACACCCCGCCGAGTCTGCCACTGAGCTGAGGGGTTTTTGTTCTGTAGTCTAGCTGCTGCTGTTGCAGTAATGGTATAGCAGTCTGAGGTGCAGGGGTCATCTTTTGCCTTTGCATACAATTTCTGAATACAGTAATGGCGTGAAAACACGTCTCATCAAACCATCAGAATATGTTTTATTCAGCTCGTTCCTGTTCTGAGCCGGGGAAAACCGATAATAATGGAGCTGGTGGCCTGTCTGTTTCATGTTTATGTAATGACTGCCATAGATGGCCTATCTGCCAATATCCTGGTTCATGAAGGCCTTCTCTTGTTATCTATCCGCATGAAGATTCTCATTCCTTTCTCTCTGGGTTGACCTGAGGAGGATGGGTTCCCCTTTTGGAGTCTTGGTTCCTCTTGAGGTTTATTCCTCCAGCTGCTTTGTGACAACTTGGTTGTAAAAAGCGCTATATACATAAATTTGAACTGAATTGCAGTGATACGTGGGTTAGCTGGTGACTTGCTACATGTTCAGGTTGAATAATTGTCTTTTTTAAAGCACATAGACTCTGGCCTTTAATTAGTTTTTCTGCAAATAACCTAATATTTTGGTCAGTATACAGCGCTAACCAAAAGAGATTTCCCTCTTAAGTCGATATAGGTATGAAAACTGTGCAAAATCAGTTTAGCTAACTTTAATACTTACATTATTGCAAATCTATTGTTTCTGAAGCTCATTGCTATGTCACCATTGCTGACTCAGCCCAAAATAATGGCTGATTATTTATCAAAAGGCCCATGCTTTGGAAACATCTGAAATTTCCTTGTAGCCTTAAAAATGATCCAGACATTCTGCTTTTCAATCAAAATTTTGGTCCATAGATGTCAGCCTGGACTTATAATTAGAAAAACTAGGGAAATGGTTATGCAAATATAATGTTCTTTTACATAAAACCACAGAAATCCATTGCATTTCTGTAAAAAAATGTGGAAAAGGTTCATTAAAATATGAAAATATAGAATGTGTGCCTTTTAAAACTACAGTGAATGGAAGAAACCTTGTAAACTGTGAAATGTTTTTCAGTGTTAAAGGTTGGAAAAAGCTCAAAGGGGATTTAAAAGCTGAATGTGTTAGAAAGAGAGAGTGTCAAGGGCCGAGGGGGAGTGATAGAGTGAGACGACGCTCTCGCTGCAGCCGCATTTCTAACGCTGAACATAACCTGCTCCCACCCACGCGCGCCTCCAACGCGGCCGTGCAGCCTTCGCCTTCCCCTCGACTTTTAATTACCTCTGCTGTCACACTAGCCCCCCAGGTGATAAAGAGGTGGCATGCACACACCCACACACACAAACATACACACATCTACACACGCACATTCTGCCGAAGACAGTGAGGCCTGCGGGTGACACGGCTTACCGTCAAACCCAGTTGGGCGCCCTGGCGAACAGTTGCTTCAGGCCGCTTCACTTACCATACACACACATACACACAATCACACACACACACACACACCTCACAAAACCTCACGTGCTGAGGAGTGGGCATCTGAGGCAAGATGGCATTTTTTAATCCGAGGGCCTTTGTGCCCAGGCCGGCAGGGGGACAGCAGATGTCCTTCTCCTAAGTAGGTCGCGCTTTTTACTGTGCGGGCCGCGTCTTTAGCCATCTGGTCGCTCCGTGTCACTGTCAGCTGCGTGAAAATATGAATTGCCGCAAGGTGACCTCTGTGACGGAGGCACCTGTGGGCAGGAGAGGCCGCATGCTGCTTCAGACCTCTCCACCATATAGGCTTTGGAACTTCTTTGGAAACCTTGAGACATGATAGGCTATAGCCAACATGGGGCAGATTCTACTTCAGAAACCTGCTCAGAGAGGATCTCTGAGCTATAATAGGCATTTAGCATCTGATAAGTGGAATGTTCGGAAGGGATATTATTGGTTAATATTACAGATACGTGATGATATCAGAATCATATCAGTGTCCGCAGGTGATTACTTTATAAAATATTTCTGAGCATCCAGTCAATGTTTATAATTCAAATTGATATTTGACGAGGCATTTATTACGCTTCAGAAGAGCAGAATCTTTAGGCGGTGCTGGGCTACTGTGCCAGCATGTACACAATCACATTTTATTCATTTTAAGCTGCTCTGTATATTGTGCTGTTTCGTGACAATTGCACACATAGAAATGGTCCAAAATGAATTTAATAAAATCTTGTTGCATTAACTTACCCTGAAAACGAAGAAAGCTTTTTTCTTTACCTGTGAAGTTACTTTTTTGCAAAGGTTTTGTGACAAAATATAACACTTCCTTTTAACGGCAACCGTGGTCTAGTCCAGGCTATAGCCTCACCCTCTATATTTCTGAATGTGTATCATCATCAGCACTGACTTCAGAAGATATATGCAAGAGAAATATCAGATTTCCAATATTGATATGTCCCTACTTAATATTGCTTTTGCCTGCTCAGCTATGATGCTCATGAATTCAGATGAGGGCAGTCAATGCATTGTAACAGAATATTGCTGGAAAGTAAGAAGTTTGTCATTTAATGGATATGATATGATGAATGCTGCTTAATATAACCATGAGAATGAACTAACAGGGTAAAAAAGTTTCATATTTGGGCTCAACTTTTAATTCAATACACTCATACCTTTAAAATGGAAATATTAGTTCCTTAACAGTTACCAAATAATTCATAGATGTTTACATAATAAGTCTTGACAGTAATAACTGAACAATAGGCTTAGGGTTTAAAGGGATTAGACAGGGATTTTTCTTGATATGAATTATAAAAGCAGACCCTCTATCTGCCCTTCTGACTTTAATATGAAACTAACCTAAATATTTTCTGAGTGTGCTGTACTGAAAACCTGAGCCCAGCAGACAACCTGAGACTTTTGGAAAACTCGGGCAGAAATGAACAGAGACTGTGTTTCTCGAGCATTGCCTCTGACACAATTCGTCTTTGGTGCTTTTCTTTAATTACAATGCTCCCAGAAGACTGAGTGGGGTAGTTAACTAGTCAAATAAGCATTACAGCAATTATTGGGTCAGAATGAATACAATTCCGTCATCTTTAATCATTAGGGGAGTCTATGCCTGGGAGAAAAACATTCAGCACTGAATTGGGAGAGCCTGAGAGAGGCAGGACAGATGAATTGAGACAGCTATCATTTTCGTGGCAGTTGATTTCCATTGCCCTCCTCTGAGTTTTAGCACCTCTATGCTGGTGCTCGAAGCTCAGAGCTCAGGCTCCTGTCTCGCGGCTTAACCCTGAGCTGCTCAATCACCTAGACGCTGATGTAGGACCCTCTTTGTAGGCCTGTAAACATTTCCCTTCGCTCTCTTGAGACAGTGGAGTTGAAACACAGAGGCAGAAGCTCATGACACATTATACTTGGAGAGTTGGATCATAGCCAAGAGTTGCCAAGAGCTTCCTATAAGCTGAAATCTCGTTCTGGTTGTTTCTGCAGCTGCAAAGCGAGCTGGACCAGGAATACCAAGACAAGTTCCGGCGGCTCCCAGTGGAGATCCAGGAGTTTGTGCAGGAAACCGCTAAGGGCAAGCCGAGCAATGAGTGTGAACAGAGCTGCCTAACTGGCTCAGCCACCGAGAAGCTGAACCACAGGGCAGCCCAGTCTGAGGAGGACCTGGAGGAGGCTTCTTCAGAGAAGGTGTTTGACACGCCGCTCTGAGCTAGCCTCTGGCCTTCACATTTTACTAGTAGTTATGCTAACATATGTACATATGTTTTGTAATATCCTTGTTCCTAGTGTTGTAATTTAACGTGCACCTTTTGCTACGTCATCTGTAGGATTTGTTGACAAGGCATTGATGCGGTGCAGAGATGGTGTACTTGAACAATGGCGAAAACACTGACAAATCCTTTATGACGTTCTGTTTTTTGTCTTCTAAAGCTGTTGTAGAGCTCAGATTAAGGTCACAAGTTGAATGATGCTGCTTCTGTTTAGATAACCACTAGAAGTGTATATGTATATTGTTTAAGGACAGATTTAGGCCAGGCAATTATCTGCGAGAGAAGCTATAAACGTCATTTAAAAGTGAGCCTGTATAAATAGCTGTATATTTAGGCACTATAGACCTTCCATGTGCTACCACTGAAGTCTTCGCCCTGTTCATTTGTGACTTACAGGGTCCCCCCCCCCCATCATTTGACTATTGATCACCACAGGTTTTGTGTTTTAATATGTGTTTCATATTTTATACATTTGATATTTTTGGTTGTTTCTTTGTTTTGTATTTGCCTAAATGTAACTAAATGCACACTTAGTTGTAACCCATGAAACGGAGTAGTCATGCAATTGCATGGTTTTTGTACACTTGTAAATGTTTATGTAGCACAGCGTGGAAAAAAGATGACCATATTCATTCTTATTAGTGTACATATTAAGATTTGATGTCATTATACAAAGAACAGAAAGACCTTTATTATCTTCATTATATTAGTAGAATTGTCCATAGAGGATCTATAACACAGCAAAGTTTTGTTTTAGCAGAAAATGAATGTCTTTGTCACAATCCTGGTCTTGCAATGTTTTGACGCTGTTCTGGAACTGGGAGTCTGGACTAGGAGATTTTTTAAATTATAATAGAGCAGCATTGTCTGTCCCACACACACCTCCACTGGCCAAACTGCTGTGGCCCAAGGCCCGCAAGGTTTTGACCGAATAGTAATACATGTAATAATAAAGAGGAATATCCAACTAATAATCAAAATAAATATACATTCCAAAATATAACGGTTCAGATCATTTCTGTAACCGAAGACAAATTTCAAGGAGATAAAATCAGTTTGGAAATAAAATAAGTGTCCATTTTGTGGTAAACTGTAGCATGTTCCAAGCAAAAAGAATGTGTGTGTGTGTGTGTGTGTGTGTGTGTGTGTTCATTTAAGTTTCTGTGTGCGTCTGCAAATATCGTTATTTTATCAAGGCTTGTCAAGCCTCATGGTTGTAGACTTGCGTTACTTCTACAGTGGAGTGTTTCACAACACACCGTTGTCAGAAGCACTTAAGTCTGGACATTATCGCTCTTTAGACTGTTTTATATAATCATTTAAATAGTAGCACTTAATGCTAACATCTTACAAAACCAATTACATGCCAATATCCCTTCACCATCCTCTCCTGGCAGGAGGGAGATCTCATGTTACCAATGAGTGCAGTTTACAAAGGCATCATATTTATATGTTACAAAAATACAGCAGTGGCTCTCAGAGGTTGGGTGCATTTCAAGGGATGTTACATTATTACTATAAGTTCCAATGACAATTAATATAAGTTCAAATGACACTTATCTTGGTTAAAAGGCTAAAAAAGATGTCTTTATATGGCATGTGCGTTACATGATGGAGTTGGTATACGGCTCTGCTTATACCTTTAACCTTTACCTTAAATATTTAATATGACATGTTCAGCAAAGAAGGAAAATCTGAGGGAATATTTTACTGGTTTTTTTTCTAAAATATATAATTTGTCCATTTTTAGAATATTTTGTCTTATTTTGTCATTTTTAGAATATATGGTCTTGTTTTTTGTTGTTTTTTTGTTTGTTTGTTTGTTTTTCCAGAACTTTATGAAGAAAGAAAAATGACCTCCCATAGTCTTCCACAGGGCACACAGCAAGATTGCTTTCGGGAAACGTAATTAATTTTACAACATGAACAGTCCGTGTATATGGGATATGGTGAAGGATTTGGTAAAGGTTGCAAAACATTTACCTTAAATATTTCATTACATGTTCTATTGTAAAGCAGCGAGTGGAAATATGTTTAGGAATATTTCACTACATTTCCAACTAAAACTATTTTTTCTTTTTTTCATTTTCAGAGTATTTTGTTTTGCATTGTTTCTTGTGTAGAAAAACAAATATCTGCCATAGTCTTCCACAGGGCACACAGCAAGAAGCTAACTTATGTTTGAAACATAACATTCTTTGGTATTTTAAAATTTAAAACTTACCATCTGCTCTAGTAATGACTGTTTTATATTGTTGCTTCTTTTGTTTGAATGTCTTGCTAAAATTTTTACATTATGTGGGGATTCAGGAAATGTTTAAATTGTTCATCACACAAAATGAATCCCATAAGACACCATTGAAAGTTTTTTTTCCTTCAGTGGAACTGCACAAAGAACGCTTTTCTGTCCTTTTTATTTTTACCTGAAACTTGAATATGATGCATCAGCCAGAATGATAGCTGTCTAACTACCATTTATACCAGTTCTGCGTAAAAATGACAGAATATTTAGTTCCAGTCCTTTCAATTGTAAATGTGGAACTGGATGTGGTTATGAACTGTGGAAAACATGACAAGTCATGTTGGTGTCATTTTTTAAAATGGTCTGGAATGCACCATTAAATTATTTTAGGGCACATTATTACGGCATAGATCATTTTTCCCAATATATGGAGTTTTATACAGAGTATCAAAAAGTACATGATAATGAACTTTACTGATGCAAATTAGTCTAGAAAAATAGAAAAAGTACACAAATTACACATCAGCAAAATCATTGTTGAACTGCACAGTCATGTTTTTCCTGTTAGAGTAATTAGCCCCAAAAACATAACCTCTAAAAACCAGTGTTGCATTTTTGAAGGTTTAGCTGAAGACTTAGCTGCGATATGCTACCAAAACACATGTGCTGGAGTTCCCTGAACAGTCAACTTTGAAAGTCAATCCCTTTTGAGCATGACAAATATAAACCATGACATCAGTCCAAGATCCATTTAATTTGCTGTACTCAGAAGAGTTACAGGATTTGTGCCATGAATGACATTTGTAAAGTCTGATAGACTTGAACTAGTGTCTGCAGCAACGCAAACTGATTTCGAATTTTTCACAGATTATTGTCATTCTGTGAGTCATCTGCCTTTTAATATGTTTGCCTTGTCGAATGTGTGTGAAATGCATCACTGTGTAAAACTGTCAGTGTACTATAAGGAGTGTGTTTATCTGTATGTCTGTATGTCATTTTTTTTATTGATGGTGTGCACCTTTAGTACAGTAACACTACTGAGTAAAGATTGTTCTTAGCAGTATTTCTGAAAATAATGTTTTCTATTTCCTGTAGTGGACAGTTTCATCTTCTGTATGTTATGTGTTTCTCTTCAGCAAGTTTCTGGATATATGCATTCTTCAGAGAACGACAACAAATATATGAGCATATGCTATGATAAAAATGGACTAAGGAAAGGGAAAAATGCTTGTGAATAAAATAAATGTTGATTCCATATGTAGGTTGTGTGATTTGTTATGGGAAGTACACTATGTGGACGTCTGACCATTACACCAACAGGGCCTATATTTACATTGAATTTAATGAATAGACTTTAATTTGGAGTGGGTGCCCACTTTTCTGCTATAACAGCTTCCACTCGTCTTGGAAGACTTTCCACAGGATTTTGCAGTGTTTCTGTGGGGATTCTGTGTGTCCATGCATTCTGTAGAGCATTTTATGAGGTCAGGAACTAATGTTGGGTGAGAAGGCCTGGTTCGCAATCTCCATTCCACTTCATCCCAATACTGCAGACATCTAGAATATCTCAGGAGGACCTTTGCTCAGATCATTTTGGAAGTTTTGCTTGGCTAGACACTCCCATGGACTGTAAATCTGAGGATGAGATGGGCCAGAGCGAATGCCTTTGTTTGGGAATATGATATATTTACCAAGTTTTAATAAGAAAGTGCTGGAGCCCCACCAGCTGCATCAGCTGACCTTGATAGGTTAGTGAAGCTGAAGCAGGACTTCTTATTAGCAGTAAATAACACAGCCGTATTTCACATTGCCCTGTCAGCTTTAAAGTGAGAGAATCTTATCTAGTGGGTGTGTGGCCCGTAAACACGTCCTCTGCGGCTCATTGATTTGAATCTGAAGTATTGTTTAACTTTCTTTATAGAATCTTTCAGCCTCCTTCAGGATCGTCTCAATGACTTGGTTTTAGATATTTTCTTTATACACTTTAAAAATATACAGCCATGAAAAAAAATAAGAGACCACTTTTCCCTCTTTTTCTGTTCACTGCTTGTACAGTTTGCGGCAGTGTGTGTGTGTGTAAAATGCACAGGTTGCTATTCTTTTCTGAACTATTCCATATGTTTTGTGAGTGCAGTAGTGTTTGTAAAGCAGCTTTTCTATGTGCTGTATTCCAGCAGCTTCTCTCCTGATTCAGTTTCTGATGGATGAAACAGAGTCACACGTGCACACACTCTGCTCTTAAAATTACAATTTTGTTGGTTGAAGCTGTAAAATAATAGAGTGTTGTGTACTTTAACATTTCCAAGTTATAATAAATTATTTATAGGTATTATTATTTTTTTATTTTCTCCAAACTGTTTTTTGTTTGGAATTTTGAATCAAGTGTGGTCAATAGTATATAAAACAATAGTGACATGCACATTTTATACAGACACACTCCCACAAATTACAAAAGCACTAGCCAGAAAAGAAATGATCGGTCTCTTATTTTTTTCCCGTGGCTGTATATATATACAGTCATATGCAAATATTTGGACACCCTGATCTAAAAACATGTTTAGTTGATTTAGTTTAAACGCACAAATTCTGTACAGGGAGCACACTTCAGGCCATTTTAAATACTGTTTATTTGCTGAATTTAACGTATGTCAGAACCAATACAAATAAACATTGTTGAGTAGAAGAATACTCTGGTCATTGCACAAATTTGGTAAATCTCATCAGTAGCACCAGATTTAATTTAATAAATGACTGATTAGCTGAAATAGATACTGGAGGGTGACTAAAATAATATTTTTTTCCAAGTGAGCTTTGGAAATGTTGGAAGACAATCACAAGCTGTTTATCTCTTTATTTGTATTACTCTATTTATGAATATTATCATTATTCTTTGTTATTATTCATTTATTCTCTCTTTTGCCTACAAGGTATACAGTCAACTCCATGACCATCGGCATTCTCTGTAAATATGGGTGAGAAAAGTTGTGAAAAAAATGTATTTAGGATTTATGAGCTCACTCACACTGGAATCTAAATCTGAGAAATCTGGAATCTGAGACTACTCCTCAAGAATCAATCCAGATTCTACTAAATAGGCCTGTCACAGTTATTGCATAACCACCTGACCAAAGTTATTTAGGCTGATCACAGTTATTTTCCGCAGTATATTATTTTTTACAAATATATTGAATCACAACAAGCAGGGTGTTCAGTTTTATCAGGTGTGTGCACTCATATGCTAGCATGCAGCACATTTCATGTTAGTACAACACAGTGTTAGCTACAAATTAAAGATCCCTAGGTCAGATAGACAGCTTAGTCATATCTCCTTACTGTAATAGTGGCAGAAAATAGGTTTCAGTGGTGAGAGTGTATTTGCTACCTAAAAGCTATTATTTGAATCTCATCTGACCATAGGACTTGATTCCAGAGTCCCTGTAGCATTTAACAAACCCACGGTGTTTAGGAGACTTGATTTCCTCTTCTGCAAATTTCCAACTATGATCCTTAGAAGAAATGTTTTTTCCTCTATGAGCACCTTCCTCACACATTGTGAGACAAGCTTTCTTTCCTCATTTTTTCACTGGAAGATTGAAATAATGAACTACAAAGACATTTTTCCATGACTGTTTTTACCCATCTCTACCAAGCTTGTCAATAATAATGGAGATGACTTCACATTCTAATTCATCTCAAAGGTGTATACATAAATACATACATACACACATACATACACACATGTATAGGCCAGACATTCTTATCCTGTTAATTAGAAACGTAATCGGCTGCACTGCATCTTTTATGTAATATGTGATTATGTCACATCCTGAACTTCTGATCCTAGAACCTGACACTGGTGATTTAGGAGTGGATTGACAGGGAGAGAGAAGGCTACAAATTGAAGGCTGGAAAACGGAGCAACAATCTAGATCACCGAATATGGGGAGATAGAGCAAATGGATGTAGAGAGACAGCGGACATGAAAGAGAATTATTCAAAGCAAAAGGCGCTGTGATCGCTGTACAGCTGTATCAAAGCAGGAGCCAACATGTGCTCATCCACTAGGGGGGGGGTTTTCTATAGCCTACTTCTTGTCATCTCCACGTCTTTGTGTGTGTAAGAATAATCAGGATGCTTTCAACAGGGTGAAACATGGCATTCCAGTTTCTGTCATGTCCAAGGAAACGAAGCTCAAAAACAGTCCGATTTGAATTTATTGTGGTTGTTGTGTCGCAACTATGAAAACATTTACATGTCCATTCAGCGGTTTAGCCAATGAGTCGTGTTGGTAAGTGATCCAGAATTGTTACTGTGGACAGCGTGAAGCTGATTCAAGGGATGGATGAAAGTGACGAAGCTCTGCTCTGTTCATAGCTCTTGGAAAGCGACTTACTGCCGCCTTCCAATGAATCTAGCACTTTTTAAAAAAGCTTTTTACAGTGGAAAGAATTTGGCTACTTTTTCCAATGCCCCTCAAAATTTGAGAGCAACTTCAGCAATTTATTGAATGCTTTTTTAATCTAAAGTGTCTCAATTCACTTGTGAGAGGTTGACCCAACCAGAACAGAAGTCAGTCACACACCAGACTAAAAGAACAAAAAAAAAAAACATAAAACAAACAAACAAAAAAACTTCACATAAGACTTTCATTATGCCCAGATAGATCAGGCAACATGTGTTTGATGTCTAAATTGTGTCTCTTTAATGTAGACCTGGCGAATAAGGTTGCTCAGGGCGGCTGGTAGCCTAGTGATTAGGGCATTCGCCCTGCAATCAGGAAGTCGTGGGTTTGATTCCCAAGACTGCTAAGCACCTCTGAGCTACCCTGAGCAAGGTACCGTCCCCACACCTCCCGGGCGCTGTGTTCCTGGCTGCCCTCTGCTTCACTTAGTGAATGGGGTAAATGTATTCACATATGACAGAATGGTCACTTTCACTAACAAACAATGGAAGTCAAACTGTTTCTGTAACTACATGACCCCACATTGGGTGGTGGTGGCCTAGTGGGTAGGATACATGCCTCTGGACCCAGCATTCAACCACTGGGTTCCTGCGAGACCCCCAGCTGCTCCAGGGTAGTTAGGGAATGAAAGTTGGAAATAACGTGTCTGCTACAGGTTGTAAATGTAATCTACCACCCAATTCCTCACTAGGGTGGTACAGGTGGTCTAGGACACATTATGAATTGCTATAACAACCCATAATAATTTCTCACTTCAGTCAAACACTGTGGGCAGCCGCTTTGGAGAACAGGGTTTGTTTTCAAAAAAGTGCCTCAGAAGTAGGGGTGCTGATTTAGATTCTGTTTTTTGGCTTCAACTCTCATGAATATGGAAAAATCTGATTAAAGAACAGCCTTTGAAATGCCACATCAAGTGCAAAAATATTGAATAAACAAGAAAATGTGGAGTTTAGGTCTCTTAAATGGAAGATTTAGTATGAGGAGTAAGTTGCCCAACGACGTGGTGATAAACTGTGACTGAATGTGATCAAACAGCTTGTGGGGCTTTTTTGTGCTAATTTTGGTCTTTAATGATTTGCACAGCCCAGTGTGTGTGTGTGTGTGTGTGTGTGTGTGTGGACATCTTTGCTTGTGCATATCAGTCTTGCCTCTGCGCATAAATGTAAGGCCATGGTCACATGAGCCATGCTTTTCCCTGTCACAGTCAGATGAAGCTGTGAAGAGATGCAAATGAGCAGCAGTGCTGCTTCTCCTCTGACCGTGTCCGAGCTCAGCAAGAGCCTTCCGTTGCTTTCCAGCAAGAAAGAAGTCGACTAATTAACCCTCAGATTAGTTCAGGTCCTGGACAGCTATGCTTTTAATGTCATCCTGCAGGATAGTGAAGCAAAACAGTCAGGTTCCTTCCCAGCTCCCAACGATATGCTCTCATTTCCATCAGCCCAGAAAGCAGGGGAGATGTCAGATAACTGCACTTTAATGAGTCCTGTCTTTAGGGGGTTGGTGGTGGGAGAGGGTTGTGTTAATATTTGCAAAGACAGAATCTACAGATGGTCCCATTTTCTTCTTTGCTGGGTAATAGCCAGCTGAGTTCGAAGATATCCCAGCAAGGTTCTGAAAGGCCATTAATTAGAAAGCACCCTTTTTAAAAGTGGAAGCTCCAACAAGTCTAAATTTAGTCACTGCTAGCGTAGGCTTGAGATTTCACTGCCCTGATTATTACAGTACCGTGACACAAAAGTTTTTATTTCTGTTTGTTTTCATTCGTTTGATTTCTCAGTTTGCCTACAACTAATTACATATTGGCACTTTTACGCCCACCACGTTGTAATCACATCTGCTGTGTTGGCTGCCGTCTCTCACTCAAAAGAGCATGCATTAGAGATGAAACATGAATGTAACAATAGCATGCACAGGGAAAAATAAAACTGCTTAAGCAACGATCTCACGCTTGGACCCTGAACTCGTGCAAATACACTTATATAGACTTTTGGCCCTATTCTTTATATACTGATTTGACCAGAAGGAGTGTTAATAGTAGTGTGTTCAGGCTCAGAAAATGACTTTACAGGGATTTCTCTCAGAAGAAGAGAAGAAACATAAATACAATATTGGCATGTGTTGGGGAAGATAAAATTGTTAAAGCAATTTTATCTAGAGAGAGCAGAATATGCACTTTTGGCCTATTCTGGAGTGCATTTGATCCCAAGAATAAGCACAGAAATGCAGATGTGGCCAAACATATAATTTTGGGTCTATCCTGATTTGACCAAAAAGAGTAAATGAAGTATGTTCCACATCAAAACATAACCAAATGCAGTAATGTGATTAAAGTAAATCAGAAATCTTTTTACAGTGTTTCTTCTATACAGTGACATATTTCTGAGCAAAATGCTATTCTAGGGAGAGTCTCTCGGCTAGCTGACAGTTTGCCTTGATGATAGGTGGGGTGGTGAAACAGGTTGGGAGAGGTAGGTCAGACATATTAAAGGTTTATAATACTCTCTCCAGCTTCTGGAGAAGTAAACAAAGCTCAGAAGCGGTGATGAATTACAGCAAAACAAGCACTGTCAAGTCAAGTCAAGTGGGTTTTTTGTCACTTAAGCCACACACACACACACACACACAGTGAAACAAAATATTCCTCCAGGACCATTGTGCAACACAAGAACAGAAACAGAAAAACAAAACTACACAAGTGCAGACAGGACGAAAGACCAGAAGAGTGACAAAACAACAGGACCAGGCAACAATTAGTGCAGACGACGGAATTCTATCTTTTAAATGATACAGCAATGAACTGTGCTTAGTTTTACCATGGACTTCCATACTAAATGATTCCACATTCTGTTTCTATATTGCATGCACAGACACTCACATGCACACATGTGCCTGCTGCATTATCCCTATTTTCACTGGCTGTTGCTTTGACCATTAAAGAAAGAATGTCCAGGTGCACAGACCAATGTGACATTAAGAGCAGCTGGAAGCTCTGCATAGGTCAAACTTTGCATAGATTACTGTAGACTGTTGATTGGCAAGGCCTAACCACATCACACACACACACACACACACACACACACACACACGCACACACATACACACATCCAACACACATACACAGTCCTCCAAGATCATTCAGCTCTTGCAGCTCCTGGAGGTGGTTGGGGACTTCTGGATGACTCACTGCCCCCCTCAACCCTCTACCCCACCCCCGACAGCCACTCAGCGCGCGTCTGCAGCACACACACACACGCGCGCGCGCGGGTGTGCGCGCGCCAGCCGGCCCCGGGCCTTTCCGCGTGCGCACCACTGGAGGGCGAGGCAAACAGGAGAGGGACAGACTGGAGAGGAGAGGAGAAGAGAGGAGCAGCAGCAGCAGCTGAGAAACAGACGAGCGAGAGAGAGAGAAAGCGGGAAAATCCCGGCATCAACCCCACCCCCAGCCCCCAAACGCATGCACACACATTGCTCTGCAACGTCCGGAGAGAAGAATAAATAAATAAAAACACCAGGGTGATGCGTCGCTGCGCGTGATTTTTGCTTCTCGGCTCGGACGCCCTGCCGTTTTGGAGGAGAAGAGGAGGAGAGGAGGAGGAGGAGACGGAGGAGGGGTGTGTGTGTCTGTGTGTGTCGCCTTTTACTCGGGAGGTCCGAAGACTGAGAGGGAGAGGGGGACAGAGAGACAAAACCGGCTGGAGAGAGAGAGAGTGGGAGAGAGAGGATCGGACGAGGAGGAACCATCATCTTCATCATCACCATCAACCTCAGCAGAGGTCAGGCTGAAAGCTCTTTACTTCTCTTGTTTTGCAGAGGTATGGTCGGCTAGCAGCAGCTGGAGCTGATAGCCGGACACACACACGCACACACACACAGGGGGGAGAAGAAACGAGGCGCGCGCGTGCCGTTTTCACGTTGCATGCTCCCTTCAAATCAAAACGTTAAAGCCGACAGACTCGTTTTGCCCTGTAGCCCTCTTGTCTGTTTATGAAGGGAGAAATGCACTGGCTGCTAGGCTCTAAGCTAACCTGCTAGCTCCTGCCACATTGCCACAGTAAACAAGAGCCCCAGCAAAAAAAAAAAACAACGGCAGGCAAAACATTAAAGGTTACAGTTTAGCTAGAACAACGTCCACAAACATCTTACTGTAGCAACACCAGGCCCGGCTGGGTGTTATGTTTCTGTTTACTGTTTACACATGTGTGTGTGTATATATATA
>JBBPCY010000156.1:7052525-7064368 GCA_037974405.1 Brachyalestes nurse | reverse complement strand
ACAACTGTGTTATTGTGTACTAAACGTGTTGTTAAATATTAAGTATGTCACGGCAGTTTGTAGCTTCACTCTACCGGTGTCTGAACCAGCACTGATGCTGGAGCTGCTGTACTTAAGAAAATAGCATTAAATGAATGAAACGCAACACTAGTAGTAAATAAATTACATAGTAAGTCAGCTGAGAAGTGTGTCTTCTGTATGTGCAGTATGTCATTGCACATTTCTACAAGGGGACAAGTAGACATATGTGAGTTACAAGTGTGAAGGAAGGAAGGGTAGTAACTAAATTGTATACCATATCAAGTCGTCTGAGAAGTGTGTCTTCTGTATATGCAGTATGTCATTGCACATTTCTGTGGACCTATCATATTTTAGCTACCTGTTTGATAGAAAGTGCTAAGAAAATCTGATTTAACAAATTATTATAATTATTATTGTTGTAATAATGTCGTACCTGAGAGCTACAGTGCTCCAGGAATCCTTCATATATGAGCTACCTGTTTGATAAATACAGAGAGAAGGTGCTAAGAAATGCTCAGTAATCTGATTTATGTCTACATATTATTATTATTATTATTATTATTATAAAGAATGCAGTACCTGAGAACTACAGTGCTCCAGGAAACATATATTAGCTACCTGTTTGATAAAGATGGAAGGAAGATGCTAAGAAATGCTCAGTAATCTGACTTTACATCTACAATAATAATAATAATAAGAAGAAGAAGAAGTATGCAGTACCTACAGTGATCTCACATAGCTAGCTGTAAGCTTCAGGCTAGAATGGAGCATGCGAGACATTAAAGGGCTGTACAAATAACAGGTGGCACCTGATTCGGTTAACCACCCTTCTAGTTTGCTGCTGTTTCTCTCTTTTCGCCCTGCTGTGTCTAGCCCTGCAGGTAGCAATGATCAGTGAGCGTGTATTTTTAGGTGAGTAAACTTGTGAACAACCCTTTTAGTTTATGCTGTTTGTTGCAGCCTATACATTCCCACAACCAAGAACTATAAACAAGGGTTTGACCTGGACTGAGTGAAATTAATGTGTGTTGAGGACCAGACAGCTATGATTTAGATCCGTGGCTCTCAAACCAGTCCTCAGGGACTTCCAGACGATCCAGATTTTTGCTTCAACCCTACACATAACACAGGGACAGAGCTAAAATGTGAACCGGCTGGGGTTCCCACTGGACCGGGTGGAGAACCACTGATTTAGATCATGCAGATTTTCAGCAAGCATATGGGTTTAGGGATTACATGGCAGCTCCGGACAGTCTCACTAAACAGACAGTGAAGAGCAGGAGAGAATGTGGTTAGATTCATAACGGCTGAATGTTTTAAAGTCCTCAACGTTTTATTGTAACAATACAAGGCTGTTATGTTAAGTAGCTGCCCTGTGGTTTGTTCATGCATTTTGATTTTTGTTGTTAATATGACTTAATTTATCACGTCTCAAAATCACTGTATAGTTCTGCCACAAATTTGACACCTGCAGCTGAAACAAAGGGCTCTTCCAGCATAAAAGAACAGCTGAGAGTAGTGTAGTTCTATCATGTGATAGTGAAGTGTAAGTCTTAATGGGGCCAAAAACCCTGCAGATTTGCAGATTCATTAATGACACCTTACACATCATAATGATGCCTTACATATCATTTTAACAGGACTGCAGCGTGTAGTCTGTGATCTTCTAATATGGAGCAGCTGACGGCCTAGTGTTTATTGAGTTGCCACTGCAACCAGAAGGTTGTGGGTTTGAATCCCTGGACTGCTAGTGATACCATGTCAAAATATAACCCTTCTGAACACTGTTAATAAAATTAAAGTAAAGTAAAGTGGCCCCTTAGAGCAAGGTACCAGCTCCACACACAGCTCCCTGGGTGTCCTTGTTGGTGACAGCCCACTGCTTCACTTGGTGAATGGGTTAAATGCAGAGAAAGAATTTCGCATTGTTCACAATGTGTGGTGTGTTCACACGTGACTATAAGGGGCCACTTTACTTTTATTAACAGTGTTCAGGAGGGTTATATTTTGACATGACTGTTTTAATTTTATTAATTAAGTAATTTTCAGAGGAGGGAGGTGTAGGTATCGAAGTTTCCGATAACACAAGTATAAGAGCTGATTCCCTAAATTGGTAGCCTGATGCACGCTGTAAGGAAAAGCATGTTATTATTTTTTCAGAGAGATGAAAACACAGTTGGGGCCGACAGACTCGTTTTGCCTTTTATGAAAAAAGGCTGTCTATACTGTAATTTCATGCTTGTTGTCCTTGGCTGTAAAGCAACCTGCTGTAGTCTGGAACTGACTGGTATAAAGGAAAAGACCTTCAAATTTGCTAAGTATTAAGTCACAAATGAATTCTTGCTTTATTCATGCTGTTCTTTTTTTTGTTCACAGAAAAAGAGATGCAGGTCTTTTACTGAAACCCTCGATGCAGCACTGCTGAGTGGGTGAGCTACATCGTGTTTTTTTTTTAAACTTCTTTTCAGGGTCTCTTGTCTATTGAAGTCCTTAAGGTCTCATGCCTTATTGTGTTCTTCAAAAGAACACAATAAAAAGGGTAAGGCGAGGCGCTGAGGTGATTTAAGTCATTTGCAATCAGTGAATGTTTTGGGTAACTAGTTAAGATTATGTGCCAGTCGTGGCTGAATTGCACTTGATTTTTGGGAGCAAAGGATAGTGCGGAGTGTGTATATAATTTCTGTGTCCTTCTATCTTTATGGTGTAAGATGAAGGGTAACAGGTTCCTGTTCTTATCTTGACTGGTAATGAACACATGCAAAGCAAGGATGATTGATCATCAGGTGGTGTGGTCTGGTGCCTCTTGTTAAACTGTAGTTATTAAAGGGCAATTCAACCACTTTTTCAAAATTTCAACCACTGAGATGTAAACAATGCCATTTACAGTGATTTGATGTAAATGTGCTTATATGTGCACTGTGCAGAAATGTTTAAAAAGGCATACTGAGATAAAATGTAATTTAATACAGTAATGTAGTGATTCCTCATATTGCACAGCTCTACTTACAACACCCTGCATGTACTACCACACCATTAGTGGCTTTTAAAAAATACATTTTAGGCCAACACATATAGTTATCATTGAAAAATGTCTCATTGTCTCAGGCATTGTATTTATAACTCAACACTTGAGACATTTTTAGAAACATTAAACATTTATTTGCTTCTGATCACCAAGGCTGTGGAGAATTATGAGAATCGGTAAGTTTCTTTAGAACTGAGCATTGCACATAAGACCTTTTTTGAATGACTTGGGGTACATTTTACGCATTTAATTACACAAAAGTTTGGGGGAAAAGTGGAATTCCCCTTTAAGAAGTAAAACATCCCCATTCTGTTTTTTCCTAATTGTCAAAAAAAAAACACCACCATCTGCTGTACTGTACACAGGCTGGTGCCTTCACCAATGTGTATTAAAGAAATACTGTAGGCCCAACATCTGCACCTATATGCTCTTGGAGGCTGAGGACTTTGTGATCCGTAGGGGCGTGGAACACTGTCACTGTTGCATATGGAGTGACTAAAAATAGAGCCCACATAGGTGGTTGTCAAAGCAGCGTGAGGGTTTTAATCCACCGTGTTATGCAAGGTGACACAGCTTTTAATCTGTCCAACACTCTTTTTATCTGTTTTACTACTTACACAGCAGCTCATTGTTGGTTTTATTTATAGCCTTTTTGGGATTTGGTTAAGACCGTGGCACTAAAAAGCTGGCGGTAGATTGTGTGCAGATGTCTCCTGTTCTACTGCATCTCTGTAGGACTGAAGGGAAAGTCCGTTCCAAATGTCCATCGAAGGTTTGGTGTTACATACCAGTGGCGAGGCCTCTGTCGTTTGTGGGTTCTCTGATTTTAAAACGCTGCTGTAAAATTTGTCAGCTGAGGTGATGCTGACTGTGATGTATGAGTTTTCATGTCGTATAAGGCCTTGTTAGTCACTAAGACAAATCGGCTCATGTTTTACTGCCTGAGATTTACAGTCATGCAAGGCTTCGTTGAAGGCCAGTCTGGTTCCTCTTCTAATATGATGTAGCGCATGGCAGCCATACTGCCTGTTTTTACTCGTGATTTGAAGTTACTATAAAAACTCAATGAACAGATACTCATAACAGATTCACATCAAGTGGACCACTTTATGTTTTGGTGTATTTTTTCCCTCTGAATACCACAAAGACCCCTTAAGACTAGATCCACAGTAATTGCTTGAGTAAAACTTTTAGGAAAATAGCACTGCACTAATTATTAGTTTGAGAACAATGTATTAGTAGTGAGATTACACTGCTACATATTGAAATTTGAATATTTTAAAGGACCCATACTATCACGTTTCTGGAATTAAAAAGTTATTTTAATCCCCCCCCATCCGTACAGTCCATGGAATACTACAAATATATTTAGAAATGTATGCGTTTAAAATACAAACATTTACATATAACACAATTATGTATTACAGTTATTTGGCCTGCAGTTCTAAGGAGTGTTTCACCCCGGTGCTGCCTTTTGAATGAGCTGTTGTAAAGGGCAGCCAATCAGGAAAGAAGAGATTCATATATATTAGTTTTAAAGGCACAGTAGCAAAAAACAGAATCGGTTAATTCTAAGGGATAGAGGTCGGAAACTGGTTATGTAAGTATTAATTATGATGAATTATGAATGTTATTCACACAAAACTCATACAAACGTGATTTTATTTCCCCAAAAAAATGTCCCTTGTTTTCCTGAGGTCACCTTTTAACATTTGTACGGTTTTATTAACCAAAAAACGTCTATTATATGTGACCAATTTTAAACAGGCAGGTTTTTGTTACTGTGCAATGTTCCCGCTGGTAACATTTATTTTGTGGTGGCCCACTATGCAAAAATCGATGGAATGGCCCAAGACCACCCTCCCATTCCCCTGGCTGACAAACCGAAGTCCCTACCCCACCCTTCAGAGACTCTGCTGTGCCTTTTAAGTCGACGTATTTAAATGACTTCTGTTCTGATTGGCTGCTTTATAGTGAGTCTCATTCAAAAAGTAATCCAGAACAAAACGTTTCTTCTAACTTCATTGTGAATGGACGAGGCTGAACTGCTTCCAGTTAGGTACGTATTTGTAAATGTGTTGATTTGCGTGACATCACAAAAAAACAGTACAGTCAAAGTGGATTATTTTAGTAGAAGTTTTTGCAGTTTCCATATATGGATTGTACAGAGCGGGGAGTGATCTGTCTGTTTTGAAACTTAGTGTTAGTGTTTACATGCCATGTTACATTCAGAGTTTGTTTTTTTTTCATGATATGGGCCCTGTAAGGAGTAACATTCATGCCTTCATTTTTGCATTCTTTACCATTACCTAATCAGAGGTTAGTTGAGAGCATGTTTTCTTATATCACCATGACCTGGAATATCCTCTATAGTCACGTGCTGTCCGTGAGGCGTCTCTAGCTGGGAACCTAGAAATCGGCTAAACGAATCCCATTCCTGGACTGCATGTGTGAGTCTAAAAATACTTAGGAACAGTTCAAACCAAAAGCTATTATCTGCACTTTCTAATTCCATCCCCCCATTGGAAACACATCCCTCTGTTCACATTCACTCAACCCGTGCCTCAAATCACTGGTGGGAGTGCGACATGTGAACGTAATTTGCACTTCCAATTAAACTGCCGACCTTTGTTCCATAACGCAGAACGTGACTCTGAACAGTCTCACTCCAGGATCTATTATTACACATCTTGTTGGAGACAGATTTTTGCGAAATGCTGAGATTTTACAGTGCTGATGATACTAAGATGGTCCTGAGGTAAAAGAAGGATTGTACTGAGAAAAGCTTTGCTGAGCATGTGACTGTAGGTGTTCAATATACAAAGTGATGTGTCCCAGCACAGGTGCCTACATGCCTGATACAGCTGTTATATTAAATAGTCCTTATCCTACATGTTTCTTATTCTTTTCCCTCTGTAGTCAGGCCGTTTTACTTGCTGTGACTTTAAGACTGAAATATGCAAACAGCCTCTGTTCCTATTGGCTGTCCTGAATTGTGCTTCTTTAAAAGCATGTAAAAACTGAAACCCTACCTATTTTTTCAGTGTGAATGGGCTCAACGTTTTGATATGTAAAGTAACTGGTTTTCATGACACCGCAGAAACTATTCATTCAAAATGAGCTGTATTCACATCTTTGTGAATATGCATACATGGACCATATGGGATGAATGTTGTTTTAAAACTTTTAACAATGTTTACTTTCTGCATCTCTTTTGTTAACTGTAAAACAATTCAGTTTGACAGGATATGCTCCCTTTAATCTTTAATTTTCCGTACCGTGTAATATATTCTTCTAAAGGGAATGACATCTGATTCTGATGTAGTTTTTATTTTAGTGACATGATTAGCTGTAACTGTACATAACTTAAGTCCTGCATGACCACAGTGTTGTTAAGTGATTTCTATGCTTTAACATAGTTAATTCAGTTTTTCATCTGATTTTCCAGCCCTGCACGAGTCAATGTTCTGGTGGGCTGCAACAAGGCATTTACAATATATGGTCTATCACTGCATTATATGGTCTTGTGTTGTTTTGTGTTGCTCCATAGTCCTTTGCTTCATGTACTGTGTAGATGGTTGAAATGACAGTAAACACCTGTTTGAGTTGACTTGACTGCCTTGTATTATTAATACTAGTTTTAAGGATGTAGTTTACCGGTGCTGTCTCAGCTATGTTTCAAAAAGCAGTTTCCCATAAGTGACAGCAGTGACTGCATTGGTGTCTACTGCAATAGATAAAAAGGTCATTTCCACTGAATTCTAATATGGTACAGTATATGCATATACATGGGAAAAACAGCCTCTATAAATACAACATAGTAAAAGACTACTTTTACTATATCATTAAAAACATCCATAGGCATCTATCTATCTGTCTGTCTGTCTGCCTGTCTGTCTGTCTATCTATCTATCTATCTATCTATCTATCTATCTATCTATCTATCTATCTATCTATCTATCTGTCTTTTATAATGTAGCTAAACTTAAATATCACCTGTTAATGTACTGCTTCACATTATTGCCTAGCCCTGTCTGTAGTCACCATTTTTCAGCCAAAAGATTACATTTTTTTGTTCTGTCTGTGTCATTGCTTTTACAAGCTCCACTCAGGTGCATAGCCTAGAATTCATCTAGGGCAAATTTGGAACCAAAGTAAAAGTGTAAAAATGGGTGTTTAGTTGGCTCCGAACACACTACACACTTGAAATAAAGGTACCAAAAAGGGTTATTTGAAGGGACACCATGGGAGAATTACATTTCGTTCCCTAAAGCGCCAGCAAAGTATCACTGCACTGCAAAGCAAAAATGCCAAAAATGTGAACAGATAGCAATGACTAAACCAGAACAATCATGCTGAAGTTATTACACTAGTTGCAGAGAAGTCGAGATGATTGTAAAGTGCAATCAGTTGTGTGTAAGTGCAGATTCACTTTTTGATTAAAAGAAATCACAAACCTCGGGCAGTTGATGTCATTAGCACAACTGTGAATTTTGATAATTGTGGTTGATCTCACAGATTGAAACGTGTGGAGTGTGGTAGACAAGAAGAGCACATGTGACCTTCAGAGGACCGGCTGATAGTGACGTATCACCTGAAGGCTAATCACACTGCTCATTCATATCGCTGCTTAACGATGGAAACGTCATGGCTCACTTCAAAGACTAGACTATTTTGGTAGTTTGCTATCACACTATTAATATAGAGCGAGACACTTGGCTGTGTTATGGTGTGAACCTGTCAAACAGCGATGTGTGAAACACAAACTTTCATAAACTTTGCCTAAGCCTTTGCATCACTACTGGCTAGGAAAAAAATGCTGTCTTTTTTAACTTGCATGTGGACCTTATTTTTTCTAGTCAAGTTTTTATGCACATTAATCCAGTACTGTTTGGTTAAATATTTAACTCAGAATGTGTTCACATCTGTACATCAGACAACTCCCTCTGAGCATATTTGTTCTGCAGGGCACTTGGAGTGGGAAAGGTATGGCTCAGTTGCAAATCAGAGATGGCTTGTTGTAACAGCTCCATTGTTTCAAATTAGCATTATGGTTTTTCAAATGCTACTGTTAGAATTAATGTGGCGTTATGAGAATTTTGTGTTCGGTTATAATTAACGCAGTCTGACGGGCCAGAATCCAGTATTCACATTCAACTTACATTTTAGGTGAAGTATTGACTTTTCTGTTGTACTCACACAAGGCCTGGTTGACTTGCGCCCTCTCCCCACTCCCCGGCTGGCCTGTGCTCACATTGCGCTTAGTGCTCCGGACCCGGACATGCAATAAACCTTACGTCATCACATTACACAGCTTTGTCCTTGTCGTTCCAGTGAGCTGCCAGATATTTACGTAGTGCATACCATGCCTTTAGATACTGAACCCGCTGTTTTTTAAGCTTGTCATGACATTTTTCACCAGGCCCTCTGTATCCACAAATATATGTATATAATATGATTATTTCCCCCACTGTGCACTCAAAAAGACCAGAATCTCAGGAGTTCTTAGGTGTTCTATCCAGTTGCTCCTGTATTCTCTTGTTTGCCATATTTCCAGCAAGCACTGTACCTCTGCCTAACAGTTACATTCGAGTTCCATGCGTACCATGCCTGTGTCCAACAGAACGGTGCCTGGGCCCACCTCCCCATGATCGGGCACAGTATGGAGCAATCACACTACCCTGGGTGCAGCTGGTGGGAGTTGCCCCTGCTATTAGAATGTTGTGGGTTCGAATCCCAGGACTGCAAGTGGCATCACTGGTACCCTTGAGCAAGGTACCGTCCCCCCACACTGCTCCCCGGGTTCTGCGTCTCTGGCTACTCACTGCTTCACTGGTGAACTGCTTAAATGCAGAGAACAGTTTCACACTGTGCTGTGGAGTGTTCACACATGGCAAAAATGACCACTGTACACTTCTACCCAAACTGGAATTTGGGGGTCAGATCCCGGTATGGAATGCCTAGTGAGTACACCCTTAGACTATGGGAGTGGTGTTCAACACCCAGCCCCACTGTACCACACAAAGAGTTAACATAGAGACATATCTAGAGACAGAGTAACTATTATCATTTTCCTCTACTGTTTAAACTACGCAGTACATAAGTAATGAATTATATTGTATATCACAATTTTTATTCTGCAGCAATGCCTCTGGCCATTGTTTTAATATCAAGAAATGACAAAACATGGCAAAAATGTTTAGAATGGGTGTTATCATAAAACAAGATGTGCAATATTCTTCTCTTCTACTGTAAACCCTTTTACAAAGGACAAGCCAGTTTGAGTAACCTAGAAGTTTGTAATAGGTCATATAAAATTACACTAATCTTATTGACTTTCATGAGACATGTGGCATTTAAGGGTTAAGCTTTAAAACGTTTAATCAGAATTCACCACACACATGCCTCTGTTCAAACTGTAACCTCCGCAACCCAGGGGACGATGAAATAATCCTACAACTTCTGCAAAAACAGTTGCCATAGCATCCATGCATGGTAGTTGCTAATAGGCTCTTTCTCAACTCTATCAGCTTGATTGGCTAAGAGGCATGGAAAGAGTGTCTCCACAGGATCAATCAGATGTGCCAATCATCAAGTTTTGGAATAATTCTGGGCTTTTTGAGTGCACAGTGGGGGAAAAAAAGCGATGAATGAAATTAAAATGTACCCCGTTTCCACATTAGTGGCATATATTACATTTATGCAATTTTATCTTTCAGTTTACTAGGAAAAAACTGTGATTATGTAATATATAGTGGTGCACAGATCATACCTCTCTGTGGCAGATTCCAATCACAGCCAGATTGGCCGTTGCCTATTTAAATAACATGAATCAAACAAAGCGCTACATTGAAAGTAAGAGGCAACTGGCTACTTAACACCGTGAGTCATGCATAATTATGCTCCGTTTTTGGTATAGGTGTAGCTGCAACATTTTAATACAGTGCCAGCGCAGTTACCTGGAACACATGTTTACGTCATACAATTGCAACATGGATTTTCCAAGCATAATAAAAAAAGAATAAAATAACGAATTGGTTTATTCCCGTCTTGATTGATTCCATTTATGTACCACAAATCGTTTTCTTGATTTTTGATTAGATTACAGTATATTCAGTGCATCCCTGTTTTCAGCATAGTTTTTCTAAAACAGTATAGTGCTAGAGTTATTTTGATGTTATCGCTTGAATATTTTCTAAACAATATTGAAATTATTATTTAAAAGACGTTTGTGATTGAGCAAATGATTAGACACGTGCACACTTCATCACTAGCTCCTAACCCCCACCCCCCATCTCTCACACACACACACACATGCAAAACATAATTGATGGCAGTCCTGGCTGAGCTCTGTCACGTTTGAGCAGGCAGTGGTGTGTGTGAGTGCCAGGAAGGAACAGGTGCCTCTGAAGTCAGCCCTGGACACCCAGCTCCCACCTGGCTAATGGAATTTGCTAATTAGACAGTGGGGGAGGAGGTGGGGGTCTGTGGTGTGGTGGGACTGGAGACTGGCATTGATATGAAATTAGACAGTGAGTGACAGGCCTCGTTTCTGCTGCTCAGCTGAAGGACAGTGTGCTCATGGAATGGACAGTGTGACGCGAGCCCCTGAGGTCTCCATAGACCCCCAAGGCACACTGGAGACCACTGCTAGAGCTCACTCACTCTCTTTCGTAATCATCCAGGTCTCTTCTCTTATAAACTACATTATGTGTCTATATTATGACACATCTATATTATGTATCTACAGTAAGCTCAACCTCAGCTTCATCCTGGTCTCATAGGCAAAGGGCTTTTTATCCTTTAATTGATGTTGTTTTATCTGAAGCCACATTTTAAATATTTGTAGTATTCTTCCAAGAGTATCTCCAAGGCATTTTCAGACATAATCATTGAGCATTTTTATGAGCCTATGTTGCTGTTGTTTATAATATAGAAAAATAAATAACGAACTTTCCATCACGGCTGATGTGAGAGCATGTTGCTTTTATTTAGCACTATTAACCATCAGTTAAGGCTGCCACTGTGAATTAAGCTAACTTAGCGACTGTTTTCTATCTAGTGCCTGAGCTTCAGCCTCAGAACTCTCAAGGACACCATACATTAAAGAGACCAGTCATTTGATTAAATGAATAAATTAATTCTAAATCAATTCAATTAAAATGTAACAACTATTGACGTGGTATTTTACATAGAAATGAAAGCATTCACTTTTGACTACAATGTGCAGGCATGAAAGCATGTCGGAACACATTTGGAATCACTGTTTTTCTAGCATAAAGCCAGATTTGTTACAGGTACATGTATGAAATTATTCTTTGATAATGATAATACTTCATAACATCCTAGTATTCAAAATAATGTATAGGAAGCTCTACAATGTTACATGTAGTACATGGGTTCATGATGACTGAGGAAGCTGTATAGCCCCAAGAATTAATTTAAGTTTATAGATATTACTGTTAATCATGAACTACTGTACAGTTTTATTTAATTATGTATATATATATAAAACGATATACGATACAACACCGAAATCGCGACACTCAGGTCCACGAACCCGTGTCGCGGTGTGACGAGGGTGAATCGCGACACACCCCTTCCAACTCCTACAGCTCCTGCCCAGAAACATACGTGTTTCGCCGTAATAGGTGGATTTTCATGTCAGTTTATTTTTTTAACCAATAGCTGAGGGCCTTAGGGTTTCAAAGAGCCCTCCTACAAGTTTACAAACATACAAGCACGGACGGACTCTTTGTTTGCTGAACTGATTCGCTGTGAGTACATGTAAGTTATG
>JBBPCY010000156.1:7028547-7043683 GCA_037974405.1 Brachyalestes nurse | reverse complement strand
CAAAATGGCGCCTCAGAATTTTTCCTCTCCTCCACCGCAAATGAATCGTGATACGAACCGAATCGTGAGTCAAAAATTGTGAAACGAACCAAATCGTGGGTTTGGTGTGTCATTGGTGTGTTTGTGTGTGTGTGTGAACAATAGAAAATATAAAACAATATAAAACAAAAGCAAGTATTAATATGACGAGTGATTCCAGATCATGCGTACATGCACTTACAGCCCTATATGGCTGAGGACAGTGCTATTTGACTTGCTCTTGATTAGTGTTTAGGTCAAACCCTCCAGAGGTAAATTATGTGAGTAAAACTCAGAATGTTCTCTGCACAAGTTTTGCAATTTTGCAGTAATTTATATCACTCCCCACCCACCTCACTAATGAATACTGAAAGGGGCTGTATGAGACCCTCTCTGTAATCTCACCAGAAGCACTGTGAGGCTGTTGTGAGGAATATGAAGGCAGGCTGTCTGTGTTATGTCAACACCTCTCCTGTGTTCAGGAAACGCCATTCACTCTCTAATTACTCCCACCAATCCTTCTGTAATTACAGCATCTTAAAGCTGCTTTGTTCCTGCTGATTCCTGCATCCCACGCTATTTTAAGAGTGCCGTTTGATATTTGGTGTGTGCAATACATCTATCTCACAGCAGACGTTTTTATAGCCGTGGTAATGCCCGAGCTGGATCGGAGAAATGTATAGTGCCATTTCAGTGAACTGATGTGCCAGTGTAGCGGTTTGAGTAGCTAAAGGTGTTGTATTTTTCCATAACAGAGCCTGCCGATGCTGTAAACAGTCGAGATTCTCTACGGGTTTCGGGATTATAGTCATTTTATCAGCTGATCTAATCAGGAGAATATTTGTAGCCACACTTACCTGACATAACAGCGTTCACGTCTAAAAATAAACACTTCTCATTACAGGGATGTACTGCCTATAAGGAGGGTCAAGGCTTTTGAGCGCGATCAGTTTGGTTTTTTTGATTGCAGTGACAAATTGGAAAGCTGGTTGTGACTGTTTACTGCTTGGGAAATTTAGATTATATTTATACTATAAATCATTTTCGGTGCTGCATTTGGTTGAGGCTCTGAAAAAGTAAAGAATTTCCTAGAAAAGACCGACACATTTCCTAGAAAAGACGGACACAAACAGGCCCTCCTGTGACACTGAGGAGAGGAATAAAATGGCATAGCCCACTCCAATACAGTACTATTGCCTTATATTGTACAGATCTCAGATTTTTGGAGAGCTCTCAGAGGACTACTTCACCCGGTGAAACCACTTGATGTGATGAAGTTAGCAAATTAAAAAGCAGTAGTGTTTCTGCCGCTCTACCCCACTCCTCTGTTGGCCATAAAGTAGGAAGGGGATAAGAGGTGAAGAGCAGGTTGATGAGAGCGAGTAAGCCATTGACACTCTTTTCCTACATATTGTTTTTATTATGGTAAAATGAGACGAAACTGATAGAGGCTTTGGATAGTTCTGATATGCTGAAACTGAATACACTGAAACATATGGTGATTTGTTCCTTCTACAAACATGGCAGTCATTTACTTTGCCGATTTTTCCGTATAAATTGTTTATCTTACACAAATGCAATTATTGTCAAAATGAGTAGATGAAAAGGCAAAATTGTGTTGCAGATTTTTGATATTTATTGATGAGGACACTTGAAAAAAGTCAGGTCATTGCACCAACTCTATATTCAGAATCGTAGTCATATGAGAGGATTCCTCTTGGATGCTAAATAGCTCGGTGAAAGCTTCCGCTTGTGTGTGAAAATATTTCATTTTGATGCTCTCCTATATCTACAGATGTCAACATGGATAACAAGCTATTTGGTAAGACTCCAGAACTTTAGTGTTGGAGTTTGATTGGTGTAAGTTAGGGTTAGTGTTAAATGTAGAGTTAGGAAAAAGGGCAAAAAGTGGAACAACTGTCTAGGTGTTGGCCGTATCACAGGGAGATTGCAAGTTTGATTGCTCTTTGTGAGTGAGCAGGATGGCCCTCCCTCTCCCCCATCACTCACCATGATTACTCACCATGATTAAAGTCAGCACTGGCATTTATTTGCTGATGTAACAAAATTGGCAGTTAAGGTGCTTCTTCAAGCATGTTCAGCTGTGCAATGATGTTAGCAGTTGGAAATGTGGTGGTGTGTCACGTGACTCATAGTAAGCATGTGCTAGTCTTCATCCTCCCAGCATGTGACTGGGGGAGTTCAGGCTAGTAAGTGGAAATGGAAACTACTAAATTGGGTAGAAAACAGGGGAACAAAAAAGAGACTAGGTGAGCATCTAACTAAAACTAAACTGTGGCATAAAACTAAAAAGGACCATTATTACATTTTCCTCATCTCCTACATATAATTTATTAACATTAATGTTTCTGTATGTTTATTTTCAGAAAATCATCTGCTGCTGTACTCAGCTCTCTAGACGTCCCTGACGCAACTGTAGCATCTGTCTGGTAAGACTGATTTTTAAATTACGGCAATATTTAAAAGCCACAGACTGTCTTGCAACTTGATTGAGATCACTGAATACGCTCTGGTTTCACCTTACTGTTTGTCAGATCGCAGCACACACAAAATAGAAGCTATAGCCATCTGGTTAAAGTTGAGCCCACTGATGTTCCTGACAGCAAACTGCAATAAAGAGAATAACTCATGTAAAATAACAGATGCACTAATGTTTACTGAGAGAAATGATACATTTACCTTATTTGTGTGTGCATCATATGAATAAATACATTATCTTAACATGATTATTGCCAGAAGTAAGTAACTGAAAGACTGTTTGAAATGAAGTACTCATTTGAATTTTCCAGGGTTTGTAAGTAGCTGTTAATCCACTTTAATTTTAAATGGAACCACTCCACAACTCCGTTTCCTCCAGTAGCTTCCAATTATGTTTATGTATACTTAGATTACTGCGGAGAGCTATGGCATTAACCCCTGTCAGTCCCCACCATACAGTGCCACAGGCTGGCCAACAAAATGATAATTTCAGTATATTATTCAACATTTAAAAATAATTCTTCATAATTCAATCATTAAGATGTATACCAAGTCATTTAAATGTACCTTTTCTTGAGACATCTGAAGCATTTAATGCCTCTAAAAGCGCACATAAAGTTATTAGATGTGATGGTTTTGAATATGCTGCCTGATGGCTGAAACATTGTTGTACCAGAGTTTTCATATAAGGTTATATCCTAAAACATGTTTCCTAAATCCTTGGTGAAGGGCTGCGTGTGAGTAAAACAGGCAAAAACCTGGTAGTTTATAATCTGTATTCACAATAACTGTATACCTCATAAATACATCAACATTAAATGGTATACATAATGTTTTATAGGAATGGTATAAGTCGTTAGAGCTGTTTAAGGCTCCTGGGATAACCCAGTAGGGAACTGTTGATGTGAAGAAATGCACTAAGCAAAAGAACAAGCATCTATTCACCCATATGCAAAGTTGCTGAATGGTTTGCGGTCATGATTGTGTGCTTGACATGTCAACATGCTGAAGTGGATATTGATGTTGTTGAGTGGGATGTTGTACACATACATTTGCACAGCTATGAAGCACCTTTCTCCATGCGCTCACTGTATTCTGTATTTCACGCTGGTAGATGACAAGGATGAATTGTAGCTCCTGGGAGATGTTCATTGTTTTCATATGGTTTTTCTTCTGGGAAGAAAAAAAACCCTCAAGTGAATAGGCCTCTATATACACTAGGATCCCATTTGGAGTGTAAAGTGCTACCAGGAGACATGCACAGTAAGTCATTCTGCCTCAGCGCAACAGAGCACTGGCCATTACGGCCCGGCGGTCCCCTGGAATAGGGTTGCCATGGAGATGTATGGTGTCAGAGCGGAGCAACATCTGTGTGGTGTTTGTTTGTCAAGAAAGGTTTTCTCCCTCTAGTAAGATAAAAGGGAGGTGGAGGGGGGCCAGTCAGTTGAATGGAAGGGATCACAGCTCATCCCTGGTGTAGAATCCACCCTTTTCTTTGCTTTAAGGGGTTGGAACAACTGCATATTTTGTGAAATTGCTGCTTGTGCTTGTTCCTCTGTATACAACTTTGCTAAATTTATGCAGCTATATATCTTTTTAATTGGGGTTCCCTCTTATATAGTTCACCTGCAATGACCTTGACTAATTATGCTTTTCTTTTCCCTGAAAGGCAAGCTTTACCCTTGAGATGCCAAAAAACAGTCACATCTTATCTGAGGACTCACTCAGAGCAGTCATATCCCCAGCTACCTATGGCTGTCACCTTTCAGAGAGCATTATGTAATCTTTATTCAAGCTGTGTTTTGGCCAAGCATGTGATTGTGCGTCATGTCGGTGCACTGCGAGCTTGCTCTCCGGACAGTTTGGGGAATTGTTTAACCCCTGCTGCCCTCCCTTGCCTGCCTGCCTCTGTATAAGGCAGTGTTCTATTTCGGTGAATTTGGAAAATATGCTCCCTTATTCTCCTGTTGCCTTATCTGTAGAAAAGGTTAGAGGGGCAGAAGCTATAATTTGATGAAGCGATCCTTATAGGTACATATTTGGGCAGAGATAATTCAGGGGGTTGTGGAGCTTTCCCTCAGCCCCGGTCTCACTTGGGCTCCCATACTCTCTCTCTCTCGGTCTGCCCCTCCTCTCCATCTATCTCTCTATCTATCTAACTCCTGTTCTTATGAGTGCTCACATTCAACCCGGAAACAAAGAAAAGAAATGGATCAACCTTCCACAGGCTGCTACATTCCAAGCTATTATTAGCTGCCACAATAATATTCATTCCCAATATCGTCCTTTCCTAATGTTGTAGCCAAAGGGCAGTTGGTCCACGGACCATTTCTCCCATAATTAATCCCCTCAGCTGGAATTCTCATTTTTGCTGGGCTGTTTCTGTACAGTTTTGGGGTGAGTTAGGAGATCTGACAGTTGTCCCTGCTCTCACTTTCAAGTTTTGACCATGTTTGGGCAAACCTGGACTGGTAGTACCCAAGGCTGTGGGTGTGAGGTGGGCCGAAGAGATCCTTTGCCCCACTAATCTACAGCAAAACACACTTCTGGCAACTGGTTCAGCAAATAAACCTTGCGCTCTAGTTCAGTCTCACACACAGGCCCTACTCGAACCCTTTCCAGAGCGGTGGAGAGCATTAGCTATCAGCAAAATTTCATTATGATATGTATCCATGCTCTACCTCTGTGTTTTTCCTACTGTAATACACCAGGCCCTATTTATCAGCTAATTATCAAGCCCTTCCTGAATTGAACTGAACTCAAACTATGCAAGTCAGGGTCACTTCCGCATTGTTATTGGAATGTGTTGGATATCTCAGCTTATAATCGCCTTGTAAACCTTCTATTTTACTTCTTTTGGCACTATTTCGTAAAGCACGTGAACATAGTAGTTGCTGTGTAACAAGTTACTGTGTGAACGTTTTAAAATGATTGGTAGTAAATGCCATTACGTTAAATTCTATGAAAAGTTACAAGCATTTCAAAGTTTTGTTGCAAAAGCTATGACATAACTTTCTGTTGTTTTATAACCAGTTTCTGGAATTTATTTGTTTTTACCCCACCTGTAGCAATCTCCTTTTGCAAATGACACACCAAAAGAGTCACTCGTCCTTTAAAACCTTCCCCACCTGTGGCTACCGTTACATAACAAGGTTACTAAAGGTTATGCAAAAGTAATCCTCAAAGGCGTTCAAAAATGTGCCCTGACCTCCTTGACCCGCTGCTGCCTGCTCGCCAGTGTGCTTTCTGATTACTACAGATTATTTGGGCTGATGGGACTCTACCCATGACCCATTCGCACTGCCTTCTCTCAGTCTCTCTGCTAGCCAGAAAACCAGCTGGCTTGCAGGCCTGTTGGCCAGTGTGAAAGGTGAAGCTTGAACCCCACTGGCTAATCCTCAGTCATACTTCCTCGTGCACACACTCACACAAACAGGCGAGTACAAACACATACACAGAGATGGATGCTTAAGTTTGTGATCAAAAGCTTTGAATGAAAACAAATATTGTTTTGAGATGAAATGACCCAGGGGTCACTGCAAAATGAGATTCTCAGCTGCATACCATGTGTGCATTTCAGCTGGAGCCACACTGCCCATCAAAAGTTTGAAGACATTTAGCCTTTGAAAAACAAAAAGATTGAAGCCATCTAGCCTTTTCCAAGTGAAGTTAAATTTTCTTTTGTAACTTTTTCTGACATAAAATACACATTTTCTGAATACTGAATATAATTTGCAACTCTCTACATCAAAAGTCGTATTTGATATGAAGAGAACATTTCCCAAAAATAAACTATTGACATTTTTTTCTTTTCCATTTATAGTTAAAAACATGTAATGAAAATCTTTGGCACCAAAGGTGATTTGAACACCTATTTGGTTTGATTACTAAAGAATGCTGGAATCTCATCAAGGAGATCATATCCTTGTGATTTGATATACATTCATAGCTACTTCTGGCACGTGTTTGTTATTCATGCATTTTGCAGCATTAATACAATATAAAAATACAGAACAGAATTCATATTTCAGCTGTACTGCAGATATACTCCCTTATATAATAAATGTAAATATAGCCGTCAGAATAGCTCTGACCCATTGAACCATGCACCCACAAGTCCTGAAGGTGTGCTGTGATATCTGGCTCCAAGAGATTAGCAACAGATCCTTTAAGTCCTGTAAGTTGTGAAGCAGAGTCCTTAGTCTAGTGCATCCCACACATGCACAGTAGGATTGAGAGCTAAGAAATTTGAGGGGCAAATCAACACCTTAAACTCTGTAATTTTCCTCATACCTTTCCTGAAGAAATGACCCTGTCTTTGTTCCCCGTTAGTCCTTCCTTGTACCACTAAACACTGCATTGTGTGTGTGTGTGTGTGTGTGTGTGTGTGTGTGTGTGTGTGTGTGTGTGTATTAATTCTGGGCAATTATAAAACATTTTAACCGCAATTAATCACATGGCTTTCTGTGATTAATTGCGATCAATCTCATTGTTTTACACAAAATTAAATAGTTCATTCAAAAGTAGTTTGTGGCGCACTTATTTTTGAAGTACTGCTGTATGAACGAAAGTGCAGTAGCATTTGGTTTGCAAACACTTTAAACTAATGAGCTTTTTAACAGCATTGTTCCCTTTAACACAGTTACACAGTTACAGTTCAGATATTTCTAAATCTCAACTTCAACATGTAATCAAATCACTTATAAAACAAAGCTATTTGCCCCTGCCAGGGCATTTGCATTTGATCTAGTTCCTTATAGAAAAACAAGTTCCCCTCAGAATCCAGTGCCTGGGGAGCAGAACCATTATAGTAGCTGCAAAGAGGGACCAACTCCATATTAAAGTCTATGTATCTGAATGCAATGTCGTTAAAGTCCCTGTTGGTGTAATGGTCAGGCGTCCCAATACTTTTGTCCATATAAGAGAAATGGGACACCTGAGCCCCTAAAACCAGCCGAGGTGAAGAGCCGCGTGCTCCACACTCATGAGCACAAAAAAACAACGAACTTTCAAAATAAAAGGATTTTTTTTAAACGAGTTAACGCTCAGTAAAATAATCATCAGATGTAAATAATTTGATGTAAATAGAAAAAATGCTAATTTGTATTAGAACAGTTTGAAAAGCTGTCAGTTTCAAAATCAGGCAGTTCATGCAGGACAGTACTTTCAGTCTGTACATTAATTCTGTACATTCTCATTCCACATTCATGGGATGAGAAGGCATGTAGCAAATGAAGTACTGTGTGTTCAATATACATTAGCGCTGTTTACACATCTCTGTCTTGTTTATAATCTCTATTGCTTCATTCTGTTCAGTTCGTTTCTTCTGAAGACACCCCCTCTAGGTAATGAGGGAATCTCTTAGCCCTAGGGACAAGTGAAGCCTCACATGACAAAGTTAAACAGTGGACAGCTGGAATGGGGACTAATGGATGAAGAGGGGATTTTGACCGCTCCCTTCCCTTCTGTTTGATTTGCAGAAGCGTTTTGTGTACTTGCCGGCTCCTGGCTTTCCTCACATGCTTTGCGCGGCTGTAAAACTGGCTTAGCTCGCCCGCATTATGCCAGTGCTGATGGCTGCTACACACATGGTTTGTGGAAGCTCTGCACCTAATACAGTAGAGCCTGGATCTCCATCCATGCAAAACATTATTTACACTGGAGAAGCCAACTTTCCTTATCGGTTTCTTTCTCTGTTTCTGTCTGTCTGTTTCTCTCTCTCTCTCTCTCTCTCTCTCTCTCTTTCTCTCTCTCTCTCTTTTATTGAGCAGAAGCCAGTAATTGGGGCATTGATTGGAGAGACATTTATGCAGGCGATGGTAAAGGCCCTTTTGTACTTTTCCAAAATGAGTTTAAAGTGTAAAGCCATGTGTCCTGGTTTCCTGTTGCACTTTACTTCAATGGCCATGTACTTTGCCACTGGTCACAGGTTTCATGATATCATGAAGTGTTTTTCCCCCTCCAGGGTCACCACTGTGATATTGTAGGAAAACATTAACCTTAAGTTAATGTGGTTGAAGCTAATGCGATTTAGCTCTAATGTCATTTAACAATGTCATTTCAAACAGTGGCCTAACTGAATTAATTCATCATACTGTGCATCTTGCTGCATGACTCATTACTGCTTTGTTTCACTTCAAACACAGCGGGTTTGTGTTTGCCTGGGTTTTGTGTGCACAGGTACATCCTACAAAAAGAAGCACACTGTCTCAATGATACTGCTATTTGAATGTTGGTTTATTTTTATATTTTACTTTCTAGCTAGTGTTTAGAAGACAATGATGAGGCCTGGTTGTTTTACCAGTAGGGTAAGCTGTTATACAATTACATCATTATAAATAAGACTTTTAACTCTTCACATCTGTGACCTTCTCTAATATGAGTTTAAGGCATGCGTGTGTGGATTTAGGTGTTTGTATGTTTTAGAACAGGTTAAAGCTGTAAAAGCAAGGATGTTTAACTTTGCTGACAAGGAAGCTGAAGGTGTGTTTTTGTTTGCCGTGTTCAGAGGTCTATGCACACTACTAGTTCCTGGTGTGCCTAACTGACCTCTCATGAGCGGAGCGCTAGAGGAGCACTAGCACTGTTGACTTGTGTTCTGCAGCCCAAATAAATACTGCCAACTCAATCACTGCATGCCTCAGCCTGGAGACACTCCACAGTGAGATAAAAGTGCTTTTATGGTGGTGCTTGATGTCTTTTAGTAGCACAAATCTGTTCAGTAGGCTTTTTCATGAGAAGGATGCATAAGGACAGTTTACAGTGATGACATTTAACATTCAGATGCCTCCATTATGTCTATGCATGGCTGCACCGACATAAAAAAGGTCTGTGTCATGAGTTTTGGTGGCAGCCAAGCTATCAAGCAAAGATTCGTGGACAGAATTTGTGCTTAAAATTTGGGCACATTGGATAATACTGTGAAAGGGCCCTTATTTTACGCTTAGAAAATGTGGCAATTTATTACAAGACCGATTAGGTATGCAATTTTTATTATAGTTTCTTTCCAAAATACATAACAAACAAAAAATTGTAACCCAAAGGTCACGCTATGTGGTCTTGATAAATACATTGCCAGTACTTTCTGTTAGCCAAAATATAAATAATATATGAAATATAAACAATGTTAATATTATTTGCTTTGATTGGTATTATTTGCCAGATTGGTGCTTTAAAAATACAAACGTTTAAAAATACAGCAATGGCAATCCCTTTTAATTTCCGTCAGTGCAGCACTAAATCAAATGAACTGAGACAAGTTTTCTGTTTTCTGTTTTCAAACGTGCAGTTGTTCAATTGTAATTCCAATATCCATGATTAGAAAAGTGCATTGTGACAGATTGTGATGATTGATAAATCATGTCGTATTTATCCTTAACTTGATGAATACCATATTGTCCAGCTCTACTATGACCACCAAAGTGCTGAATGCTGTTATTGCAGAATTTTATGACACAATTATTTGATGTTGTATAATGTGTGGACACTGAAAATAAAGAAAATAGTGAAAAAGAAACCAAACACCTTAACTGTGTGCCACGGTTATTTCCACTCAGTTATACAACAAACTCAAGACGTCAAAACCCAGATGTTGCATATAGAAAACTGTTTTTAACAGGGTTCTACAGTTCTGGTTCTGCAGGGCCAGTGTTGTTTGGTGATTTCCCTGCTCAGGTGCATGGATTAAATCTGGTAATTAACCAAGGAGCTGATGAGTGTGTTAGCAAGTGTGTTTGAACACAGAAACCCTCAGACTGTGCTCATCACTGGCCCTCCAGAACCAGAATTGAAGAACCCAGGTCAATAGTATATCTTTCATAGCCTTTAAAATCTAGAGCATTTTCAACATGCCATTAATTTCAGCTTGTAGCATTTTTTACAGCGTGATTTTTTGCCATCTATCTGTTTATATTTCATGTGACTTCTGAGCCACAGTAGGAACCAGAAACCCACTTAATTTCCTCCAGGATATGAGGATATAATCCTCGAGTGTTTAGGACAGGCTTGTTATGGAGTGGAGCTGCGTTTTTGCCTGTAGGATCTGGTCTGAAGTCCCAGTGCATCCCCTTTGCAGCTGAGCCTTTCACTCTTTTGTCTGAGGAACATGATGAAGCTGGGAAGGAATGTCTATTACCCTAGTGGCCATTATTAAATGGCAAGTACCAGGAGACCATGCTGCTTGCTTTCACCAAGTTGCGTTGGAGAACGTAGAACCCCTTCAAATGAAAATTCTAGTATTCTGTACTCAAACCGTAGACTATGCTTCATCCCAATCTGCACTGCCTTGTATTATTTGATCGTATCGTTGTAGGCCGAGAAATTAGATTACTCAACTCTCATAGTGGGCGTTTCCCCTGAGACCTTTACTGTTTAATATTGAACATGATATATTGAACTTCTCATCAGAAAAACTCATCTTCCTCATAACAACAAATGTCTTCTACTGAATATTATCAGCGGTGGGGAATATGCCTGTCTCTCTGAGAGCCACAAGAAGCTTTTCCCAGTGTTCCCCCGTGGGTGCTGCACATACTAATGGCGATGTGTGGTAAAGGCCATTCTCTGGCTTTCTCTAGCTCTCTCGCTCTCTGTGACTTTCTCTCCCTCCTCCCCGGCTGTCTTTCACTCTTACACTCTCTCTCTCTCTCTCTCTGTCACTCTATCTCTTTCTCTCTCTCTGTCTCTTTCTCTCTCCCTTCTCTTTTGTTTTCTCTCTCACTTTCTCTTCCTTTCTCTTCTTCTCTCTGCCTCTTTTTTCTACCTATCTCTCATTAATGTATCTGTACTTTTCTTAGTCTTGTTCTCTGTTTAATTTTTCTCCATTACCTTCTATCTCTTCTTTTCTTTCCTTTGCTGTCTCTCTCTCTCTCTCTCTTTCATTCTTTCTCACTCAGTCCTGCTGGTCAGCTGCTGGTGCTGGGTAGTGTGTGGGTGAAATCTGTGGGGATTCTCTTCAGTCTGCTGTTTTATTGTGCTCATCAATGAGAAATTATTGATCCAGAGCAGTCTCCCTGCTGCTAAGCTCTGAATCAGATGAAAGATGCATCGCCTTTGTCACAGTGTGTCACTTCTACCTGCGCTGCTTTGCCATCCATTAAAGGAAAGGCTCCATTGCTGTGTAATGCCCAAAGGCACACTGTTGAAGTGTCCATTTTGTACCATCGGTGATGATTATAAAACTCAAGGAAGCAAGTCAAGATTTTTCAGTTGGGAATGTAAAACACAAAGAAGAACATCTGCTTCCACAAATTAGAGCGTTTAAGTCTGACATGTGCTTTTGTCTGTGACTTAGTGACGTTTTTTTGTGGCAGAGCTTTCTGGCAAAGTACTTATAAGGATGTGTTTAGTTTTGAATTCCACACAGGCCCAAATTTCAAGGTGCTGCAATACAGTGGGCACAGTGATGGAATGGAAACAACCTCACTTCCCGCTATAGTGTTGAAAAGCTGTTTATTCTGTGTGATGGTTAATGCAGAAATGCTTGAAAGGGTTGCTAAAGGTAGTTAAAAAATGGAAATATGGAAAACTGTCAAATATGCCTAATAATGGACATTAATCGGCTTTAAACAGTTTTGAATATGGGCTTTTATATATCTGGTCAGTCTCATTTATATGGATGTGGTTGTACTGAATCTGCAAAATTGTTTGTATAATGACGAAAGTCTTAAAAAGCACTTTGATTTAAATCTACAGCTTAAGAGCTCTGTTTATTTTTTTCACTGCTCTGAATCCTAAACAGACTTGCATAAATCCTGATAATAAATTAATTTAGACCACTCAAGACCAGCCATTAGCAGGACATCTTTGTATAAATATGCAAAAGACGTGAATGTTCACACTTTATCACATTCCAGTCCCTGTTTTTGATATGTTGAAATACACATAAAATGTAGCAATGGTGTAATGATATACATTTAGAATGCAGTTGGCAAAATCCTGACGGTTGTGGCCAGCTTAAAATAGTATTAAATATCAGACTGTGTGTGGTTGCAGCACCTGATGTTGAGACTAGTCTTAAACTAACATGCTAGTTACAATCCTTGGATGCAAAACATATTACACTGTGATGCAATTCAGTACAACATGATGTATTGCATTATCTCCTAGATACTAGGGCAGTAACGATAAAACAAACCCACGATTCGGTTCGTATTGCGATACTTTTGGCGGGGGGGGCGTGGAGGAGATGTTAGTGCTTAGTGCAAGCAGTACCATTCGAGATGCCATTTTGTTTAGAGCCCTCATGTTTACCACAAAATTATGAATCAATAAACACTTCGACACCGCTTCTTTTGCATTCAGTCTGTACAGAAGACCCCAAGGAATCACCACAGGCTGCAGCAGAACCGATTCTTCAGCTACCGGTTCACCACTGTCCAAAACTAAAACACACTCTGCCCAGCTGGCCAAAATCACAAAAAAACTCGCTTGAAACACAACAAAACTCTTATAAATTATTATTTGCTGGACAATTATCCCCATCAAATGTCCTCAAATATCCTGAAATATCCTGAATTTGGTCTTCTGTGTGTTTTTTCCTTTGTTTGATCCTAAAAAATCGACCCAGAGACTCAAACGCCCATGAGGCGCTTGCAGCGCTCGGCTGACCTGAGAGCAGTCTCGGCTCATTTATAAGGCCAAAGGGGGGGAAGAATCATTTGAATCGTAACAACCTCTACTATTGGTTATTGCCTGAAATTGACGTGAAAATACACCAATCACATGCAAAAAAGGTTTTATTAGGAGGTGTCGCCCCCCTAGCGGCGCAAAACGAGAAGGATAACTTGTTGGAGTTGGAAGGGGTGTGTTGCATTTCTGCCTTCTCACACTGCGACAAGGGTTAGTGGAGCTGGGTATCGCGATTTCGATTTTGTATTGTATATCGTTATAGCCCTACTAAATTCTGCAGAGCACCTAATGAACAGAACTAATGATCTCCTGTACTGACTGTCTTTCTTTACCACAGGTCTGTGAGCAGCCATGACGAAGTCCTATGAATTCAATTGGCAGAAGCATGTCCCCAATTTCTTGCAGGAAGGTGCTGTCTTCGACAGGTTTGATGAGGTAAATCTGCAGTCATTTGCCCATCAGACACTACCAATTCACGAAGCGCAGAGCTCAAGCTCTCATTTACACATCTACATTCAAAAAATGGCTCTTCCACAGCATTTCTAAAGGTGCATGGCTCACAGCGGCAATGAGAGAACCAAACAATGGATTGAATAAAGCAGTCCGCTGCCTTTGCCACACAAATCTTGTATAGAATCCTCTGACTCTGTAGCACAAGACAAATGCCATTCTCTTAGTTATTGTGTAGCCAAAGGCTCTGCATCGATCACTTGCACTCTGGGGCATTAATAGCCTCAGTGGCAGCGAATGTCTCTGTCACTCTCTGAAGCATCCAGAGGTGAGCGTCCCCGGAGACGGGTGACGTTCGTGATGCTCGTCCCCTCCCATTCTGCGGCCTTTCTTCATTTCCCTGCCTAACTTAATCAGTCCACTTAAATGGGCAGAAATGGGAATGGGCGGTGCTTTACGCTACCCGAAGGACAAGAGCGGTGTAAACAACCAGAGATAGGCACTCATCTGATGAGCAAGAGGTTCTAGCTCAACCTTTTCATGTTCGCCTTATAGCCGAGGAGGCCTCTTCCAGATAATGAGATTCAACCAATCAGGCCTTTGACCGGGGCAGCATGTTCAAAGTGGTGGTTTTACTTGGCTTTAAGAGCGTTCCTTTTTTTGTTTTTTCAGCCATCATTATAACATGTGACACTTTCCACACCCAGGAGACCAACCACACTTGCTCCATGCTGGCATATAAGCTTCGACACCCATCATTTACAGGTGCATAATTACTTGCTGAGTTAAGTGGCACCTTGCGCAGAGCTCACCCGCACATTGGAGAGTGTGCAGTTCAATCGCTGTGTGATCAGGCAGTCAAATGGCAACCCTGCTGTACAGAAAACCTTCATCAACCAAACAGAATGTTTAAAAGAGCAAAAAATTCTTAGCTCTTTATTGCCAAAGCAACCTTTTCTCCCCTAAATCTACTCCTGTCTTTTAATGACAGGATTTCTTAGTTCTGATGTTACTAAATGAATAGAAGGAACAATGATATACATTCATCAATCTTTTCTACAGCAGTGATGTTTAATATCAGTACATGCATATTTTAAGCAAATATTCTAAGCTTAATATTCCTACTTGAATGGGGAATCAAACTTTGTTCTTATGTTTGTAAAGCATTACCATTATCCAGTGTACTAACCCAATTTAGGTATTGCTTGGGGCTTTCATCTAGTCAGTGAGGTTTAACACACACATACTCATGTGATAAGGAGGGAGCACTCGATCTCCACAGGCTTCAGGAAGCTTAACTGTCTGCATGTTAAATGCACATTAGGATCACCACAATATTCATGAGGTTGCCTGATTTTCTGTCCAAAAATTCAGCATAAGCATTCAATACGTTGCCCAACTTTAATAGCAATTCGCACATCTTTTGAATCATTCAAGCAGAACAAAGCCATCAAACATAAGGCAGTGAAGAAACAGGTGCAGATGATTCCAGATGATCAGGCAGTGATCAGTATACTGGTGGTGCTGAATGCTGAGTGGT
>JBBPCY010000156.1:6996362-7026276 GCA_037974405.1 Brachyalestes nurse | reverse complement strand
CAGTTATAAAACTGCCTGTAAATACCTGTAATCTCCCCTTTGACCAGCCTTCAAGATCTTGTTTTTTCTGACTGACTTCATTTTCTCTGTCCTCCTACTAATGCTTTCCTAATCTAGAGAGGATAAAAATGTCTTCCACCCAGACTAAATTAATTGTTAACAGGATCTTCCAAAGCATTTGGTGTTTCATGATTCAGAAAGTGTTTAATATGGAAATGTGTCAAAAGGCACCTTTAAAATAAATTTAGCAGTTGTAAAAGAGCAAAGTACTCCTGGATTAAATGTAAATGTAATCCTGTCCAGAGTGTGTTTTAGCCTGTAAAAACCGTATATAATATTAGAATAAGTGTAAAAAGTGTAAGCTTGGTAAAGTGTAAGCTTGGTAAAAAGACAGCAGTTAGTTATATCATAAATATATTGCATTGTGTGGGTGTGCATGTGCACCTGTGTGTGTGTGTGTGTGTGTGTGTGCGCCTGTCACATTGTTGTATCTTCGGCATTCTGAGTAAATTTACTTAAAGAAATGGGAACATATGTTTTACTGTTGCATGCTGCAAAATGCCTAAAGGTACAAGGTGCCTAGATAAAGATGTTCCACTCAGCATTCAGCACCACCAGTAAGTTAAATGGCTTTGTTATGCTTGAATGATTCATACGTGGGTCGGTGGATGGCTTAACAAAAACAAAACCGGTCAGGTTCAGGGACTGGACTGAAAATGAGAGCCTTTAAAAGTCATTTAGAACAGTTTCTCAAGCCTACATTAAAAATACAAGAAAGTTTGGATCTTTCTAAGACAAAATTTCCTCCAGTTAAAGGTTAAATATTTGTGTGTGTGTGTGTGTGTGTATGTAAAAGAAATAAGTAAGTGAGAGAGATACACTTGGTATTCATGGGGCCTGAATTTTGGTTTTTCTAATGCTTCCCAACTTTATTTTTTTGAACACAGTAAAGTTCCAAGTGGTAAGGGTCTTCAACATGCCCACATGACTGGAGAAATATGAGAATTAACCTCACAGTTATATTTTGTTTGTTGTATTGTTGTTTACGCTGGAGCGATCTGTAGTATATTTTAAAGTAATCTTACATAAAACATTTATAGCAATATATATTTTCTATCAATATATACTCTATTATTACTTTTAGCAGCTAACTTAGCAGTTTTTATTCCTGTGTTTTGTCTATGACGACTCAGTCTTTATCCTAGCTGACCCTACTGCAAAGTAGATTTTAATTGCCATCATATGATGGCGCTCTCAGGGGTCATGTAAATTTGCTGGGTAGAAAATCCTTATCATCCTCCAAATGGCAGTTCTAGATCAGACAGAGCTAAATGTGCTGTATAAGGTTGTAGAAAGTGTCGTACTGGGCAATGTTCCCTCTATAATGGCAAATCCAGGACTACATTTTCCTTTCTCATCTAATTCATGTCTTAAAGCCTTGGGCAGTCATCTGCAGAGAGTTCACCTTACGTGACATTTTATGTTCCCACATCACCTGCCTTGCTCTGAAACTCATAACACTGTGGATGTTTTTACATAGATTGTAGAGTATTGAAACATTACATAAGCAAGCATTTACTTTCCTTTTAAAGTACTAATTTTGATAATGGCTTTTGAAAGTCAAGACCTTTTCAGCATTTAATTTAATTAAGCCAGTTGTTGTCATTGCGAAACCCCGTAGACTACTTTCCCATAACCACCAATACAATTGCATCAGTGTTCCCTTTCAGTCTAAACCAAGTGGAAAATGTAGTCATTATCTAACTTTGTGGTCAGTGTTAGCAGGATTAGAGTGAGTAGTACCATGCTTCAATGAAGGATAGAACCAGTCTATCAGTTTTAAGACTGTTTTTAACATTCTTTTGTGTTCACCTTCAGGGCTGTTCCATTACTGTAATAGCTTGAGTGACGTTTGTAAGATGACCCCTTGGAGGGACAAGAGATTGAGAGAGCCTAAACGTAGACTTCCACTGCAGAACTTTCATTGCAATTTCATGCAGCTCACTTTTTAAATCCAAAAAACTGCCGACAAAGCTATTTGGGAGAAATAGCAATAAAATATATTTTGTCATGGTGTTTAAAAATTTGATTCATGCATAGCAACCAACTCCATGTGGTGGACTGATGGTTTACCTTTATTACTTTATTATATATATAGTAATAAAAATAATAATAGAGTATATATTGCCACAATCTGCAAAACCTACTCTGTCTTCAGAAGTCTTTGATTGTCTGAAATGTTAAATGAGCGGGGCAGCATGTCAGACGCAGTTTGGAACTAAATAGGTTAGAAAGTGGGTCTCCAGAAGGAGCGTTGGTGACCACAGCACTAGGGGCATCATGCACAGTGGTTTTAATTTGAAACATGAAATGTAAGCCAGACAAAGAAGATACTTTCACAGGTAACATGCATTTTGCCAAAACAAATATTGCTTAGTTAGCTTATTAGCTTATTCAGGCTAGGTTAGCTAAAGACAAACTTGTTATCTATAAAAATATCTGCTCTTCATTGTCATCCTCTGAGATCATGATACAAGTTGGGAGGGCGGTTAAAAACAGTAATGAGAAGGAGGGAATGTTCTGCTAATACGTTCTGTACTCCTAGCGTGAATCTGGGAAACGAGTGCTACATTTAGATCCGTGCCTGTCCACTGAAGCGCTGCTTTTAAATAGTAATGCATTTATCAACTTAAACCGAGCTGAAATCAAAGGTGGCCCAGTTCTGCAGCCCCGAAAAACCAAATGTGTACGGTGCCACTGGGATAAGTGACAGCCTACAGTGGGTCACAGTGGCGTTATCTGCAAATACACACAGTGATGAACACCACCACCCTAGTAGTCTAAGCACTTGAGCCCTGCTTTTATAGGTCAGGAGTGTGGCGTCAGTCTCTGCTGGAAGTTGTTAGGAGGCAGGGGACACCTGCCGGGCCAGCACAGCCTGGGGTCTGTTCAGTAGCCCTGATCACACACGTTCACTCATTCGGCTGTTCATGGACCTGCCACAGAGCCAAAGGCTCTACAAGAGACAGCCTGCTCTGTAGGAATCAATCCACAGGCACAGTGGAGAGTGTGAGCTTGTAAAGGCCACATCACCTGCATTGAGCCAACATAGTTGCTCCAGTGATGCAAAGATTGCACCTTCGCAAAATTTATTTTGGCTTGCTTTTAAGTGACATTTTGAACGTGGGCCCTCATGTCAGTTCCTCATTTTCATAACTGCATAACCTACACATTAGTTTTGTAGTTGTGTTAGTAAGTTAGTAAGTATTGTGATGATAAGCCTATGTGTTAAGGAGCTAATCAACAATGAGTTTATCAAATAAATCAGTCTTTTTAATATGACATCATATGACAATACAGTTTATAGGTTTTGTGCCTAGAGTGTGTTGCTGGCACTGTTTCAGTATGTCAGCAATGACCGGTGCCAGAATAGCATAGCATCTCATAGCCACTCTTTCTAAATCTAATTACCATGATTTGTAAACTGTTATATTCTGACAATTTGTTGGTCATTTTTACCCAAAGTGTTACTCTTGGCCTTTTTGGCCCAACGATTTAGGTGGGCCATAATTTCTTTGCATTTCTCATTTCCTCATTGATCACACCCACTTGTACTATCCATCCTGCAGCCATTTTGTATCTGATTAACTCTAATCAACCTGGTGCTGGCCCTGCTTCTGTATCCAGCATTTCTGCACTTGAACAAATACCATTAAGACTTCTTGCAGAAAGCAACAGATTGGCTAAAGCACTCTAACTGAATCATTATTTCTGATTATTATTACATTTGAGGCCAGCACTTGCTCAGATGTGTGCTCAGATATGAAGTGATGGGATGCTTGTCCGTAGACACTAAGGAACCGTTGTTTGCATCCAGGAGCTGACGGTGTGTAGATTTATCTTTGAATTTGGGATTGTTCTATTGTTGCCTTCTGTTCCTTACGGTCCATTTGTGTGTTTAACTCCTTGGCTGTGTTAGCACAAGTGTGATTGGAGAAAAGCTACTACTGTTGAAATTCTTGTGTGCAACCTCTGCACTGTGCTTCAGTGCTGTGCCAGTGAACTGAAACTGATGGGAGTCCAGCCATTAACAACAACTCTGCTGTTCCACAGGATCCGTTCGTCTTTGAGTCCAGCTGCCTTTTCAAAGTCGACGAGTTTGGCTTCTTTCTCTCATGGAAAAGCGATGGAAAGGTGCGCAGATGACATTTTTCACTTGCACACATTTGTTTTTATTTCAGGAGCTCCATGGCTGCACGTATAAACTTGTATCCCCTCTTTATTAAAATGTAATAAAATGTATTTTTTAGTTTCAACACACGAAAGAATACAAATACAGTAACCCCTCAGTTTTACGCGGATCAGCAGTCGCGGATTCAGTCACGCGCAGATTTTTTTTGAGAACCAAACTCTCCACAATACGCAGAAATCTCCACAAATATTCAACAAATATTCTCACTTTTTTGCTTTTTTTGTGGCAATATGGGTTTTAGTTTTAGTGCGCATTTTAGTTCTAGCCGTGCTGAATTTAAATCTCTCTCTTATTCTCTCTCTCTCTCTCTCTCTCTTACTCTCTTTCTGTCTCTTTCTCTCTCTCTCACTCTGGGAATGTCCAGAACACCCATTCTGCCGTGCTGAATTTAAATATCTCTCTCTCTCTCTCTCTCTCTCTCTGTCTCTCTGTTCTGGGAAAATCCAGAATGGCCGTTCTGACGCACTGAATTTAAATCTCTCTCTCTGTGTCTCTCTCCGTTGGGCCCGAGATGGCCATTCTGTCGGCTGCAACTATCCTCCGCCTTTTTTTTGCTTTTTTGTGGCAATAAATTTATTTTTTCTGGATGCTTTCACACAAGGCGAGCTGTTCACCTCGCGGCGTGTCCCAATACTTTTGTCTTGCGACCTTCCGAGTTGCATATCTCTGCGGGAAAGCACTCCGACACCTCAAACTCCACAGTTTCGTAGATCTCCAGGAAACCTTTCAACGAGCCCTCATTTGTATTTTTAGCAGGAGTAGATCTCCTACTTCCGGGTGTCTCGAATACTTTTGTCACGCAACCTTCGGATTTGCATATCTCGGCGGGAAATTTTAATTAAAAGACGGGTTTACCTTGAAAAGAGGCGATTACCGGTTTACCTTTACATTTTCTTTAAGGGTAATACATTAAACTGAGTTTAAAATAAAATCTTAGAGCATGTTTGGGCTCATATTTATGGTTTACACTATAAAAATAGGCATTTCTAGGCATTTTTTTAAAACCAAAACACAACAAAGCGGTTTTCCCCTAATCGCGGGTGCTCTTGGAACATAACCCCCACGAAAAGCGAGGGATTACTGTATATGGGGGATTGTACAGATTTAGGGAAAATTAATGTGTCATATTGTGTTAGCATTTCTTTGCTTTTTTGAGATCTGATAAATAATTTTTGTAAAATATCGCTATTTTTTGTTATTGCTAGAAAGTATGACATATTCAGGCACATAAGAATATAACATTACATTGTTACCAGAACAGTATGTGAGGCTTAAGACAAATGTCCATGTTCACAACTGGCTCCATCATTTACAATCTAAGCAATCTATCTAATGTGTAACAGGATAAAGGTCCCCACTAATCAGATTGCTTCCTCTGTCTTAGCTGTTCCACAGAATTGTGAAATGTGATGTGGATGTTGCTCTGTTCATTTGTCTTTTCTTGTAGGAGGGCCAGGTTCTTGAATGTTCCCTGATAAACAGTGTCCGTGTTGGAATGGTGCCAAAGGTAAGTCCTAAAAGAGGTTGTTTCATTGTAGAGCTTCCCCATACACCCTTCAGGGCTTTTTAAACATGTCTTTGTTTACTATTGGAAATGTATGGAACGTCTGTTTACAGAACCGCAGACCGTCTTTTTTCACTAGTTCTGAGTCATGATTGGTTTCTGTTGAGCATGTGATTGAGAAGGGAGAGGTAGTTTAGCTGTGTATCTACTGTAACAGAAGATACAGTGAACTGCAGAATAATCTCCTCACCCTTGAGAAACTGGGCAAATAACAATTTGAGATGTTCCACAATGTTTTGTCTAATAGAAATAATTTCTACAAGAGATGTTTTAGTTTAATAAACGTATTTTAACACATATGGGGCAATATTATTGGCAATCAAATCAAAGAAATCAGCATTTTGGTGGAAAACGTGGTGTTTTCTAGGTTAGACACCTGTCAAAACCTTTGTCATCTATCAGCATAGAAACAACCAAGAAGCTGTTAATTCTTTGGTTTTGTTTTTTCTTTTTCTTTTTTTGTTCAAATGTTAAAATCCCCTGTCAGATGTCACCTTCATTACCTGAGTTTTTTTTTTTTAGAAAAAAAATTGAAGCCAAGCCAGTTTAAAATCTTATTTAAGAGATATTCTTTATTTGTCACATGCATAGTCATACAAGTACAGCACACAGTGAAATGATTTCTCTGCATTTAACCCATTCACCAAGTGAAGCAGTGGGGCCAATGAGGCGCCCAGGGAGCAGTGTGTTGGGACGGTACCTTGCTCAAGGGTACCTCAGCGGTGACACTAGCAGTGTCAAACCCCAACCTTCTGATTGCAGGGCCCACGCCCAAACCACTAGGCCATCTGTATTGAAGAGGGCAGTTCGCAAGTGAAGGATATCTTCAGAGTGGAGGGGTCTAAGATCCTGTAACAAGTGTTCTCCAAACTATAAAAATATGTCAGTATTTGGGGGAAAAAATTGTAGTACTTGTGGAGTTGAGTGTATTTCTGTGGGTTCACTGTTACCTTAACAAACTAACATGTTGACAGGTATCATCCACAGAGGGGAAAAACTGTATATTCATCACCATGTTCCACTGTACAAGTTTAGGTCTATTTTAGCATTAGCTCATTAGCTTGTTCAAAGCAACCTCCATTACTCAAATGCAGTGACCAGAAGATTTCCCTTGGCTACTTTTGTAGGATTTAAAATGCATGCCTCTGTGAGCTACTACATTTTTCAGTCGTGTTTAATCCAGTCATGATCATGACATTTTAGTTAATGATTACATTTAATTTTAGTTAATACCGTGTAAATAATTGCAATTTAAAATTAATCATCCTTCTGTTCTTTTTATGTCGCAGTTACAGTACAAGCCTAAAGTGGCCAAATTGGCTGGTTTGCTGTCTGGCTCTCTTTAACATCGTAGCCATTACTGTGTTGTAATGACATGAAATGGCTTATTACATGGTTCTGTACATCCACACACATGTAGATGTCTATAGTCACATAGAATCACTTGTGGACAGTCAAGCAAATCTTGGGTTTCTCTTCAGAATGTGTTAGTATTAGCCACTTAGCACTCAATAAACCAATATTACTTAGCTCTAAACATGTTAAAAGATGTTTGGATGTGTTTCTTTTCTTTTTTATATATTTATTTGTATCAACCCAACTGATGGAGATGAACCTTATTTAAATTCAGCTTGTTGTGCCTCAATGTATTCAGGAAGTCTAATGACTGTGGAAAATAATTGTGATCAGTATCAGTAATTGCAGTCACCTCCAAAAATTGCAATCAGGCGATTATGCAATAAGTGTATCAGGGCTAGTTGTGCGTTCTACCACCAGGGAACTAAATTAACATGTTCGTGTATTATGATGTGTTCATATGAGATGAAAACGTTCTTTTTATTTCACACTTAAATGTCACAGTCAGTCAGGGTTTATGTTCCTGCTTTATTTTGACACCTTCTTTTCAAACTCTACACTAGCTTTACTCTTATTTATTTTGGCACTTGCACGTAACATGATCAGTTATCAGATAACTCACTGTATCCTCAGAGCCTCAAATATTGACTTATCCCTTTCATTGGCTCTGCCTACTTTTTTCGGATATTTGCCTTGCTCTAGAAGGACATGAATAATGGAAAGTCTTATTCTGCAGAAGTGATCTCAATTTTACCGTAGAAATGGTTTTCATGTGAGTGTGTACTTGAGTGTTTTTGTGTGTGTTGGGCGCTTATAAAAACAGATCAGGAAGTGGTGTTTGCAGAAAGGGAGGCGTTCTGTTGTGCCGATGTTCTGCCAGCAAATGGCCCATAAACAACAGAACAAAGGCAGATCATGAGCCATTGTCTGTCCCTGTACATGACTTAAGTGTGTGGCACATTTCTATTGTATTCCTAAGTAGATTATACAATTATCAGGCTCTATTGTTTCGATATTTCAGTTACAAAGCGCTCAGAAAAAATTAATTGAGTTGTGACTGAATTTTGTTCAGTTCCATTCCTAGATGATTAACAGATTAGACATGCCTTGTTTCCTCAGCATTTCAGACTTGTGAGTTTTCAAACTAATCGTTAAATAAATTTGACACCAATACGTTCCTTCATTATTTGTTCGTGACAGACAGTGGGAACACGGTGTCTCAGGAGACGCTACCGTATTAAATTGGCAAACAAGCACTGCATTTGATTTGTTCTGGCTTAATATTGGCACTTTCACGTCCCGTTAAAATGTAACTCGTAAAAAAAGCTGAAGGTGCACATTTAGTTTCTTCATGAGCAAGACTGAAAAAACTTGCCTAAGAATAGTCTGCAAAGGCTTTAACTCAAGTTAGCCTTTAGGCCAAAAATGCTTCACCAATAATGTTTGGATTGGCCCACCAGAAATGTTTTTTATGCTTTATAAAACTTAAATATTCTTCATTTCTTCTATTTTAGTAACAGTATTTTAGCAACAAAATATAATGTAATTCCATATGTTTTCAGCTTGAAGTTGAAAAAATATCTGCCAACTTTGAAACCCCTTTGTATGGATACAGTTTTGAGAGTGAGGAGAGTGAGGAAAAAGACCAGACACTCTAAGAGTTAACTGGAAAATTCTGCTCTGCTCCAAAAACAGGCCTAAATCTCAGCTTAAGTAATAACATGTGGCATGTTATTAGAGAGAGAAAAGGATGAGAGGCAAGATAGTCTGGCACAGTAACAATGGTCATTAAGGAGTGTTCTTTTGTTTTAATGCATTAGAATTAGAGGTCAACACAGGCTAGTTTTAAATCTCAACAAACTCAAAAGGTATCCACTGAATTAAGATTATATCCATAAACAGACTATGTTGGTTACATTGCTCTGAACAAACATCTTCATTCCTTTATTTTTTATCTCTCTCATCTGGCTCAGGACCCGAAGATCCTGGCAAGTCTGGAGGCAGCAGGGAAGAACGAGGCAGATCTGGAGGGCTGCATCATCTGCATGTGCAGCGGCCCTGACCTGGTCAACCTGAGCTTCATGTACATGGTGGCCGACAGCGCAGACACCGCCAAGGTAACCGTTACCACAGGATATCACTATGGAAGTCTCTGCTTTAACCTGCCTGTGTGACAGATGTGTAAACAGGGGGTGATTTAGGAGCTTTAGATGAAGTAATAAAACAATGAAGAGGAACTCTGCTAAGGTTACAGCTGCCTTTCATTCATGGAGTTCAGTCCGTGCCTGAATTTATAACTACATGCACTACATAGATAATCAGTGGCTGAATCATGCTGAATCATTCCTGAAGGAGCTCTTTACTCTCATACACACACACGCGCGCGCACACACACACACACACACGCACACGCGCTACAGATCAAATGTTTGGAAGCAACGTTAGCTTTGTAAAAATAAGCTGTTTTTAACATTAAACAAAAGAATCCACCAGTAGTGCAGAATAGTAGTGGAGTTCTGCTATAGGTCATGCCTCTTTATTTTTGGATTTTTTTTTATTTTGTTTGTTTTAGTTTTATTTACAACCCTAATAATATACACTTGACTCTCATTCAGATGGTTCTGAATGCTCGATTAACTGAATCTGGTGTGTCAGATTAGCAGCTTAAAACTAGTTTAACTAGTGCAAACCAATGGTATGTTTTAGACCCTCTTTGGGTAAACCAGATGTTTGCTGGCAAATTGGAAATTATTTTTGGAAATTATTTTTGGAAAAATAACCACTCACTTCCTTTGTTTTTTGGCCTGTAGTAGTGTACACACGCAGGCACATGTACAGTAGCTGGATGGACGATCTCTGGCAGGGCCTTTGTTCACGCTGTTCGCACTTCTATTGTGCGCTGACTGCAGGGCCCGTGCAGAGCAGCAGCCAGAGGCTTACACTGACAAGCCTGGCTCGGAGCCACAGGCAGTATGTGAGCGCCGAAAGGGGCTTTTACAAATGCAGCCTGGGGTTAGTGCAGCTCACACAGGAGGAATGCCTCTTTCAGTGTAATCCCACTCCGCTTATAGCCCCCCGATTGATGTCTGACAGGGTCCGCGTCTGAGGTTCAGCGCCATCTGGTGGATGCTGGAGACAGATAGCAGAAATGCTCTGTAACGCAGATATATGCAAGTCGTGCGACATGCCGGTCTCGTGTGTAATGAATTATGCATTGCCAGAATGACATCTCTATTGTTTATGGGCAGTTATTTTAGGAAGAAGAGTCATGTGACCTTGGCTCCATTCTGGAGGGCAGTGGGAGCGTTGCATGCAAAAAACACATAGCATATATGTACCCTGAGGTAAAAAGCAAACTGTAAAGGACAGTGAATGCACATCTCTCTAAAATAATATGATTTATAAATAATACAGTCGAGTGCTGCTCGTGTCATTTATCTTTTTACAGCAGTTGTATCAGGAAAGCAAGAGGTTTTCAAAATAGTATATTTTGAACAGCAATATTGAACAGCACCATTGTTTGGAGCGCTGTTGTTTGGAGATAGGAGCACATTAACCACATCATCATTCGCTCTCTAGTGGTTTAAAGGACTTTGTTGGAACCTTTCTCAAGGACATTCAACTGTCCTTCACTCACAACACAAACTATGACCATGAGGTTGATGTTTACAGAAGGCAGAGCTTGTGTTTATTTTCCTTCTTCCTCAAAGAATATCGCCTCTTGTGGTGTTTGTTTTTTCATGAGCGGCCACTAAGTGGTGTTTACATCACGACGGCAGCTGTCTTGTCTAATTTGTGGTTGTGTTTGCTTGCTCACAGAAATGGATGGAGGGGTTGAAATCAGTCATTCACAACTTCAAGGCCAACAACGTGTGTCCGATGACCTGTCTTAAGAAGCAGTGAGTAGCTACTTGTGGCCATGTCCAAACAAAAATTAGAAATGCTGCAAGAAAACTGTACAGGAATGCAGTGTTTCTGAAAGAAAAGAAATGCTTTAAAACTCCAGATGTAACAATGCACATATTTTGGGGCTATTTATGATTTTTCATAAAAGGTTTCATAATGATTGGCTTGGCTGTGGCAGCGCTCCAATAGAATAAGCTCCAAAAATGACAAAACCTAGAACTGGTAAGTGGCCTGAATTAATGCCTAGTCATTTGAGTGCATGTAGTCCTATAGGGCCAGACGTGACCTCGTAACAAGAATGGATGCCTGAGGACAACTCTTTATTTAGCTTGAATGCAAATCTGATAGATCGTCTTTTCCTCAGCACTGCTGCCAGTTTGTTCACAGCACAACAGATTATACATACAGCCACTGACAACACATTGTCAACTTTCATAGTTAACAATGATATCTTCTGAAGATATTGCATGGAGTGATATTTGCCTTTCTTTTTCACCATGTAATATGTTGTCCACACACACCATAGATCTAAATGCTTAACTGGTGTTTTTGGGGGGATGTATAGCCGTGCTAATTTACATTAAATTCATGTGCTATCAGCAGACTTGTCTGTCAGACGTCACTTATGAACACCATTACCCCAACTTTGATTTTCAAGCCAGGATTTTGGATTGGTTTAGAAATTCCCAATAATAAGTTAATGTTCACCTGCATTTAGTCAAATTTTCTCATGGTTGCCCCCAGGCATTCTCGTTATGTGATCATATCTGACCCAACAAGACTAGGCCACATCCAGAGCATGTGTGACTCTGCCCAATTTACTCTGGTATGATGCACCCTGATGGCTAGTTTCGCTCGTTGACGATGATTTCCAAGAAATAAGGCAAATGAAAAACTTTTGAAAGAGAGTGAGCTTTGCATTAACAATACATTTTTCATTACAGTGAGTTTCATACTTTCTTTTTTTTACATACTAAATTGAAATCCTATCTGAAATTTCTCAAAAAGCCTCTTTGCTTTCCAAAATGTGAAGTTTTGCAAAAACAAATACAAGGTATAGCCATTTAGACTAGACACAGACAGACAGAGTTGGAGTTCAGTATGTGAAGACAGCTTTCCCTGTGTTTTTCATTCATGCAGGAAATACTCAGTGAGAGCCAGTTTAGTAGATGTTTACCTATATTATAAAAAACTTCCCCAGTAAATGCATTCTGGCTGTCCAACTGGGACTGCATTGTTATGGCTACTTAATTTTGGTTAATATTTAACTCCAGGATCCTGAGTGTGCACTATGCTAAAGGTTAACCATTTATCTAAAAATACTTTTCATTAAATATGTTTGAAACCTTCTTGAAAAAAAGCTTTCCGCTTCCCTGAAGTATGTAGTTTCTGCTCTCTTGTCTCTCACTACCATAGTCCTGGTTTGAAATGTATTCTTGACCTTTCCTTGGCTGTGCTGGTAAGAGAAGCCAGCTGTCCTGAGCCTCCAGACATGCTCTAATCAGATCTACTTGTCTAAAAGATGAGACAAATGTGAAAACCATTATTCTTTTGTTATTCCGATAGCAGGGCATAAAGAAAGCTTTTAGGTTTCAGATGACGACATAAACGCATAAGAGGTGCAAAACAGGCCCGTTGAACTGTGACATTGTGTGTTTAATTCTTTTTTTTTCAGTTGGATGAAACTGTCCTTTCTAACCAATGTCAATGGAAAAATCCCAGTCAGAGGGTGAGTTCTGCACAGACATCTGTTCATTCTGGGCCAGCCCGTTCAGCTCCACTGATCTTGTGTTATAAGAGCTTTAGTGAGGTCACTGAAATTTTTGGACAAATTGAATGAAGCAGGTCTGTATTAAAGATGATCTGATGGTGCTTGCGTTCCTGTTCTTTGCTGTAGCATCACAAGGACTTTTGGCTCCGGCAAAACAGAGAAGGGGATATTTCAGGCCCTCAAAGAATTAGGCCTGCCCAGTGGGAAGGTGAGAGGACTTTCTGCTTCAGTTCTCTTGAAAAGTAACCTCTGTACACACACAGGTTTATGGGTTATACACTGAAATAAGCGATGCAGTGAATGTACTTGATTCAAACACGTTCACCGTTCCTACATCAATATACGTTAACAGTTTTGTCTTTCAGTGTACTTACTTTTATTGTACTGTTAGAGCCTACTCTTTTTTATTGGCAGTCAAAACAGTCATTAAGGACAAGTTTCTCATGACTGGAAAATTGCACAAAAGCCAACACTGTATATCACCTAATAGTATTTAATTTTTCCTCTCTTTACTTTCGCACCACTGCCACTTTAACTTTTCCTTCCTTTTCCAACTCAAAGTCAAGTCAAGTCAAGCTGCCTATACTTGTCCTCCCAACAAATTAATTACATTGGTGGAGAGCATACACTATGCCATTTCATCACCACAGTTGTCTTGTTGACTTTATAATCCAGCTGAATCACTTGCTGGCTTGCTGGCTACAATAGTTAGGTATCTTGCCAGCCAGCTGTGTTAGTGCCCGACCTGTCCTGGCTACACGCGCAGCTACCAAACGGATCTGGCAGCCAGATCAGGCACCACACCGCAACTACACTTGCTACTTCATGAAACATGCTTTCTGTTTACATGACCCTGCTCCCAGAGCAATATTTGGCATTCTTTTACAGAGTGAAAAGCTCTTCCCCTTCACAGACACACTACTGAGAACAGAAAACAGACAGCGCATTGATGAGTGTCAATTTGAATGTGGTTTGGATTACTGGGATTTTGAGAAGCAGAAAACCAACTTTTAAAACTTAGGAGTTTACTAGAAACATTCAAAAATATCCCTGCATATTTCTCTGAAACACTAAAAACTAGTTTGCAATAAAGAACAGAAGCTTTTATAAAGGCTTACAAGTGTGAATACAACAGGAAATGATATAAATTGTTTGTATGTGTATACACCACCCATATATATATATATATATACATACATTTGAATCATCAGTTCTTTATTCAGTGTAAATGATTTTCCACTTTACATATTTATCAGCCTTTGAGGATTTGTAAAGATGGAGAAATTTTAATGTCCTTTTTGTGCTTGTATTCCCAGAACGATGAAATTGATCACTCGATGTTCACCTTCGATGTCTTCTATGCCCTCACTCAGAAAATATGCCCGCGCACAGATATCGAAGAACTCTTCAAAAAGATGTAAGTCCAAACCAAAAACGTGAGGAAAGCAGAGTGTTTATGGTGATTTGTGAAGACTCCGACTGCCAAGTAGAATTCCTGCCCTGCTCTGTGATGCACTGTGGTGGTGTAAAATATTCAGCAGTCTTAGTTTGGTTTACAGTGATGGCTTGTATTGATGCTTGCGGTCGAAACCTAATGATCTCTGTATTTAGCATTAAAAGGCTATGCTAACAGGAACCTAACCTGCTTCAAATGTTCAACATTAACCTTTAATGTTTCAACTAACATAAAAAAAGAGGTTTAAGAACATCTGTTACCAGTCTGAAAGCCACAATGTGCATACAAGGAAATGCTTTATGATACCTAATCCGCTCTTCATTCTTTACCATTAATTATATTGTTCATTGTAATGTAACAGATTTCTTCTAATTAATTTCTTTGCAGCAATGGGGACAAAACTGATTATTTAACTGTAGACCAGTTAGTCAGCTTTCTGAATGAAGTAAGCTCTTTATCATTCATTAACTTCTCTGTGTGACTGCTTACCCAGCTTCCCTTGCGTCTGCATGCCCCGCTCCTTCATTACCTCCCAGCCAATCCCGTCTTATGTAACCATGGCTACCATTAGGGCCGTGCTGGCCCACTGTTCCAGATGCTGCCCTGCTTCTTGTGCGTCGTGTGCATGTGTGTTTGCGTGCTCGCTGGCTCCCTGGCTGTCTGTGCATGTGCTTTCACGGTCCTGTCGCTGCAAACGCACTGGTCCTTTTACCCCTGAGTGTGGCTGAAATGAGTTACTCTAGATACGGGTCACTGGCAGTGTGTGTTGATGTCTGAGCAGTGCCATCTTGCTCGCTTTCACTGCTCCCTGCATTTACTGTCTTGGATAAAGTGATGGTTTTGTCAAAAATCAAATCTACACCCCCCAAAGCCCAAATGCAGTGTCTAATTTGTTTAGTTTAATTAATAAACTTATATGGTCACTTTCATTTCTATGAAATGAAACTAAAGTTTGCCCAAATTTGAATTTGAATCGCTGTGAAATCAACTTCTGTCTATTTTTATGTTTCTTATATAACACTGTCTAGCAATACATAACAAAATGATACACCACTGTATGCAAAAGTTTATATACTCCTATGCTTTGTTCGTTTTTTATGTGAAAATAAGTACATATAACAATCTGAAATATTTTTCTGCTGAATTTAACACGACACATCAAACAATAAAATGTGCCTTATCTTTTGTGCAAGCCAATTGATGATCATTTTTTTCCAATCTGTCACACTCTGGAAAAGCAACCTTAAGTGTGCATTAAAAAGATACAAAGGGTGTGTACTTATTTTGACTTCAAATCAACAAAACATGTCATTTGACCAGAGTCACGCAAATGCATATGGTTTTATATCATTAGTCTGTTTAAGATTGCTAAATAAGACATGGTGTAAAACATATGCTGATTGAGGCACACAGTTTGTGCAGTTCTGACTCACTTACTCTCATTTTCTGTAACCGCTTAATCCACACTAGGGTTTGTGCGAATGTAATTAGACTATTATTTGTTAGCTACATTACCCTTTATAGTTCTAGTACAAGACTGAAGCAGCCTCTGGATGCTAAATCAACGTTTGGGGGTGCGAGGAAAATTGTGTAGGTGTGATTTTCTGGCAAATTATCACTTTGAATGCTGGGTTTGCCTTCTCCCGTCCAACATCACCCAATTAGCTGTGTCTCTGTGCTTTGGCAAAGTACACCTCGCCTGGCGGTTTGGGTTAGAAAACTGCTAATACATGCAGCTGTCCACGTAGATGCAGAATATTTATGCTGTTCATGCAGTACCTTTTAAGGTCGTATTGTAGATGAGCTTAATGTTTCGTGAAGGCAGGTGATGATGATGTCTTGTCTTTGAGTTCATGCTTGAGAGGGCCGTACTAATAAGACCTGCTCTCTGCTGTGTGCAGAATCAGCGGGACCCCCGGCTGAATGAGATCCTTTTTCCTTTCTACGACCCCAAACGAGTCATGCAGATCATCGAGAAGTATGAGAGAGTTGAGGACCTGAAGAAGAAAGGTGAATTCTTCCGGGGTGTCAGCCAGAGAGCTGATTCTCTTTTAGGGGCCTAAAAGAGATTGAAAGGATTGAGAACATAACATGGTCTAGCATACAAGATGCTTCACCTTCACTCACTGACCTGATTAAGTGATGATATGCTGCCACCTTGTGTTTGAATTAAAGCATTGCAAAAAGTTGGTTTAAAAAAAATCTCATTTGAACAGTAATCCCCTCAGTTCAAGCATAGTCAGTCAGTTAAGACATGCTTGGTGTCCTCAGTTTGCTTTTTTTAGTGTTCACTCAAGCTACAATGCTAATGTCGTTAAATAATAGAGGCTACAAGTTTAGGGCTAAAGTGAAAAATAGCACTAATGATATTTTTTCATTTAACTGCCACCACTGTTGGAATAAACTCACTAACGTCTGGCTTCATTTATGTATTGCAGCATGTGTGAGTAGTGATACATAGATGCTGATGACATCTTCAAGCGAGCTTCTTCTGACTATCTGTTATGGTTCATTAACTGAGAACAAACCATCACGACTTCAGTGCTTCAGTACTGATGCTTTTTCATTTCCCTTGGTTTTATAATTGCAGGCCGCATGTCCAGCGATGGGTTCTGCCACTACCTGATGTCAGATGAGAATGCACCTGTGTTTCTGGACCGCCTGGACTTGTGCCAGGACATGGACCAGCCACTGGCTCACTACTTCATCAGCTCGTCACACAACACATACCTGACAGGCAGACAGTTCGGAGGCAAATCCTCAGTGGAAATGTACCGGCAGGTGCTGCTCTCTGGATGCAGGTAAACACTGTTGTGTTTTTGTATGCATGTTTTTAGTTTAGTTCTAAAATGTTATGGTCTGTCACATGGCATTAAAATGGTAGTGAGGAAAAATGAAGAGAATTTCACAGAAGGAACACAGACAAGCCAGTTCATTAGGACCACCTACCTTATTGTCTTCATCATCAGCTTCATTTACAGTATAGGCGCATTTTGTGGTTTACTATTACAGACTGTTGTCTGTCTGTTTCTCTGCATGATTTGTTACTCCATTCATTAATGGCAGGACCCCACAGGACCCGACCAGTGAGCAGGTATTATGTGGTTGGTGGATCATTGTCAGCACAGCAGCAACACTGACATGGTAGTGTCATGTGAGTGTGTGTGTGTGTGTTGCTGGAGTATTTGAACACCTCAGTGTCTCCACTGACACTTGTCCACTAACCAAACTAGATAGCTTGTAGCCAGAAACCAACTAACACAAACCATGCAGCATCATGTGAACTATCATTAATAATAGTATCACCACGTTAACTTTCTCTAATAAAGTACTATTGATACAGAGAAACAGATTGACTTGTCTTCAGCTACAAAGTGCACCTATGTGGTATTTGGAACTGATCAAATGGACAGTAAGTAGATGTTAGATATCCCAAATGCATTGCAGCAGTTTTTGCTTTTTCTACTTACCAAAATACACCATTAAAGTATATACATACTGTTTACATACACATCTAAGGAAAAGATGTTATGCAACAATTTTGTAGTACCGCTCTGGAGACACTAACTGTGGATGTCCCTTTAGAAAACCATAAATAGGCATGCTATTCTGTTCTTTAAAGCTAAGTACCTCCCAAACTAGAACATTTAACAAAAGTACCTGCTCACACCTGCCAGATTTAACCAAAGTAGCTACACAGAGATCTATCTTATGTGGTATTATGTATAGGTTCATCAGTCCTACCCTTGTTAGAAATCATAGGCATTATAAAAGCCTCAAATAGGTCACCACAAAGGGGAATTTGTTTTCCCATTTTTGCATATTTTAAAGATGTAAGAATAGTAATTCACAGGAGATTCATGTGAAATGCACCATACTTTGGAATCTTATTAAAATCACAAAATTCACAGTATTGGAACCAGAAATCTGAAGCGTTTAATGCTTCTAAGAGGTGCCACCAAAAAACCTGTGATATGATTTGAGCAAAATTAATTCATATTTCTAAAGTACATGCTACTGACTTTTGAGAAAACAGTTGAATACCTCTTTTATTAGAAATGCATGTCAGTAAAAAGAAAAAACAAATATTTGCAAGCTCATGAAATACAAAGGGATTAAAAAGAAACACATTTTACTAAATCAAAACATCTGTAGTAGCAGAAAGGCAATTCACAATTTATTTTCTAATCCCTGTGTAACCTTTGTGTGTGTGTGTGTGCGCTTGTGTGTGTGTGTGTGTGTGTGCACGTGTACCCAGGTGTGTGGAACTAGATTGTTGGGATGGAAAGGGTGAGGATCAGGAGCCCATTATTACCCATGGGAAGGCCATGTGCACTGATATTCTCTTCAAAGTGAGCATCTATACAATGCACTTTCACGCCCCACACCTCACACATAAAAGCCTGGAACCTTCTCATTCTTTTACATTTGAAACATTTAGAAATGTGTCGTTTTCAGACTTACTGTAATTGCAGGGCAGCTTTAATGTTTTGAGGATATGGCATGTAATTAATTAGTGATGATGTTAAAGGAAATGAGACAGTTAAACCATAAAACACACTCAGTTGTAACTGAAATACTGAGACACAGCACTGCACATCATCAGATTACTTACTGTTTATCCAAACTCAATGCTGTAAATGAATAGAATAATCAGATTCAGCTTGAATAAATAAATAAAGGATAATGAAAACTTGCATAATAAATCTACCGTTGCTTTTGTGTTTTTACAGGACGTAGTTCAGGCCATTAAAGAGACAGCTTTTGTGACGTCTGAATATCCTGTTATTCTGTCATTTGAAAACCACTGCAGGTGAGCTGAACTTAGTGCCCTCAGACTATGTAAACAAAAGCTTTTGTTTTTTTTTGTTTTTTCTTAATATGATGATGGCTCAGTGTTGTTATTTGGCATTGTTTTTACCTGAAGGTTGGCCACTGGGCAAAGCTTTTTGGGACTATGTGACTATGTGACTGACTACGTTTCTGTAGCTTGTTTTGCCCTCTGTTCTACCATATGTGTCCTGTTGTTTCAGTAAACCTCAGCAGTATAAGATGGCAAAGTACTGTGAGGACATCTTTGGAGACCTGTTGCTCAAACAACCACTGGAGGGCTTCCCAGTATGTGATCTTCTAACTCACCCTTCACAAGTTGTATGTGTTCAGGATCAAGTTTATACACTCATGGAGTGTTTACGGAACATTTAATTGCATTATTTTTCATATTTGGCCTCTGGTAAGAGTTCATAGTAACAAGACATGTACTGTGTAGTAGAATTATCAGGTTAATAATAAGGTAACATGATGTGCTGTCAACATTAAAAATGCTTTAATATTTTTCTTATTTTCTATTTAGATTGAGTCTGGTCGTCCCCTCCCTTCTCCAAATGACCTCAAAAGAAAAATACTTATAAAAAACAAACGCTTAAAACCTGAGGTTGAGCAGAGTACGTACCACCATCTTTTTGCATCTTGCATCTTGATGCTTGTTAAGCCAGTCTTTCCTTCTGATTGCATGAGATCTGGTGTTTTGGCTGAATCCTCTCTTCATCTGTGCTCTTGGACACACTTGAACCACTTCAAGATGTCTCTTGTGAAACTACTCCCACACTTAATATCATACCATATGCGTGTATTAATGTTATTGCCAATAGCAAAAAAATGTTACAAGTTGATTGACCTTGTTGTGTGGTGCGCGTGTGTGTGTGTGTGTGTATGTATGTGTATGTGTGTGTGTGTGCGCAGAGCAACTGGAGTCATTTAAGAGGCACATGGAGGCAGGAGAGATGAGTGTGCAAGCAGGAGAAGATGAGAATGAAGAAGACATGGACAATGGTCAGCTATTGGTCTTTAAATCAGCTGTCTATCACTCTGTGCATACACTCCGTTCTCACTGAGTGAAGAGTCCACCAGAACACATTATAAGATGCCACTGTATATAGTAGCTTAATCTGATTTTCTTCTGTGCTTCATGCTTTGTCATTTCATAAATATCATTATTTTAACCTTGTAAATGAGTTTGATTGCACCCTTTGTAGTCTCAGGGGCCAGACATGAAATCTTGGTATAATCTCAGTAATTAGTGAACATGTGTGGGAGTGTAGACTTGGATTCATCATGATTGTGATGTCACAACACTGAACATGTTTGGATATGGTCACTGTCAGAAACAAAACCTGGTATCTCCCTAAAAAATTCAGGAGAAGGAAATGCAGTCCATTTACAGAAACAAATCTGTGGAAACAGCACTTTTGGATTCATTGTGGTTGTGATGTGACAGCTTTGTTGTGATGTGACAACATGTTTAGATACTCTTGTTGTCCAGTATCTCCATATTTAAGTGTAACTATATCCATAAAGTGTTCTTGACTTTCAATGTTAAGTAGTGGACCAAGATTTGATTTTTAGATCATTTGTCTGTTTGTCATGAAATGTGGATACAGTGCAAGTGGAAGTTAACACAAGGTTTTGTTCTGATAGCAACAATATTACTGACAAAGTACAGCTTGTTAATTAGGCCAATATTTCTGAAAAACACATCACTCACTCTCTCAGAACAGAGAAGCTGTGTTGTAAGGACGAGAAAACGTGTCCTGCGTCTGGCACAGCTGTCCTGCTTGGTTAATTTTGTCTACTGATTCTGTGATGAAAATGATTATTGATGATTACTGTTGTGTTCAGTCTGAGCCACATCTTTTTTAACAGCTGATGGCAAGGAAGTCAACTCAGAGATAAAAACCCGCAACACGTCAGAAGAGCCTAGTGAACAAGACACACTGGAAAACAGCGTCAAGAAGGAGAAGGTGGGCATGTGTTTCAATATCTTCCCCACACAACAGCACAGTAAGAGCCTTGTACTAATGAACAAGGGATAATAGAACACATTACCCCTGTTTTCTGTGAACTTCACAGTTAAATACCGTATTGATTTCAAAATTTTGCTATTTAGATTTAAAGCGCTTCATGACCTGGCACCTTCATATCTGTCTGATCTGTCCGTCTATACACCCGTTTGTACTCTTATGTCCTTTAACTTTGTTGCTCCCCGTTTTTGGAACTCCCTCCCACTGGATATTTGCAGCACTGATTCACTTCACACATTCAAATCCAGACTCAAAACTCCAGACTCAAATCTTTTCAAACTTTGACTATTCCCTGCGATTTTGTTTTATGGCTATCACTTCTGGTTTTGCGCTTTTATGATTACTCATACATTTTGTTATTTATTCTTGTTTTGGTTTGCTTCTTTGATTTTGTAAGGTGTCCTTGAGTGCCTTGAAAGGCACCCTTAAATAAAATGTATTGTAATTATTTTCATTATTATTAACTCATTTGAATTCTGGTATCTTCATTTCAGATTCCTGATGACGAGGTCACAGAGATTTCTGAGGCAACAGAAGCAGATGCGACTGACGTGTCAGAGGCTTCGGATCTCGATAACAAAAAGAAGGTTCAGTATTTTCAGCCTTTACATTACTGAAGAATGGAAAAGTATTGTGTGGGTAAACCTGTTTGGCTGCTGTGGCTCTTTATGATTGTGTTCTCCTTTAGGGTGTGGATTCTTCTGAGGATGCCGATGCAGAGCAACAGCTGATTGCCTCATATAAGTATGAAGGAGCCACCACTAACATCCACCCTTACCTTTCTGCCATGGTCAACTATGCCCAGCCAGTCAAGTTCCAGAGCTTTGACATTGCAGAGGGTACAGTATAATACAGTAAAATACTGTGAATCTGAATAGAGTTGTAGTATATTTGTAAACATAATGACTGTCACAATGCTTGTTCATAATAACACATTTTCTCTGCTGTTTCTTTTTCTTTTCAGAGAAAAATATCCATCACAACATGTCATCCTTCAATGAGTCTGTTGGCTTAGGTTACTTAAAAACCAATGCCATTGAGTTTGTAAAGTATCCTTTTGCATGGTTGGAACTGATTATTAATGCTACATATCAGGTCATTTCTGAAATTGATATGCAGTTAACCACATAGTGTTGGGAATATTTTTGGAGAAACTGGCAGCATTTTAAGACTAACTTGTAATTAGGCTGCAGAATTTGACCAGGTGGTGGCACTGTTGTTCAGTAATGGAAGACACGTTTCTTAATTGAATTAACTGCAAGGAAAGTACAGGGAGAGGGGGTGGACAACAAAGTGATGAGATCCATTGCGCCCATTTATACGATCAGTTCTTCATCATTAGAGCCTGCGAGTCCTTTTCCCTTTGAGGAAAGTCAAATAAGCTATTTCATCCTTACTTTTAAAACCCACAAGTGACTTTGCTCTTTTTAAAACTGACTCCTGTAGCTCTGCCAGAGCTGCCAAGTCCCTCTCTTGAGAATGCAGCTTGGACCCCTGCTGTTGCAAGTTATAAATAACTATGTTGCCCATTTGCATGCCCCTCCCTGTGTGCCTTTTCCTCATCGGCCAACGCGCAGCTACAACAAGCGGCAGATGAGCCGGATCTACCCCAAAGGAGGCCGCGTGGACTCCAGTAATTACATGCCTCAGATCTTCTGGAACGCTGGCTGCCAGATGGTGTCTCTGAACTTCCAAACTCCAGGTACAGCTCTGCCCCGGGGCACTGCCGGAGCCACGGCAACCCGGCCACTGAATAAGCACGACATGAACATTTACATGTTTCACGACATAAACATTTACATGTTTCTGATACAGGATTAAGCACATCATGCACAGATATATTTAAGATGTGAAGACTGTATGTACAATGACTGTTCATGATTCCACACACATATGGGTGTACAGTTTGCGTTTCAGTGAAACACGGCCCAATGTAACACACTCTTAATTTGTACTTATTCGTCTACATCCAGGAGGGAATCTCTGTCAAAATTAGATTTTTGTATGGTAACTAATCCCGCAGTTTTTGAGATATTAACACTGATTTGTGTATCCCACTTCTATGAGAATGATATAAAATCACCACCAATACCCTATTAATGACCATATCTTCCATAAAGCAAGACCATAACAACCATTAGAGACACCGTAGTGTACTGTTTAGTAACATCCAAGTAACTGGTTAACAACCTAAAATCCCACTACTGACCCCCAGGAACACCATAGCAACCACCTAGTTTCATCCTGGCAACTCCCTAGTAACATGCTGGCAATCCCAAAAGAGACCATAGAAACATGATAGTAAAATCCTAGCAACACCCTAGCAACTACCAGAGGTTCCATAGAAAATAAAAAACTTCCCAGTAAATATTCTAGTTATTATATTATAATTACTTAGCTTCTAAATGTAGTTAATCCACCATCTTTCACTTTGGCTTCATTTCCCTTTCACTTATTTCAAGTGGGTGATGTATACACACTTGCAGCATTTTAAAATTATTTCGTCATAAAAATCCAGCGCACAAACGTCACATGCTGTGTTGTAAGGCAGAATCACAGCACTGGGATAGAATAGGCTGACTGTTCATCACTCTCCTCTGAAAGCTCCTGCAACTGCAACACAAATACGCCAAGAATGTGCTCACTTTGACTACGAGGCTAAATACACAATCCATTGCATGTCAAAAGGCCACATACATACACACACACACACACACACACACACACACACTCATCCACAAAGGAGCATGTTGTTTAGCAGATGCTGCTCTGTTGCTCCCGGCGCTAAGCTCAGAACATATGGCTCCTGTGAAGTTGCTCAATGGTGAACTGGCAGGATAGTCAGGGAAAGAAAGGGTGAACATTGGAAACAGGAGAAATGTGGGCTTTTTATACCCGCAAAGACAAGCACCACCCTCTTTAACCAATGATTATCAGGCAGACCCTTTCACGTAATCATAGTAATACTTTATCTCTCTATTACTCAGTTGTGGGTTGTGAAATATCCATTCTGACACAGCACACTCCGTTAGTAGAGTCCACACATAATATGGGCAGTATTGTGTTAAGCATTGCATAAAGACAGCGATTCCACTATTGAAGTGCCGCTTAGCCTTTCTCACTGCTAAAAGTTACGTTATTTTCTATCATTTAAATATACTTATCCACATCTCTCTCTGTTCGGTTAGAGGGATGACTGAAAATTGTGGCCAGTAAAATGTAAATTTCTTTAAACTAGAATAGATGGGTCACAAAAAGAATGTTTCAAGCATGAGACGTTTAATGGAATTACACATTAATATGCAAATATTGTAAGATTTGTGACTTATTTTAATGGTAATATTTCAAGGTAAAATGTGTTAATGTATATGTGAATATAAGATCAGTGAGAGACAATTGACACCACAAGTGTAGAATAACCCCAGTGAGGTCTCATCACTATGCCAGGCTACTGTGATCACTTCTATTGATTTGACAGTACAATTAGCCATCGACATCTAAACTTATCTGAAGTCCTGTTTGTGCTGGATTAGTCTCTTGTAATTTAATTTGCAAGAGATTTTCTACTTGTACAGAAAAAAAATCATCTGGGTAAGACAGCGTGAAGGACAATAGCACATATGTTCACAAAAGCATTGTGCATGGCTATTTCAGGGATTTCTTTAAATCACAAATAATGCTAGTTAGAACAGAACTTCTTTTTCTGAGGGAGTTCTGCAGAAGAATGATTACTTGCTATACATGTAAAGACATTGCAGATTAATACAGGATGTCATTTTGTAAAATTACCAAGGGAGGTTTGGCAAATGCTCTTCATTATTTGTCAGACCTGAAAAGTCACCACGGAGTGACACTGGATTATAATCACAGATCTCGTCAGTAATGACTTAAGTTGCAGTGCCGCCTCAGGTGAAACTAATCCAGCCCAAATAGTGCTTAAAAAGTCAAAGAAAGCCTATTAAGATCCTCTCATCTCTCTGTTTCTGCAGACTTGGCTATGCAGCTGAACCAGGGGAAGTTTGAGTATAACGGCTCTTGTGGGTGAGTGCGGGAGCCTCGTCATGGCAAAACTCATCAATTAAAGTGTGTCACATCTCATTAGACATAGCCAGGGGCGGCCCATATCCACAATCTGCATTAGCACAAATGAGCACTCGCTAAATATCGGCCCTCACACACGCGCGGCTGTCCGCTGTGTGGAGATCACCCATCTAAAGGCTCTGCCTGAGGGAGTAAACTCTCTGAGGATTACAGCCCCCTGTGTGTGTGAGTTATACTCACTATTGTTCCGCTGGCTCTGACTTCACTCTGCACTGGAGAAATGGAGGAGTGGAGGCTCATCATTAGAAAGCAGACGTTGTCATCTTGATTGCTTTGTGTGAGTGTGCGTGAGTGTTCTCATGTTTGACAATTTGTGGGTTTTTGTAATGGGAAAATCTCAGGTCATTAATCTTCTTCCAAACAATTAATCAGAAAAATAATTAACACCTGCCTTAAAGGCACAGCGCTGCCTGATGCCACTGTAAACACATTCAGTTTGATTTCCACTCTGAGTAGCTTTTAGGAAAGTCCTTAAAAGCAATTTTAATTGGCTTTGGTAAAGGTTGGCTTTGGTAAAGGTTGTTTCTCAAGCCACAAAATAGCCTGTCGTTTTCAACGAGAGACATAGAATCAGGGTAATTTTGCTTTTGATCATTTGTAATATGTAAATGTAACTTGAAGCCAAATGCAGCTTAAGAATTAATTGTTGTGAGTCCAACACGATACACAGCATTGTAGTTTAAGTCTAAATCTGTTCCAAACCAATCAAAAACAAGTCTGCCCATTGTCACCCAACCTGCCAAAAACACCTTACAGGATAGCTCTGGTTACAGTACAAGCGCAAGAATAGCCAACATTACACATGTAATCAAATCACATATAATAAAATATTAATCAATATAAAATAAGAGAATAATCAGGTGTTCAGATTATGTTTATGTGCCTTTTCAACAAATTTCAAAATCAAAAACTACTTTCATCCCTGATCACCTATAACAAGATGTTAACCTTCATCTGTTTACTCCTAAAGCTGTTTCTTTATGTAGAACATGTAACATAATATATGTTTTCTACAAATGAAATATAATGTTATACAATGTTATACCATACAATGTTCCAGAATCTGTTCACTGTTTGTGTTGGACCTTCCGGACCTTGTTGCACCAGTGTGTGACACAAGTGTGTCAGATGGTTAAAGAAAATGTAACGTGAAAAAATTAAATAACTAAATTTAGGTAAAAACACTAGGCAAAATCTTCAGGTTCAGGCAAGTCTTTACAACTCTAATGTGAGGTGACTGTAAAAGATGTGAACAGTCTGAAATAAAGTGTTATAATAAAATCTAGACCGCTCTTTTTTACTACTGGGGCTGATGTGTCCCGGACTGTGTGTGTTTGTATGAGAGAGAGACACAGCCACTATAGAAAGGTGAAAATCCTTGTGTCCCCTGCAGGTACCTCCTGAAGCCAGACTTCATGCGACGCTCTGACAGGATGTTTGACCCATTCTCTGAGACGCCAGTGGATGGTGTCATTGCTGCCACCTGCAGCGTTCAGGTTAGAGCACTTGGTGTATAGACACACTTCATATCTGCTTTCTATGGCGTGATGGACAGCACCAGTCACACCTGCATCCACATCCTCAATTAAAACATCACGTCAGAGCCTGTACATACAAGTGCACCTGGAATACCAGGTAACATCTAGACACACTGGAATTATTGCATGTTTTTCATCATGAAGTTATATGCACTATATGGACAATAGTATTGGGACACACCTGTTTATAAGGGTTTGGGCTAGACCCCTTACTTCCAGTGAAGGGTAATCTTAATGCTTCAGCATACCTTACCATTTTGGACAACGCCAAGCTTCCAACTTTGTGGACACAATTTGGGGAAGAACCTTCTCTGTTCCAGCATGATGTGCCCCAGAGCACAAAGCAAGGTCCACAAAGACATGGAGTCCAGTGTGGAAGATCTTGACTGGTCCACACGGATTCCTGACCTCAACCCCAACCAACACCTTTGGGATGAACTGGAACAGAGATTGTGAGCCAGGCCTTCTCATCCAACACCATTGCCTGCCCTCATAAATGCTCCACAGAACGAATGGGAACAAATGTCCCTCAGAAACACTCCAAAATCCTGTGGAAAACCTTCCAAGAAGAATGGAAACTGTTATAACTGCAAAGTTCCATATAAAATCTATCTATTTGAATGCAGTGTAATTGAAGTCCCTGTTGGTGGAATAGTCAGGCATACCAATACTTTTATCCATATAGTGTATATACATATTGCTATCGAGGCTTATGCTCAGGGACTGAAAATCACAGAATAATACAAATACCAATATGTGAATTTAGTTCCAAAACAAATGTTTAGACTGCAAATCAAGGTGGTTTTGAAGAGTCTGAAGAATTGCTTTTTTGTGAATATATATGTGCATATATATGATATTTAAATATACATGTGGTATAAAAGAACATTTTTAATTTTTTAGATTTGTGACTGATAATTCAAATATTCTATTCTAATTATGCTGATGATATAATTATTAATGATGAAAATCTTTGCCTTGGTGTTATTTTAAAGTACTGTGCATGTCTATAATCCAGCTGTTCTTGGATTAGTATCTTCTCTGTAAGGAGCTGACTTACTAACTACTGTGAATATATGCCATCCTCAGGTGTTCTCAGGTCAGTTTTTATCAGATAAGAAGATTGGTACTTATGTGGAGGTGGACATGTACGGCCTTCCCACTGACACTATCCGCAAAGAGTTCCGCACCCGCATGGTGATGAACAACGGTCTGAACCCAGCCTACAACGAAGAGCCATTTGTCTTCAGAAAGGTGAGTGGGCTTTACAATTTCTACAGTGAGACAGGAAACAGGCACAGTAATTAGAAATAATACTGAGATGCAATAAGCGCTATATAATCTTATTAGGCTGCTCTTTTATCTGTATAAATGAGTTGGAGAGTGATCTCACAAAGTCTGTCTTCACCACTGTGTCCCTTCTGCAAAATATCATCCTTCAGCATCTATAGCAGGATGCATGACAGAACGAATTTCGTACTATTGTGACTTAAGGCTACACAGTATATTGTCTGTTAATTGTTATCGTAATACTCAGTGTCTGCAATACTGATATTGCAGAACACTGCAATATGCAAATGAGCCTCTAATCAGGGTGATCTCTTTTCTGATTGGCTGCCCTTTATTGCGTCTCATGTAAAAGGCAACATCGGGCTGAAACCCACCTTAGAACTTCAGCATGAATAGACAAGGTAATATATTTATGCTAAAAGTCAAAAGTTTGAACACACCTTCTCATTCAACGATTTCCTTTGTTTTTATTATCGGCTACATTGTAGATTAATAATGAAAACATCACCTATTTCTCTGATGACAGCTTTGCACAATCAGATGCATGACGTATCGACCTGGAATGGTATTTAATTAACAGGTGTGCTTCGTCAAGAGTTTATTAGTGAAATTTCTTGCCTTCTTAATGTGTTTAGGACCATCAGTTGATGTGCAGAGGTAGGGTTGGTACAAGGTGAATAATCCTATTCAACTACAGTTCTCCTCCACATAATGGCAAGAACCACTTAACTAAGTAAAATGAAACAACAGTCAAACAAACATAATTACCTTACTACAAAACATATTCTGGTTTGTTTAACTCTTTTTTGTTTACTGCGTAATTCCATGTGTTCCTTCATCATTTTGTTTGTTTTCAGTAATAATCTACAATGTAGAAAATAATAAAAACAAAGAAAAAACATTGAATGAGAAGGTGTGTCCAGACTTTTGACTGGTAGTGTAAATGTGTTGGTTTTGTGACATCGCAAAACCTATGATTTAAAAATGAGCTGTTTTTGCAGCTTAATTTCTACACATGAACCGTATGGATACATAGATTTTAAAACTTTGGAGGTATGAGAAAAGTGATTATGTGGTGATTAAGTGATTAACTATATTTAAAGGCTTCGCAATTGGAATTTGTAGCAGTTTCATCACAATACAGCAGTATATGAAATTAACCCATAGAACCCGTAGTTGTTTTGCTATAAATTTCAAATGTATTTATGTAATTACCCTGTACTGAATTACATAATAAATTACAATTAGGTCAGATTTAGGTACTGGATCAGCAAGCTCTAGTCTTTTAGCTTTCCATTTGTTTCTATGACAAAAATAATTTAAAAATGTCATTTTGTTTTACTTTCTTTCAAACCATTATGTCATTATGCTGTGTAAGCACAGTTTTTGCAGATGTCATCATCAGACCAATACAGTACTGTGTATGGAGTTGCTTGACCTTTCAAATGAGAACAGAATCATCAGTGGCTGTTTAATTGCTGTAACAGTCCAGTTTTTACTGTGTTTTGGGCTATGATTTTGCCCCTTGCACTAAATGAATGGTCCATAGTTTTAAGCCCTTTTGTCTGACTGAGGTTGTGAGCCCTGCTCGAGCCGTCTACTGTGTGGAATCACACACGCCTACAGCTTTAAGGAAAGCAAGAGTGCCAAATGAGAAAAGGAGCTCCAAATGAGAGCAAAGAGAACAACGACAGAGAGAATGAAAGCAAGTGACACTCTGGAGAGAAAAGAGCATGCTGAAAGAAAACCTGTGTGTGTGTGTGTGTGTGTGTGTGTGTGTGTGTGTGTGTGTGTGTGTGTGTGTGTGTGTGTGTGTGTGT
>JBBPCY010000156.1:6974963-6986830 GCA_037974405.1 Brachyalestes nurse | reverse complement strand
ATGTGTGTATATATATAAGTATACATACAAATTTACTGTAATATATATATATATATATATATATATATATATACACACATATATGCTGACATACAATTCTGTTGTATACAGTAGAGTTATAATACAGTAATACACAATATAATACTAAAGTGTCAAAAATATTACAGATGGAAAGCATTTTGCATTCAGTTATACTAATTTCTGTCTCGTGGATATTCTTCATTTCAGAGAAAACAACTGTTCAGAATTAAAGAAGGAAACTGCAGTAAAAGTAGAGAACCTCACATCAGACCACAAAGCAAAGGTATGCTGTCCCGAACTTACTTACATGTGCTGTCCAGAAACGAGGATGGGAAACTGTGTGACTGAACCAGGGCAAAGTCTTCTTAGTGTTAACATGTTGAACTGAATGTCAAATATATAGAGGACCTCAGTATTCCAAGATTAAACAGTTATTTATAAAAAATAACGACACTACTACATTTAAACTGTAGTTTGATAAAATGACACTGTTGCCCCCTTTCACCAAATGTATCCAATGAATCAAGACTTGTCTGGTCAAAAAATCTTCACAGTTTTGCACTAAAGCTACGGTGTTGTAAACAACTCCTTATAATGCTTGTACTACGTAGCATCATCCAGATTGCATGTTTAAATTAAAGCTATATCAGAGAGAAATGTTGAGTAAAAGCAGATAGTGTATGTAAAAAGCTAGCTAGCTAGAAGAGAATGTTTAAAACAGCACTTTTTTTATCTAGAAATTTATCTAGAAATATTATAATAGTCTTTCACATTTGCACATCTGTACTTTTTTACTTGAACAGTTTTGCACCTTCGAATTTTATTGTACAGCTGCTACAATGACAATAAAGAGATTCAGATTCTGATTCTGATTTCAAAAAGACATGGGGTTTATGACACAGTGAGGTATTTTGTTATCTATAAAATTCGTTAAAAGTGCTACTGTTAAAGGTAATAGAAGCAACCATCTTGGATAGAATTTAAATTCTTTATAGAACCAAACCCTCATCACCTGAGTTGGCGTGTTTTCCTGCAGGTAAAGGATATCGTAGCTCAGCACACTAAGGAGTGGTCTGAGATGATTAACTCTCACAGCACGGAAGAGCAGGAGATGAAGGATGCCCATGTGATGCAGCAGTGTGATCATCTAAAGAAACTGCTGAACAGCGTCCAGGAGCAACAGACCCTGCAGCTCAAACTCGTCCATGAACGGTAGGTGAATGTGTTTAGCCGTTTTTACAGTGGTAATGAAGTTGTGTTGGCTTAATATGGTTCTTTTGAATTATCGTCAGTAGTTATAATCTCCTTACCTCCTCTTACAGAGTATTATCATTCTCTCTGGTGACACAATGAACTGCCTGACAGCTTCTGTACCGTTTCTTGTTGAACATTAACATTGCATGAACTGTGGGAGGATGCCTCCAGAGAAAGAGCAAATGCTGAAGCCCTTACTGAAATCTGTTTTAAACCCCTGTGTCATTTTTAATTATACTCCCGATTCACAGTAAGCTCTAGTCATATCTCCAGTCACCCTGCCAGCAGCGCTACAGATGAGTGGCTGTTTTGGAGCATTTCAAAGAATGTAATGACCCTTGATGAAATTAGCATGATCTGGAAACTAAACAACATGCTCAAGTAGCAAATTATGTAACACAACTTTGAATTAAGTTATAAATTGAGTCATGACATTTATCATACATCTTTTTTTGTTCTTGCACTGAAAGATCTGACCACATTTGGAAGTGAATACTTTGCTTTGTTTGAACTCATTCACACAGACAGAGCAAAGAAATGAAGGCAAACCAGGCCAAGACGTCCATGGAGAACAGTAAGGCCATCAGCCAGGACAAGAGCATCAAAAACAAGGCCGAAAGAGAGAGGTACATCGACAGTCTACTGCAGTATATGACATTCATGATAGTAGTTCATTAAATTGCCTAAAAGGCCATATATTAGCGCCTTGTTTGTTTTACAGGAGGGTACGGGAGTTGAACAGCAGTAACACAAAAAAATTCCTTGAGGAGCGAAAAAGGGTCAGTAGTCTTCTGTTATTGAAACATTTTATCATTTAAGAGTGACAGTGAAGCTTAAGAATGACAGTGAAGGAACATTGCCTTCAGATGGACTGTGAATTTGTTTCTGACCCCACAGTTGGCTATGAAGCACTCAAAAGAGATGGAGCAGTTACAGAAATCCCAGCGTGAGCAGTTGGAAAAACTGGAGAAATTCAATGAGCAGGTAAGTGCTCAGCCAGATCTTACCCAGACCCCTGTACATTAGGTGTTCACTACAGTGGGTCCACCTAGATCAATTTAGGGGGAGGGTGGGCTGCTGGGTGTAGAATTTAAGCCCTCTCATTGTTTGTTTTCTTTTGATTTCCGTTTGTCTTCCATTACTCACACGTTATACATGTATTCACTGAACCCATCTGTTTACATATGATTTGCTTTTTTTGCACAGCTTTTGAAATCACATCATGCAAACTCTCAATGTCAAGGTAGGCTTACTCATTCCCCCATTCTGCTACTCTCGTCTTTCTCTGTCCTCTCTGTCTTTGTTGTATACCTTATACAACAAAGACTTATCCAAATCTGTACTACATGACACTTAATTGTGTTTTCTCTATTCAGACACACTGAAATCTCTGAATAGCTTATGTACTGAAACAGGCATGTTGAAGTAGGATAAAGTGTACAATGCAGGACTGGGACCTGGAACCCTGACTCAACTCTAGATGATTCCCACGGGTCTGTAGTATATTTTTAAAGCCTCAGTGAGTTTAAAGCAGGGTTGCCTTCAAAGTCAAGGGGAGGATCTACCTGAATCCATACTCTGCCCATTAATCAGAGACTGTGACACTTCATTTAGCAGCACTCTATTAGAACGATGCGAGGCTTAAACTTAATTTCACTGGGCAGAATACCTCCAGATGAGCCCAAATATTTGGTCTTTCTGTGCATTAGTAAAAGTGCTCAACAGTGTTAGAAGAAAGGGAACTAGATTCAACATTGCCATGCACTGGAGTGCCTGCATGAGTCATTCACTACACTGACTCATACAGTATTACTAAGCAAAAAACTAGAGTGTTTTTCACCTGCTCAAATGTTATCTGGGAAAATATTCTTTCGCACTGTTTGTGGGGTCTCACCAAGTGCTTTCTCCTGTTGTTTGAGGGGTCGTCGAGGGGGTTTATCTAAATGTGTGTCTAAATGAGGTTTGAGTAAGAAATGATTAAGCAAAATAAAAGCTTGTAGGTGTGTGCACCATGAGTGACCTAGGAAGCTGTAAGTTGTGCTTAAAAGCTGAAGGTGTGTCTGTGTGACCATTACAGGCCAAGGACATGCAGCAGATGGTGAAGCTGGAGGCGGAGATGGACCGCAGACCAGCCACAGTGGTGTAACCGCACCATCCGTCAACTAGGAAATAGAGAGAGAGAGACTCCTTTCCGTACACCACCACTCAAATCTAGAAACTCTCATGTAACCCTCCTGCTCCTCCTTGACCTCTCTGAATGCTTAGGAGCTCCATCAAGCATGGAGATAAACTATTTCCCCACTCCAACCTTTGTATCCTCTAATGTCCCACCGCTTGCTGACCCCTCCGCCTCTTTCTCAGCCCCTCCCCTTTCCCACATCCAACCAATCCTTGACATCGACCTCTGTCTGTAGTCCGCCCTCGCTGCTGAGATGGAGCTGGCTGACAGCGGCACGTCCTTCTGGAGCAACCAGGCCCTTGGTGGGACAGACACACCTGGCATTGTTTTCCTGCCGCTGTCTTAATAACGTCACGTTCTGCGGACACTCTGTACTTACCGCAGCCCACGTCGGCCATCAGCTCCACTCCAACCCCCCGTCGTGGTGGCCCGAGACGGACGAAACTCGAAGTGTTCTTTATAAACCTTTTAACTTCTGTCTCAGTGGTACTAGTTTATAGTAGCAGCACCAGGCAAATAGAGGCATAACTGAAAAAAAAAGATTTTAGTTTGTTTTAAGTGAGCACAACTTTGTGAATGATACGCTACACAAGAAGTTGAGTAAAATATTCTGAGCACTTTAAACATGGTAGGCTGTCAAAGGATTATTTTGAAATCTGTAGCAGTGCACTTGGTTTTTCCCTGTGGTAAGAATGTACAGTCGAATGTCCAAACACTGTATTGAGGGTGGTAAACGTCTGGTGTGAATGAAACCAAACATAATTGTCAGTGTAGTCCTTACACTGCTGTTGTTTTTTTTCCCCAAACAATATGCGTTGTCCGCTTGCTTATTTTTTAAAAGCCGTAGCTAAAATAAATCAACTGTTTTACCCAAAATAGTCATTTGAATTCGTCATGAGGTGAAGCTTTGGCAAGTGTTGTTTTTTTTGTTGGGTTTATTTTGCAGGGGGAGGTGTTTGTGGTTGTTTTTTGTTTTTTTTGGAAATGGCACTATGATTACTTTTGTGTTTGCGTATACTTACTGTACACTGTTCTGTACCTGCTGTTACACTGTTTGTGTGTTCACCTGTTTCAATGTTACAACAGCGATGGTGTTGACATTCCACATTGATGGACCCAAACCAAATAGCCCTCAGACAAGCGTGAGACAAAATCTAAGGTTTTATGCCGCTGCTGGCAATTTAGTACTCAACAATCAAAAAATGTCCCCAAAACCAATGAGACTTTGATTAAACAATCATTGAAATGAGCTGAGAGCAATGAAGGTTTTAATGTGGTTAGAGGACTAGGTGCTTTAGTCTCACACGTTTAGTTTTTGAAATTCAGTTTTAGCCCAGAGACTTTTTCTTTTGCTTGAAGAGAATAAGACAAACAGGCAGCTCCTCTTGTGGGTTTTAAAACAGTCAACACACCCGTTTTCATTTATAGAAACATAAAAATATTTGTTTTCCTTTTTTTTTATGGATAACTCATTAAGCTGAAGTACGATACCACTTTGTTTTCCTCTTACTAAATGATGTCTCCTGTCAAAACCTACTAGATAATAAAGGAAGAGTATATTGTATATACTGGAATGTATGTAGTTAATTTAACCTAAAGGTTGAACAGTATGCTTATTCTACAAGGGCTCTGGGACAGTGTCTACATGTTTGTAATGGGAATGCCACTTATCAACCACTAAGTTATTTTCTTTCCTGATTTTTTTTTCTTCTTCTTTTCAGTCCTTGACCATGACTGGTACCTGTGTTATGCTTTCACCACATATCTACTAGGAAATAATAAGCAAAGTGCTTTTAAACTTAAATCCATTGCTTACAAATGTGCCACTCGATGTCTGGTAGGACGTTTAAATTATTTTACAAATGGAAAATGCCAAAATAAGGGTTTATTTATATACAAATATATATAAATATATAAATATATAAATATACATATATTACTAAATATAGTGTGTAGTTTAAGACTATATTTCGTTAGTTAGAGGCTTTTTGCACTAGTTGAATGTTGCGCGACTTTCATGTAGACTTTTTGCTATATAGTTTGCAGAAAAAAGCAGATTATTTTTGCAGAACAATGTTGCTTTGAATTTCATTTGTTTGTATGGGGTTTTTTTTGTTTTCTGAGCTATCTGCAGCTAGTCAATGGACCATTCTGTGAGTGTTTTTGTATTTATATTGTATTTGTCAAACTTCTAGCAAAGGAAAGTACTAAAAATACTGTTGTTATCCTGCTACTTTAATACCGTTTTATAGTATGTGTACCAATAAACTATCCAGGTGTTAAATGAGACCTTCTTTGTGAAACACTGTTGTCTTCTATTTTATACAACTTTGCAGCAGTAAATTAGTTATAAGGGGCAGATGTTAGAACGAAATATTAACCTTATTATGGTTTGTGAAGGCACTTACTTGTAATGTGGTAAGCATGAATTTAAACGAACAATTGATACATTTATATTGTTACTTTATTTAATAAAGTAGAAGTAAAAGCAAAATCTGTATAAAGTTTAAAAAGTACTGATTTCGCTGTAGAACTCTTAGTACACATGCATCTATCAGCATAAAGTGAAGTTTGTTAGGTGCTCTTTTTCTGTTTTGTTATCCCTTTACCCTAAAGTAAAATACAAAAAAAAGCCAGTCCTAAAGGAACAGTAAAAAACAGTAGTATTGCTTGAAAATACTCCAAAAAATACAAATGGGAGTGTAAATCGCTCCTGTCCACCACAACAGGAGTTAAATCCACATTATTTGTCCTGCAGAAATGAATATTTTCCAGTTAATAAACAGCAATTCTCATCATGTGGTCGGTGCTGTTTCTGAAGTACCTTTGATAATTACCCCATTAATGACTCCATTTACAAACATGAAAGTCTGCTAATCATGTTTAGGTTGTCGTGGCAACTCCAGAGCCGTGGCATAAAAAAGCCAGGAGCGTCAGGTGAGAGGACTGCCGCCCAGCTCCTCAGCTCTGTGTGCTTCTTCCCTGTGTTTGCAGCAAGCTAAGAGTCCATTGCAGCACTATGCTGAAGCTTTCAGAGAAGACGGACTCGGCAACAGACACCAAAATCCTTTTGGATGCTATCTCCAAGGACAAGATCCACCTAGCTAGATTCATCCTTGACGCTCTGGATGGGAAAATTGTCGACTCAAAGGCTGAGGGTGCTCACACCCCTCTAATCTCTTCAGTGTTCCTCCAGGACTCACATGCCAGGTCCAAGTTCATGAACCTTCTGGTGCAAAGGGGTGCTAATGTAAACCAACAGGATGAGAGCGGGCGCACAGCACTAAGCTACGCCTGTGAGAAGGGCTACCTGGATGCTGTGAAAATGCTGGTTAGAAACAATGCTGACCCTGAGATGACTGACAACTGGGGCAACACAGCTCTGATGTATGCAGCCGCTGCCGGCCATTGCCTGGTCGTGGAGTTCTTGGTCAAGGCTTTCAAGAGGCTTGGCCTTCAAATAGACCGTCCCAACAAGGTAGGCAACTCTGCAGTGGAGGTGGCCAAATACCTTGGCCACACAGAATGTCTTTCTGCACTCATGTGCAGCTCCAGAAAGGCATACGAATATAAGAAAATGCTGTGTGACAGATCTGAAAGTACCAGCAGAGAGGAGGAAAGTAAGGAGACACGAAAGGGCGAAACATCTGAACAAATGAACCAACCAACCCTGCACAACAAAAGCTTGGCCACGGATGGGATGAAGCTCCAGATTAGCTCGGTCCCAAACAGGTCCCTCATTTTACGGAGCAAAATGAATTCGATGGACTCCATTGAGGAGCTGGAGAAGGAAAGCGACAGTTTGCCACCCTCCCCACGGGGCCTCTTATTCTCTAGTGTCCTCACTCCAAAACCCCCTCAGAGGTCCCGAGTCATTCTCACTCCAAAACAAGGCATTGACATTTGCACAAGTGAACACCTGCCTCCGCTGTCCAGGGGAGCGGAACGGGGCCCTTTGAGGTTATGCTCAACAAGAGTGGCCAAGGACATGTCCAGTAGCTTGGCTTCCACAACAGCACCAGCCTGTACCCTATCAGGTCCACTTGGTATCCTGATGACTCCCATTGGGAAGGCTAGCAAGAAGGAGTGGGATGGGAAAAAAACCTGCAATGCAAGGCGATTTGATGACAGTTACTACCGGAAGCGATGCAGTCTCCCCACGAGTGCCCTGGGTCCAGTACATCCAGAGCATGCAAATAAGCCACTTCACAAGAGCAAGACCAGTCTGAAGTCAACCGAGACTGAGCTCCGGGACATCCCAATGGCCTCACAGGCATGCACCTCTGCAATTTCTGTCCTGGGCAGCAAATTGCTGAGGCGCTTCACGTTCCCAGAGCTGAAGAAGAACGGGAAAGAGGTCCTTCGTGGGAGCGGTGGGGCACGGGATCCACACGGACACCAAGAATGTGGGATAGGGGTGCTGGATGGGATGGGAATGCCCAGGTCACATAGTTTTCCCCTGGGGCAGAAGCACCCCCAGGTGGGTAGCAAGCCAAGTGTGGACAGTATCAGTGCTGTCAAGTGCGAGTTTGACTTTCAGTCCAAAGTGGCAGCAGCCGCCTCAAGCCAATGAGGGTGAGCTACCATTTGAAGATGAGGAGCAACAGAGAGGAAGGACTGTACAGGCAGGACACAGGTATTCTGGCACATCAGTGAATAGATATCATTTTAGGAAACTCTTATTTTAGTTGATGTTAACTAGTATATTATGTTTTAAATAAACTAAAAGTAGATAGTCTCATTAAGTTATGAAATTTAGTTCAATTAGATTACATTACTTTTAGTGAATGAAAAACAGAACCTAATAAGTTATGATAAAGTCTAGCAAAAAGAGCTGACATAACAGCATTCTCCTGTAAAGACGCTTACAATGAAACATTTACACGCATCTGCACCAATTTATCTTTTTACACTTCACCTATTTGGGTCATGTTGAAAAGTACCTAATTGTTTGCAGTTAGTTGTTATTAACTGCCTTTTTATTCAGTAATTATTTAATAATTGTTTAATAATTTGAAACAAACATGCTTTAAATTTAAATTGTTCAATGTGTACATTAGTTCCACATGCATTAAGTATTACACTCACAATATTACTGCTAGAAGAGAGTAAAGGGAAGGCAGTAATTGTGTTGATTTATTTCATTCGTGTGAAATCAAGGTGCACATATGAATCAAGTAAATACAAGTAGAATGAAATACTGTAAACTACCCACCAGCTGGCAAGATGTTTATCCCAATATTTCAAGTTTTGGAGGAAAATATACTGAGATTATCTATTTACACTAATTACGTTAAGTACAGAAAAGTTACCTGTCTCATGATTTGATTTCCATGTTTCAAATATGAAGCGTCCTGGATGTTAATATTACTCATTTACATTTGGTTTACTGTTGCTTTATTAAAGGGTGAACAGATTTTTGCTCGTTTCATAGTTTCTAGCATTTAAAAAAGAATCAAAGAAGAAATCATTTAAATCAGATAATAGTTTACATCACATTGGCAGTAAAATAAAGTTTCTTTCTTTCATGTTTATTTTTACAAAATTGTAAAATAGTGCTTTGAATTTACTTGATTTAAATGAATGAAGTACATACACCAACACTATTTTTGCCTTTCATTTACTCTCAGCAGTAATTGTCCTGATATTACATATTTTATTCATATAGAACCGATGCAAACATTTGAATAAAGTCATTTCAAAAGTATTTTTTAGGGAAGATATTACCGAACAATCTATCTCTGTTCCTGATATTCCAGAATACCTGAATCCACCCTATTGTGCAAAAAGAAATGATTGTAATAAGAGGAAATGATTTTTTCCTACATTTTATATTGTTACTTCATGTATCTAGTTACTTCTATATTTAATTACTTCTTGTGATTATTAAACTCTACTTTCATGAAACTCTCAGGGACAGTGTGTCGTTAGACTCTTGGTAGGAATTCTGGAGATAAAGCAGGACACTGGATGGGAATATAGTGCTTAGACTTGCTTTTTGTGATTGTAATATGCTGGGATGAGGGTCTCAACCTGTTGATGTGTTGAGTGAGAGACAAATAAAGAACATGACATCCCTAAAAGTGAGAAGAAGGTCTTCAGTTAGAAGTACTATTCATTCAATAGTTAAAGTATACAGAAATACTCATATTCGAAATTAGACTTGATCAGATACGATTTTTAATCCTGTTTATGCATGTATGTTTCATGCAGATAGTATTACATTTATATCTGTGTCTGTATTTACAGTAAAATTGGACTTAATATAAACCATTTGGTCGAAAGTAGTGGGGCATCTGACAATAACACCAACAGGGACATAATGACATTGTATTCAAATTCATAAACTTGAATATGGAGTTGGTCCCACTTTGCAGCTACAACAGCTTCCACTCTTCTTGGAAGGCTTTCCACAAGATTTTTGAGTATTTCTGTAAGAATTTGGGTCCATATATTCTGTGGAGCATTTATGAGGTCAGACACTGAATTCAATAGTTAGGAGGTGTGTCCCAGTATTTTTGTACATATAGTGTATATGACTGAATACTTTATCATTTTAAGGGGAGGAGGAGTGTGACCTATTGAAGAGCTGCCTTGGTACAAATATTTTATTGACTATTATATACCTTAATGAAATTACATTTATAAAGTTATTACTACATTTTGCACCAACAAATTCATTTGTTACCTGAACACAGTTTTATGGGTCTGTAGCTTATTAGGATTTTGAGGATAAATAATGTAAAATAATAGAAAATAGTACTTACATAGACATTCTAAATTCCAACAAATTACACTCATCAGAAAAATTACCATAACTTTTAAGTGATAAAAGATATCAGTTGAGATTTGTTTTGCTTAGTTGCTTACAAAAACATAAATATTTCGTACAAGTTATTCTCTGTCTGGCACAGAAAGGTTTTAAGAAATAAAATGACATTTTAATGAATTTCTTGGTTTAATTTGTGGGGGGATTTAAAAGACTGGATCATCTCAGGCCTATATAACCAGACTTATTTTTTACTTCATTTAAAATACCTGATTCTCCTTGTTAAAATGATGTGCATATGTTTTATCCGATATGTATTGTAATCACTCAATGTAATTTTTCTGTGTCAGCATGCATTAGTGTCAAAAATTGCATATTTTGCTCAGGCAAATTAAATTCAGAAACTTTCAAATACACTGTAATGTGTCCAAAAGTTTGTAGACACATACTTTCTGAAATCAAGGGTGTTAAAAGGGAGTTTATCCTATTTGCTGCACCAACAGCCTTTGCTCTTCTGGGAAGACTTTACACCAGATTTCAGAACTTTACTGTGAGGATTTGATTGCATTCAACCACAAGAGCATTAGTGCGGTCAGGGACTGATGTCGGATAATTAGTTCTGGATCACAAACATCACTCCAGCTCATCCCAGAGGTACTGGATGGAGCTCCATCACTGCAGACATTGGACTTTCACCGCTCCACAGCCCAGTGCTGGGGGCTTTATACCCCTCTACCTGACAGCTGGCACTGGGCATGGGTGCCTTAGGCTCACGTGCCGCTGCTCCAGATCATCCTGTTTTATAAGCAGTGCTATTTTTTTTACGATTACACAAGTCGTGTGTGCATTTAAACACCTGAGTCAGAAAGGGAGTCTGATAGTTTGGGACATACAGGCTTTAGTGTATTTTTGAGCACAAAATCATTTGAGAATCCTCAGCTAAATTAACCAAAACATGTGTGTAACTGAGCAACTGCCACACCCCTGCCACTATGAATGCAGTCTATTTCACCTCTTTCCACACACTGGACTTGTTTAGGGGTCAGGGCTGAACGTCAGGTCAGTCCAGAGCTGCTCTTTACACTTCACACACGCAGTGAAATGTGAAATTAAACTCCATTAGCCTTTCAGCACCTTCTGCAGAGAAAAGGGAGTGTTTTATCAGAGAGCAGTGTGTGTGTGCAAGAGAGGGAGGGAGAGAGAGTAGTGTGTTTGTGTGTGTGTGTGTGTGAGAGAGAGAGAGAGAGAGAGAGAGAGAAACAGATTGTGAGTGAGAGAGAGAGAGTTAAGTGGTAGAGAGACAGAAGGAAAGAGTAGTATGTGTAAAAGAGAAAAATATACACCGTAGTGTTTGTGAGAGAGAAAGATGTGTGTGTGTGATGTGTTAGAAATTGAGAGAGAGACTGTGTGTGTGTTTGTGTTTGAGAGAGAGAGAGGGAGAGTAGTGTGTATGTGTGTGTGTGTGAGAGAGGGAGAGAGAGAGAGTAGTGTTTGTGATAGTGTGTATGCAGTAGTGTATGAGAGTATTGGTGTGAGAGAGAGAGTAGTTAAGAGTGTGCGTGGTGCGTTAGAAATTAAGAGAAACAGAGTACTGTGAGTGTGTGTGTGTTTGAGAGAGAGGAGAGAGTAGTGTGTGTGTGTGTG
>JBBPCY010000156.1:6954266-6974863 GCA_037974405.1 Brachyalestes nurse | reverse complement strand
GGTGTGGGGTGGTGTGTTGGGGGGTGGTGTGTTGGGGGGAGGTGTGTTGGGGGGTGGTGTGTTGGGGGGTGGTGTGTGTGGGGGTGCAGTTTGTCCCTCTCTGTCCCGTGCAGAGTGCTGGAATGAGCGCAGTGCGGGGCTGTGGCTGCGCGCGCTCTCCGGAGCGACTGCACCTCGCGGACACTCAGCCGGAGCCTCGCGCACACAGCTGCACTTCTCAGTCGCGCGCTCTTCAGAGGTTCTCAGGGGCGGAGCGGCGCCCCCCGCGGAGGAGTTAAAGTGCCCGGATGCTGTCTCACCTGCAACTCACTGCGCCCGCGATGATCGGCGCGTGACTCGTTTCACAGCGCAGCAGAGCGCCGGCGCCGTCAGCGCGCGCACCCGGTCCACACACCTCGCGCGCGCGCGTGTCTGTGTGTGAGTGAGCGAGTGTGGGCTCGAGAGAGGGAGAGAGAGGGAGAGAGAGGGAGAACACCATGGACAGCGCGGTGGCACTCTGCGTGCTGGGTGAGTAAAGAGCGCGAGCGCACACGCACACACACACACACACACACACACACAAACACATACAGAGGAGAGTTACTGTTCTTACCGGTGCATTAAAATGCAAACCAAAGCCAAAACACACACACAGACATACATACAGTCATGTCAAAACAGCAGTGTTGGACAAGAAAGAGAGAGAAAGAGAAAAACGAAAGAAAGAGAGAAAAAGGAAAGAAAGAACGAACGAACGAAAGAAAAAAGTCACGGAGATGGGTGATGAGAGAGGAAAGGGAGGAGAAAGAAAGAAAGATAAACGAAGGAGAAAGCATAGCCAGGAGAATCACTGTTCTTACCGGTGCATTAAAATACACACACACACACGCATACATACACACACACACACACACGCATACATACACACACACATACATACATACACAAAAACATACATACATATTTACTGTCATGCAAAACAGCATACACCCTAAACTCTGCACGTCATGTGTTGCGCAAGAAAGAAGTAATTAAAGACCTAAAAAAGGACAGAAAGAAAGACATACAGAGGAGTGATGAGGGAAGGGGGAAGAATGAAAGGAAAACAAACAAGAAAGCACAGACAGGAGCGTGACTGCTCTTACCGGTGCATTAAAACACACACACACACACACACACACCTCTACAGAGTGTGGAATATCACATCATTTTAGAGGGCGCTAAAAGTTATAATGTGTTAGACAAAAAAGAATGTTAAAAAGGAAAAAAAAACAGAAAGGGAACAAAAGAAGAGCAGAAAGGGAACAAAAGACAAAGAAAAAGACTGAGAGAAAAAATGGAAAGAGAGAAGAATGAAGGAGAAAGTAATGAAAAAGAAAAAGTAAAGTAAAGAAAATGATAATGAAGGTGGAAATAAGAAGAGAGAAAGGAAGGGGCAAATGAAAGTAAAGGAGGACAGAAAGGAAGACTATATTAATGAAAAGGACTTGATTGTTCTGGAGTGCATTAAAGAAACTGTGTGTGTGTGTGTGTGTGCAGGGTGTCTGTTCTTGGCCCCAGTTCTGCTGGCAGAGCAGGAGGTGGAGAACCTGTCTGGACTGTCACCGAATCCGGATAAAGACATCTTTGTGGTGCGCGAGAACGGGACCACATGCCTGATGGCCGAGTTCGCCGTTAGACTCCTCATTCCATACGACGTTCTCGCACTTAACGGGATAGACGTGAGTTTGATCTGTTCACCGTTCCTGTGCTGCTGGAGCTCTGCAACATCCAGATCATTAATGTAGATTAACCACCATCTGAGTAACACAGCCAAGTCCTAGAACCTCAACACACAGCCGAGTTAAAGAACCTCAACACACAGCCGAGTCCTAGAACCTCAACACACAGCCAAGTTAAAGAACCTCAACACATAGCCAAGTTAAAAAACCTCAATACACAGCCGAGTTAGAGAACCTCAACACACAACTGAGTTAAAGAACCTCAACACACAGCCGAGTTAAAAAACCTCGACACACAGCTGAGTTAAAGAACCTCGATACACAGCTGAGTTAAAGAACTTCAACACACAACTGAGTTAAAGAACCTCAACACAACTGAGTTAAAGAACCTCAACACACAGCTGAGTTAAAAAACCTCAACATACAGCCGAGTTAAAGAACCTCAACACACAGCTGAGTTAAAAAACCTCAACATACAGCTGAGTTAAAGAACCTCAACACACAGCCGAGTTAAAGAACCTCAACACACAGCCGAGTTATAGAACTTTATCATGCTTGTCTTCACACCCCACACACTCATCCTCAATTCCCACAAACTCTTCCTCAACCCCACACACTCTTCTTTAAACCTCACACGTTCTTCCCCGCCAGTCGCACACATACTCTTCTTCAGACCCTCACACCCCTGTCTCGTGACATACAGCATATGGTGTGTGTGTGTGTGTGTGTGTGTGTGTGTGTTGTGTGCGCAGCTCATCACAGAGCAGGCTTCTCTCGCGGTCCCCCGCGGTGCACGCATTGAGGGCTCGTGCGGCAGCACTGAGGCCGAGCTCCACATCTCCTGGGTAAACGGCGCCTTCACGCTCCGTATCTACTTCAGCAAGGTGGACGAGACACACACACACACTCTACAGTACAGATCACACACACGCACACTCACTCCACACTAACTCGTACATGTGTGTCTGTTAAGGAGAAACACACTATGGGCAGTGATGGAAAGGTGAAGGAGACTGAGGTGTGGAAGATGAGTAAGATGCAGCTGGTGTACGACACAGAGGACTCGTCACACTTCATCAACGCCTACAACCGTGTGTACCCCAACCTGCTCACACACACCAAATAGTAGCATAGTATTATTACTATTATTATTATTAGTAGTAGTAGTAGTAGTAGTAGTAGTAATAGTGATAATAATATTAGTAATGATGATGATGATTATTATTATTACTATTATTATTATTAATTAAAATTATGAAGATGATAAGAACATGAAATACAAAAACTCATGATGATGATAAGCATATTATTAGTAGTAATTGTGGTAGTAGTATTACTACTACTACTACTACTACTACTACTACTACTAATAATAATAATAATAATAATAAATGAAAATAACAATTATTATTGATGATGATTATTGTTATTATTGCTGCTATTATTATTATTATTATTGTTGTTATTATTATTATTATTATTATTATTATTATTATTATTATTATTATTATTATTATTATTATTATTGATGTTATGATTATGGTTATTATTATTATTTTTATTATTATTATTATTATTGCTATTATTATTATTATTATTATTATTATTAATTATTATTAATTATTATTAAAAGGACGAAGTTATTATTTTTCAAAAAACACCAAATCTAAAAATAAGTTCAATATTTTGCTGACTCTGCATGATTTGTGACGTTTTCTGAGAACAGAAATGCAGATTTAATAATAGGTCTCTGACAGAGACTGAGCCACATTGCAGAGGATGAGTTTAACTGAGTGCACTGCAAAACAACTATAATTATCTACATATACTTAAGATTACTACTGTTGTAATTATTGTTGTTGCTGTTATTATTAATAGTAGCAGCAGTAGTAGTAGTGGTGTTATAATGTAAAATGTTTTGTTCTAATGGGGCTGCATGTGCTCCTCTGCAGTAGTGTGTAAAGCCATTTCCTTCACATCTCACTGCAGAGCGATGATGCACTTCTACGTTGCCTACTCAGTTTATCAAAATGTTCATTTTGGATAAATTATATCATTTTGATTTACAGTGTTTTGGTCCAGTAGGGATGAATGAACTCTTCCACTGCAGTGGCACAGTGCAGTGCTTCGGTTTAGGATCCAGTGTTAATTCTCCATGTTTCTTCATCTTCTTCTCAAACACACAAATGCATAAGTCATGCAAAGTCAGCAAAATTCAACATTTCATCTTAGCACATTTTACATAGTTTTACACTAAATAGTATTTGTGTGAGAGTTGATGGACGTTAGACTGTAAGGAATCTACATGAAGCTCATAATATTTAGTTTTTTGTGGTGTTTTTAATCCCTTTTTGTTTCTCCTTTTCATTTATTATCAATCAGTTGTTTCTACAATGCACAAAATAATAAAAAATAATACAGATAGACTACAAATGAGTGTAAATACTCTTGGGTAACCTGTGTGTGTTTCATCTACCTCTGCAGCGGGAAAACACACAGCCAGCACCCATCGTCTCTCGGCTCTGGCGACTCCGGCTGGACGCTCATATGTGTGTGCGGCTCAGCAGACCCTTACGCTGATCTCTAGCGACCACCAGAAGGGCGTCACAGTCTACATGTCCGATATCCAGATCCAGCCTTTTGACATCAAAAGCGACTTCGTGTTCAGTGAACGTAAGAAAGACATCTGCATCCACCACCCTCCCCCTCCCCCACTGCAGATTTCCCCCAGCATGTACATAGAAAAACGACTAAGCATGCCGGTGTCTACTCATGGAAAATAAGCGCCCACTTTTTAAATGCACAAGCATAGTTTGGATAGAACATGACATATCGGTCAAATTTTAGACTTTTTCTAGCATTGCGATGCAGTTTTTCATCAGAGTTTTGACTCTACCTTGGCCTGACATACATCATACCATTTCATTTTTTATCCTATGACAGTGATGGCAGGACTACATCATTTCCACATGAAAAAAATATACATCAACAGTCCTTTGTATTTCTGTTTTTATTCATGTGGAAATTATGTGCTTCTTTGAATCAAGTCAATTCAATGCATTACTTTTTTCAATGCTCGTCAATTTTTTTTGTTTTTTTGCTGCAGTTGATAAATAGTAGGGTTTTTGGGTTTAGTGGGTGCGGAAAGTCATCATCCCGTTTTGTCCTCTCGGTCTCTGTGACCTGATGACCTGTGGTGGTCCTATAAAACTGCCTTTCTTCACCTTGCAGGGTAGTGGTGGGGTGAGATTAGCGGCGTGTGAAGAGCGCCGGCCGCAGTGTAGGATCATTATGAATTTACTGCCGTGCCCATCTCCTCCAGTTAATGAGGCCGCCGGCTTTGTCCTCTTTAGACCTTCGTGATTTATAAGCTCCTTTCCGACACACCCACAGAGAAGACACGTCACATTTCACCCGCGGCCCCGCCCCCTTTTCTTCTGTGAGAATGTAAAAGGTGCTGATAACGCATGTTGGAAGTGGACTGGTTGTTGCGTATGGCAAAGTTAATTGATATCTCCTCCCCTGGCATTTCTGCACCAGGCCAGTAGCGTGTGAGGGTGACACCTCTCACGCAGAGGCACATACATCCATTATTACTACGGAGCTCAATGAGCCGTTTCAATTAGACGTCTAATTGTTTACAGTGGCAGCGCTGTAATCCTCCGAGTGTGCCAGTGGAGCTATTGTAAAGGTAATCCTCTTACTGCAGCTGTACGAGTAGTCTAAGAGTGGGAGAACGTTCTGGAACTGGCCAGTGGTACAGTGTGTGGGAGTGGGTTGCCGAACTCCGCAGGCGGATAAAGACATGACAGATGACACAAAGGCCTCAAGAAAGCACAATGGAGGCCATATGGAGGCTGCATGCTTGACAAGAGAGTTTAAGATGGGGAAAGAAAACTTTAGTGCATTTAAAGAACAGGTTGCACATTTGCACATTACAGACCAAAAGCTGGAATCAACAGTAACATGGAAACAATAAATAGAAAACTTGAATTTTTTCCAGAGAAAACAGGCAGTACCATGGTTTTGTTGTACTCAGTTCCTTATATTATATTTTCTTTCATATTTTTGTTATAACTCTAAACCAGGGCTAGAGCTGCAATAAAACTCTTCTTGATGATTACTAGGAGCATGATAGTAAAACAGGCTAAAGAATATTAACAAAAGTCATTATGCAAAATATCTAACTAATTCTGCCATTCTGTGCTCCTGGGAGCTGGTCTCACTAAATCAGGTGAATTATATTGAGTTTGAAAATAAAGTAAAAAAAAATGTGTGTAAGGCAGTGGTTCTATAACTAGTACTCAAGATACGCATGAGCTATAGCACAAATTTTCTATTCAGTTCAACACCAAGTAATACCTTTTATAGTGATAACGATATCAATGCCTTCAAATATGTCCTCATGCGCATAAAAGTTTGAATTCTTTATGATTTTTAGTGTTTCTCACCAGGGGGGCAGTTGATGTAGTTGTTGACAGAGAGGAGAAATTGTGCTGTTTGGAGGCGTCCACTTCCTGTAGCCATCATTTGAAAATAAAAGTCCTCTGCAGAGCCGTGCAATTGTTACTTAATGTAGTAGTGATTCTTTTTGTGCAAGGATCGAATCTGAAAAAAACCGTAAGGACTGCTAGATATTTAGTATTGATATTTAGTGTTTAGATCCTTAGATCTTTGTAGATATTTAGTATTGATCTGCCCGTTCCAACCTAAGGGACTCCTTTACAGTCAACATTTGTTCTCTTTCCATGTGAGTTGTGTTGGAGCAATAGTGTGGAATAATGTGTTGGGGTCCCCGAGGAGCAGTTTTCATATACTGAATATATGAATGACACATACTGAATATATGAATGACACATACTGAATATATGAATGGCATATACTGAATATATGAATTGCATATTGCATATGTGAATGGCAGTGCATTAACACTTCTGTCCTGTTCTAATACAGCTTATAAGTGCATCACGGACCAGCGGGAGCGACTGGAGGAGACTCTGCCGCTTGTGTTGGGTCTCATCCTGGGCCTTGTCATCGTCATCACCGTCACCGTCTACCATTTCCACCTCAAACTGACTGCGCACCAGCCCCAGCTGCCCCGTGACCGCTCCCTCTACAAGAACATGTAAAGACTATCTATGCACCATGGCCCATGCCCGCCATCCTGGGAACAGCCAGTTCCTGTCTCGAGACCTTATGAGCTTCCCAGCTTTTACGTCTGCTGCCTGACATTTTGATCCCTGCGTCTCAAATTTGGTTAGTTTGCCTATTTCCGTTTCTAGATTTATTCATGGTTTTGCACATGTGTAATGTAAAAAAACAATACCTGCTATATTTGACACATAGATTATCATGTTGTGTGCCATACCAATGTCAGTCTGTGTGAAGTGTGCCAAACTAAAGATATTTCAGTTCTGTTATAAAGATACAGAGACTATACAATGAAGCTATTTTAAGATTTATCCTGCCACGTGGCTGATGCAATGAAAAACCATGCAACATTTTGTGTGCGAAATTCTATTCAAGAATAAATTATTTTATGTGTGTCCATTTTCAGAGTTGATACCTTGTAAGGCTGGTCTCTCTCTCTCTCTCTCTCTCTCTCACACACACACAAACACAATTTAGTTTGCCTACCTAATGTAACATAAAACTTACAAGACAAATCTGTAGAGCTTCTCCCCCATATTTTTAATGGTATATGAAAGTCCTATGTTTTATCATGTGGAATCTTTTTCTTTCCTCCTTTAGTTAGTGCAGTGCTTTCATATGAGCACATACAGTGGTTTAAAAATAAAAAAAAACTCACGGAAAGTAAATAAATGAAAAATCAATGTGGACTATCAGCAAAACAACTAAGGTAGATCACTATTAGATATATCCTGAATGCATCATACAGAGAAAACAGTAGGAAAACAAAATGACAATCAATATAAGAGGATGAGAGGAGTGATTCATGCTTGTGTGCTGTGCGGTGTTTCTGAGGCTGGGGAGATGGAGTATTGATCTGAGTCTCTGACTCCGAGCTTGTATTGGAAATGTGAGCAGAAGTGGCTCAAGTGAAAACAGATGACCAGCTATGCCTGCCCTGGCACCATGAGCTATGACACTATCATTCAAACTGAGTCCCTAAAGTAGCTGTGTATTACTGTTAACACTGTACTTCACAACTGTATGCAAAATTCACACATAATATTTTGTTGTTTTTGTGAGTTAAAACAAGACATCCTGTACAGAGAACACACTTCAATATGGCAATTTTACTGCATCTTTTCTATTTATTTGTTGAGTTTAATATATCGGGGGTATAAAATCTGCCATAACGTTTGCACATTTGGGATCTGGGGTTCTGAAACTTTTGCTTAATAATTGCAATGTACTTGTACAGCTTTGAACACACAATGTTTTTAATAAGGTAACTGCATCGCAAGCCAAAAGTAACGATAATATGTACATAAAAATAAGTACAATATAAAATACAATGAAAAAAAGCTATATATAAAGTATAATCCCGCTGCAGTTTTGATGAGAAAATGAATTGACTGGTGTAGCAGGTCGTTAACCATCATTTCCACCTTTTCTAAATGCTAATGTTTGGAAGTGAATTATGTGCTGTGCATCTACTTAAAGCGCACATTCATTATGTTTCCAGTTGACACGGTTCGAATGATGGTGCTATTCTTAACCCGCAAGCTCGGCCTGCTTTAGCGGTTTACACGCTTCAGATGGTGCCCGAAAGAACTCTGCAGTCATTTCTGTTTGCTCTTTTTTATTGAAACCAGCTTTACTGATGACACACATGCAAGATCACTGTACAAGCGACACTACAGTTAGGTATACTCGTTCGAGCCCGACCGTTCTTCAGGTTTTGCCAGAAGCAGACACGGTGATGTTGGTATTTACAGATCACAGTGACTAATGGGAGAAAAACCAGGACCAGAGGTGCCTCTTTTACAGGGAGATCAGTACCGAAATGAAAAACGTATCACGTCGAACATCAATATTGCTAGGTTTTTAGGTGAGTGCGTCTTGAATGAGTATGAATGCTTAAAGGTAGTAGCCATGTGTCAGTGGTTTAAAAGTAAAAGACATTTTACATCTCCCCTCCATTCACATAAAATAAAGAAAAATCTGTGCACTTACCAGTGCACAAGCGTCTGATATCACGATAATAAATAGCTGTTGGATTATTGCTTGTCTGTTACAGCCTGCAAGGATGACACAGCCAACATCGCTCTTTTTTTGTAGGTATTCAAAACGAGAACCAAAACGAAAAAAAGGCCACACTACTGAAAAATAAACCTTCAGTTCAAAAATAAATAATACTTTAAAACAGCATACAAAATTCTGGCAACACCTCTCTCACCACACTGACTTGGAAGTTCTGTCTACAAATGTCAGATAAATAAATATATTCAGGTATTCTCCAACAGTTAAGGGTGTGTTTAGTGAGGATATTTTCATTTCTTAGTCAAAAATGGATTATAAACAGTAGGAAAGATCTCTCGCAGAAACTCTTCGATTCTATTTAATACTGCCCATATCACAATGGTTACATCACAACAAAATACTGCCGATTATCAAAACTGTACAGAAAAACTTACAATTCCTCTCAAGTACATTTTCATTGTTAGTGTGAGAAGAAGAGAAAAGTGAAAAACAAAAAACAAAAAAACAAAACAAAAGCCGTCTGTAACAGCCTCACGTCCTCTATCAAAAGTAAAATCTGGCGCTTGGCCCGTCCCTCCTCTTCCAGCCTCTTATCTTTCCTGAATACACCCTCTATAGTGTTCCTCAGTGGCCATCGTTCACCTGCAGCCCGTCGGCTCATCAGCCCAGCCTGCTGACCGCTGCTCCTCACTGCCCTAAACTCTAGTCTGCGGCTACTACAGCACGACTCTAAACAGGGAGTCAGGACGCACAGCTTAGAAAGAGAAAAAACTGCACCAGACACATCACCCCCACAGAGTTTTCGCTAGGTGTCTAATAAAGAGTTGAACACCCATGGCTGCAGCCAGCAGCGCTACTAGAGGCCGTAATATATCCACCTCACTGTGGTATTCTTTATTCATTTATTGTTTTGTATTAATAGATGCTCTCTTGTTTGCTTTTGTTTCATCTAAACTACGTACGGTTACAGGTGTCAGTGTCTTTTATCCACAAGTTAAATATAATCAGGAATCTCGGCATGTTGTACTAGGTGAGGTTTGTCGCCGCCCTGCTGGCTCAGCGGTGCCGGTAGTGCCTCATCAGAGGCACTATGCAGGAGGGGGGTCCTGAGAGCTTGAGGAATGGGTGCTGGAGGAGTTCTTGTGCTGTAGCGCGTTGTGAAGGTTCCCTCACCAACATCAGGTCCAAAAAGGCTCGGAGGACTGACGATACCTGGGGAAGGAGAAAAACAGACGTGGCAACACTGACGACCATCATAAACCATGAATACAAGTCACTGCTCTTGAAATATCTGCATGTTGTAAGACATTCTGAGGTATAATGTAATAGTTTGATGGAAAATTTACACAAGTTTCTGCTTATTCCAAATGTGGTCCATCAGCCAAGTTTGGTGTCCAATGTGTGTTTAGGACCTCAATAAAGCAAAAGTAATTTCCCTTACAGAGAAAAATGTTAGCTACATTAGCTCCAGGACAAAACTCAAGAATCAAGCCTAAGGCACCAGATATTTGGGGTAAAGGTGAAATGTCTATACCACTTAACACGAGTGGAAGCACAGTAAATGGTAAATCATCGTCATAGGGCACACAAACTCCTTATATGGACGTTCCTTCGGATTGCGCTGATGCTCAAGGTGTCAGACGTCATGACGAGCTACTGTGGTTTTAAAAATGCCATCACATACAAATGCCCATGAAGGGCAAAACCAAAATGGCCAAATTTGCAAAGAAATCAGATTTTACTAATAGGCTCTGAGTCCTAAGGGTTAAGGTCGCTAACCCCTTACCTTGTGCGATTCTTTTAGTCGAGGCGGGAGGTTGTCCCGTATTCTCCTCATGGCCTGCAGTGGAGGCTCGTTGAAGTAGGGTGGCTCCCCGTCCACCATTTCAATCACCATGATCCCCAGAGACCAAATATCCACCTAAAAATCGTCAGACTTCTGTTCATTATGTGTATCTGGACATTCTTTTTCAGCTGTGTGTAGCCATTCTAACAAGCACTACATAAACCACAGTGCATAAAAACTTAGGTGGAATATGAGACTAATTCAAAATCTACCTTTTCAGTAGTGCTGCTCCACTCACCTCAGTGCCATAGGGCAATCTGGAGATGACCTCGGGCGCCATCCAGTACGGTGTGCCGACCAAGGACTTTCTCTTTGGAACTTCTTTTGAGACTTGGGCGCAGAAGCCAAAGTCAGACAGCTTTATCTAAAGAAATATTACAAATAACTTAAGAACAAGATAAAAAATAATAAAGAGTAAAACACCAGACTATTTAAAAACGTAAAAACTTCAGCATATGGCCAAAATCTGTCAGGGGACAATTATGGGATGCTTCTTGCTAATGAGGGTCACGTGTAGGGCAAAATTCTCGGCTTATTAGCACATAATCATTCTTTAATTCATTACGTCCTTTCACCTAATTAGGAGGTTGGTGACAAGATTTAATTACTTGTAATTCTCCAACTTGGTAATTAGCCTTGATTACTTATACACTCCTGTTTGGAAAAAAAAAACAAAAAAACAGAGGGTCCACGAGCAGATGATGAACTGTCAGTCAGTCTCCTGAGCTGATAGCCTTCAAAGCCTTGTGCTGTTAGTTTGTTCATTTTATTGCTAATGCAGATATAAATGTTTTTTTGTTTTTAAAGCACATAGATTTTGAAAATAAGAGTATGCCAGGCCTTTCAAAAACAGAAGTAGAAACCAGTGTGAATTTGTAATTGTGTATCTTGTCTTGTAATCAAAATCAGAATCAGAAAACATTTTCGGTCCAGAAATTGGTTTGGTGCTAAGGGTGGGTGATATGGGGAAAATAGCCACTATACTTTAAGATATTTTTTACAGTTAATGTTTTAAGATTTGCAAACAAGTTAGGATGCAAACCATAGTTAGGCTAAGAAAAACTGCAATAATTTATTTTTGCACTTATTTACATTAATACACTATTTCATAGGACATTATTGCAAATTAATGTATACTTGTGAAGGACTTGTTTTATCTACACATAAATAAATGAATAAATGAATAGAATAAATGAATAAAATAACAGCATAATAGACTGCAGCACCAGCTACTTACTGTGCAGTTTATGCCGTTACTATACACAAGTTGCTAGTACTGGCAATACAGCAATACACTCACAAAAGTGTATTGTGATCTAATTCAAATATAATCATGATATCAAATTGCCCACCCCTTGCTTGTGCAACTTTGAGAGTGAGACACTGAAGAAGCAAATGTCCTAAAAACTCACTCTGCCATCACTAGTAAGAAGGATAGAGTCACTCTTTATGTCTCTGTGGATGACGCCTTGAGTGTGGAGGTACGAAAGGGCTTTTAACACAGACAGACACACTGTGGCAATCTGCTCTTCATTCATCCTGCCAGAAAACAAAAACAAACATGATGAGACGCCATATGGGAAATACAGTGTGGACATCAGCTTCACAGGAGGCAATAACAACTTGTTTGGATTACTGCCATTTCAAACCAGCTTCTTGAAGTCCTGAAAACCAAGATTATTGTTCAATTGTTTCTCTTAAAGGAATAGTTCAGCAAAAAAATCAAAGTTTTTCCAGATGTAGTCTATCAGCCAAGCCCTATATGATGTCCAAATTTTGGTCCTTTAGTTTAGCACTGGAGCTACGAGCCTCCAGAATCGAGATAACAAACTCTAGAATTATTTTCTACAAAAATACATTACAGTATTTTTCCTAAGCAGCTCAAATCTCACCCAGTTCTACATTAAGGTAGCACATGGGCGTCGCCGCCATTCAATTTCATAATTATTCGTGTGGACCCCCCCCCCATTTAACATAAAATATTAGTTCACCTAGTGCGGTTTCCCCCACGTATTGCTTTCCTGACAACGGCCGAGACGCTGCACGCGCACCCCCCCCCTTTTCCCCCGACAACTATCAAGACTTTGCACGGGTACCAATCCCCGGGCCTTTCAAAAGCGCCGAGACTTTGCATGCGCACAGCAATGTCCCCCCCACCCCCCACCCCCCAAAAGAACCAAGACTTTCACGTGCACAGCAACCTATCCACCACCATGCCCAAACCCTGCTCCTCACCGACCCACGCGTAGACCAATGCGTCCCCCTCACATTAAAAATGCTTCCAGCGACCCTGAGGTACCATTTCAGCAAATGATTTGGGTGACTACTGACTTATAATGTGTTAGCTTCATAGGTCCAGTATTTCACCACAGAAGCTAAATGTGGACCCCAAAGATGTTTGGGTTCATCAACGACATCTGGGTTAAATTGAAATTCTTTAGTTTTTGCCAAACCATTCCTTTAAGGTTTATTATCCATTAACTGGTATGAATTGTTCTGTAACTGTTATAAAACGATGGGTTCTTGGAGATTAAGGGATTAAATCACTCCTCCCACTCCCACGATAATCAATGCATTACACCAACCTTATCATTATCAGTAATTGTACAGCACCCGAACAATAGCAGAGGAACAATGGCTGGCCGTGTTTGTTCAGGCAGCAGAAGATGCAGCACGTCTGAATGAGCAGACCACTGTGTGTGTAGAGCGTGAACATGATGGCCAGCTGTCGAGGCAGCTATCTGCTAGTCGTTCTCTCTCTTTCTCTCTCTGCTTGGCCTGCGGGCCTGCCGCTGCACTCGAGAGGAACTCATTGTTGTACCATTTGTTTGCTGTCGCCCCCCACACTCCAGAGGAACCCGCTGCCCTTACTGATGAGCGCTTTAATGGCCGCATAGCCCCTGCATGTGCCCATAATTATACTTTCTACATGGAAAGAGGCTGCACGGATCAATTTGTAGATGAATATATTGTGTCAAGGGCAAGACCTGTTCATCATGTCCAAAAATGTGCAGAAAGAAAAATACTGGTCATAAAAAGTGTTTCATATCGACATTTTCTATCTCTCGGTTTTCCACTCCTGTATGTGGGTGTAGCCAAAGTACTACAACTAAACCTAAATCTAAGCCAATCTAATGAATATGTGAAAAAGTAACTCAAGTAACAGGTTAACCTTTTGAGATGCCAGTGTTTCGATATCACTGAAATCTCAAACTATTCAGTAAAGCGACAATTTTATTTTCAACAGAACTGTAGACATTGTTCTTTTCTTCCCAGCAGTTACCCCAATATTAAATCAAACTATTTTGGATACTTGAGCATATATTAACACATATTAAAAGAATATGGGAAATGGGGATATATGGGGATATAATTTAACAAAACAAAAAGCACTTTACATGTGACTGTCCTTCCTAGTGGGTGAGACTTACCTACAAGAATGAAGGAAGTCAGTGATGAACAAAGATAAAAAAAAAAACGTAAAGGGAAACAAGTGCACAGAACTTTATAGTGTCCTGTAATAAATTCTAACTCACTGGTGCACAGGAACTAAAAGCAGATTTCCCCAATGCACTCAAAGCTCCAGGAACCTGACGGGGTAATCCAGTCACTGGTCTGACAGTTTCCATTGTTTACAGTGAGCACTGATGTGAGATATGATGACATATGGTGGCTGGTAATAACACCAACAGCCACATTCCAGTTTTGAGATCTGTTATGGGATTATATTCTCTCAACCCTTCATTCTTTTAACATGTTTTAAACTTTTACACTTCATGCATGAATGAATACATTAAAACAAAACAACCATGTTATACTCATGGTGACATTTTTTAAGTTTCTATTGATATTTGCACTTTTTATACCCACTTTCGTAGAGCAAATTACCTGTATGTGGCAAAAATATAGTGTTCTAGATGCATGAGGCATTGTATATGTATAGAGACTAAAATCAGGCAATGTACCCACCTATCCAAACACCACAATTATTTGTTTTTAGCCTTTTCTGGTTTAAAAAAATATGCTGCATATGAAGTAAAAAGAATACACACGGAACTATTCTAATTTATCACCCACCTGTGCGAAACAAATGTACCATTGTCACGAGTTTCATTTCAGCCTGGTTTTTAATTGTTATCTGTGTGTTGTTTGAACATCCTACACACGGTAGCGCATTATTTGGCAGCTTTGGCAGCAGCCCAGTAAACAGCTGTGGGGAGCACATCGTCAACCAGGAGCAGAAAAAACCAGCACGCTTCTCTGTGATCACGACTGTTTTCTAAATGTACTGCCAATTCTGTTCTGTTTAAAACATCAACCTCCTCCTATAGAACCGTAATATAAGGCAGTAGTATAGTGAACACTGCGTGAAATCACCACACCCTTAAAGAGCTCATTTCTTCCCCTGAAATGGGAATGACTACTGTACCGTGAAGGTGCACATACAGTGTAACCTGATATATTTCTCTGTGCAACTATAATTGTGATCTAATCTCTGCATATTGTTCGCTTACTGTGAGCGATCATGTCTCTCTGAAGGGGCTTTGTTCGCACCTTTTGATCAGTTCATAATTTATTACGACACAAAGAACTCCAACTGGAGCTCCTCTCTCTCGCTCACCCTCTCTGTCACTCTCTCTCTCTCTCTCCCTCGCTCCCTTTTCTGAGCGTGAAAGAGAACATATTAGCATTGCACTCACAGAGACAACAGGCGTTTTGCACAGCTCTCTATTAGCAAGTCAAACAGCTCATGATGCACTGAAATAAAGGGAATGGAAAAGTGAAAGCAGCTGAGCTCACACCTCCTCGAAGTCTAATGAAGACTCTGCTAGTGATCTCACGACTTCCACGCACACGGGGGCGCCCATCCTCTTGAAAGCATGCAATTAGGACCCAACACCGTGCCACGCGAAGCTCATGTACAATGCCAATGACTGTAATTATGCATACGCTTAAAAATGTGCACAGACACGTAGGCTGTTGTTTAAACCCCAAACTCAGCAACAGCAGAGAAATGACAGAGGACAAGTTTGCTCTACCTACCTGCCAGCTCACATGTAAAAAAAAAAAAAACTTTTTGTGAAGTTATAACTTTTAACATGAATTCTAATCGCCATTCCTGCAGCCTGCGGAATTATTTATCAAGCACTTTACTCTCTTACACCCCTTATATCAATCATCATGTTAACTTTTCAGAACCCACTATAAAACGAATATGTACGTTGAGGAACTGTGACAGTGAGGAATTGTAGTGTGGAACCTCCTATGGGTCCCTGGAGTTTAGGGGGCTAATGTTGGTCTGTAGTCTGAAATGTGTCCTACCATCCATCATTACCTTGTGTGCGTGACAATGTCTGTCAGTGCTCCACCTTCCAGGAATTCCATCACCACCCAGAGTTCATCTCCCACCAGATAGCTGTTATACATGTCCACCACGTTCTCATGATGGTAGTCCCTCATAATCACCACCTGCAGCAAACAACGACATGCCACAGATAAGTCTCCAAGAACCCCCTAACACACACACACACACTGCATGTAGAGTGTGTGGGCTTCTTGTAGACTGATGACTAATACTTTTGCATAGAATATATAGCATATATATAGCATTTTTAACAAAACTGATATTGGACCATCTCCAGCTATATAACACTACACTGCTATGTGCATTAATTAAAATGATGAAATGATGAAAGCTGATGAAAAAGGCATTGCTATTAATATGTGTAAAAGTATCTTCACAAATGAACAAAGCTAACCCTATGAATTTCTGATCTCATTCCACATCTTGATGCTGCTTCCAGGTTCAAAGGAGCTGTTTTGTTTTGGGGCTTTTTTTAATCATAAACAACAATTTGAAACATCACAGTAAAGCCCATGGGGACACGTTTTAACATTAATTGCATGACATTTGATTGTATTTCATGACATTTAAAGTGTAAAATATTAAATGTTAACTGATACGAGACTTGCTTGGACCTAATATGCTAATATTAAATGTGGTGGGAGGATCTGCGGTGATGCATTTTTTTGTTGCATTCAGTAAATATTGATTCACATTGATTAAAATAAAATAGGTGTGAATTCTGTGACTCTGTGAATTCACACAACTCAATAATCAATACACACATCCTATGAAACCTCATGGTACAAAAATGTTCTTAAAAAATGTGCTGTGAAATTTTTCATCTAACAATGCTTTGGGAATTCAAATATGCTGAATTACATCCATGTTACCTTTTACCTGGTTTAGGGTGTGCTTCACACTCCCTTACCATATTACTAGTTTTTCCAACTTTATAATTCATATGCATGTGCTTTATAATCATAAGGTTACGTTTCGTTTCCATTTTATTTCACATAGTGACTAACTGCACCTAATAGGGCTGTAACGATACATGTATTTGGTACATGATGTCGTACGGAGAATACACGGTACGACGGAGAAGACACGATTAAAGTAATGCGGAACTAAAGTGTGAGTTTTGTTGCCTTCTCGCCTTGGTGTTAGCGGCTGCTAACCAGGCGTTCTTCTCTCGGCAGATCAAAAAATAAGACCATACGGGGAGCTAGGTCTGTGCTTTCCACCCTCAGAATGGGAGAATTTATTTCCTTTCTTCTAAAAGAGCATTTGAGTGGCGAAAAGTACTGAGTAATTTTCTATTAACGCAAGATGTTTAACTTGTTTTTTTTGTCATCTATACATGAAAATATAAGCAAGAGTGTGTGTTTACTAGTTAATACACTGCTGTTTATTTAAAATAAATGAAAAACAAACCAAGCCTCATGCTTTTGAATTTTTTGTTACTTAACTTCGCTGTACCGAACCGTACCGAACCATACCGAACCGTGACCTCAAAACCGAGGTACGTACTGAACCGTGACATCTGTGTACCGTTACACCCCTAGCACCTAACTGTAGTAGAACCTCCAGAACACATGGCTTATACTTGCTTATTCCTTTAATTAATGTCAAAACACAAAATTCATACATGCTTTCATGTCTGGAAGTATTTTCTGATTGTTAAAAAGCCATTAGGACTAGAAGCCAATTTACTCTCTCTCTCACCTCATTAAAGAGCAGCTCACGTCTCTGTTGCTTCCGCAGGTCCATCTTTTTTACAGCCACCTGTTTGCCACTATGCTTCTCTGTAGCGATGCAAACTATACCAGTGGAGCCCTCGCCAATCTTCAGAAAGTTGTCCAAGTACTCCCGCGGGTCACCAGGGTTGACCACCAGCTGCAGCGCCGCCCGGAACTGCTCATGAGACACCCGAGAGGGTGGCTGCTCGGAGGACGAGCCCCAGCTGGGCGGGGGGTAGGCTCCAGGGGGGATGTAAGGTGAAGAGGGCTGGGAGTGTGCCCCCTGCGGGGTATATGGTGGGCTTGGTTGTGAGGGGGGGTGGTGGTACGGTGAAGGCTTGTAGTGGAAGGCAGGTGGATACTGAAAACTGGGTGGGTAGCCGAGCTTGCCATGGCTCTGAGGTAGTTTGAGGGGGCCTCTGGGATATGTCTCAGCCCCTGGCACCTGCGGACTCCCGTCCCGCGACATCCTGTCATATTCTCCCTGTTTGACACACACAAGACTATAATGTGACCAGTGTTACAATAATGAAATTCTGTTTTCCTATTATAAAATTATAAAATAGTGTACATTACTTTTACTGACTTAATGCTGACACTTACTTAATAAGGACATAATGTCTTTAAAACATTTAGCTCCTCTAAATCCAGTGTTTCCCCTACCATTAAACAGGCCGGGCTCCCTGCCTGGTTACACTTACATGCCACCTGGCCCGAATGAGATACAGGCATTAGGGTTTATAGGGCAGCCAAACATTTGTTTATGAGCCTCCAGTTTTTATGTGATCCATGCTCATTTCTGGCCAAGAAAATTGCAACCTATTTTCAATTACAAAGAACTACTTAATCAGATCCTGAGTCTAGAGCAGATCCAGTCTTTGATAGAACTGTGTGATACAGGGCTGAACAGACAAGTTTGGTGTTACTGGAAGAGCAGCGGTTTGCTATAGTCCTCTAGCATCTAGTCACAAAGAGTTTTAATCACAGAGATTCTTGGTCATTAAAGAATGTGAACACTAAAGAGAGAAACAACCTTACCTAAACCAGATCTGATTATCATTCAGGCAGCTGTTTTTATGTTGTTTCTGCTGGCTAGTTTGTCGATTTTCAAATAGTATCAGCCAAATGAATCATTTTAATCAAGCATAACTTGTTCTGAGCAAAGACACTGACAGTGACATTATGTTTCCTGTGATTGGTTAATTCTTTCTACATAAAGTACTACATGATTACTAGATTTTTCTTTGTACTTTTCCAGTTGGTTTTAGAAAGCAATTTATGAAAAGGTACAGTATAATATCAGTGGTTCTGGTCTGTCTGATCAATAATAGTGTTTCTTCCATGATGTCAACACGTCACTGACAGATTGTCCATGTGAATGCGAGTGTACACTTGGCAGTTTACACTTAATTGTGTATGGATGTGTATTAGCATTCTTGGTTGAAAAAAGGTTAAATGTCACCCTAGATTATTTATTTAAGTATTTATTGCAAAAGCCTCTTTTCTCTAAAACAAGTTTAAATTAAACATTTTAAATTACATTTCATTTAATAATTTAGAATACAAAGATGATGTTAATGTCACAAAAAAGCTAAATGTTCTATGTTTTTACAGTTATTTCTGATTATTGCAGCATAGTTAAATCTTTAGTGGTGAATTAACACCCACAGTGTGTGTATAAATCCAGCAGGACATCCAGTGTTCTTCAACACTAAAGCTGTTAGTTCCACACTTAAGGTGTTAATTCCACATTGTGGATTTTGCTGTGGAGAACTCCCAAATGACAGATCAATCAAACGTATTAAGTTCCCACGACAGCAATAATGCTTTCTAATTACTAGCCTACGACATCTCTCAAAGCCTAATTTATCAAGGAGCTAACGCTTTCCAAGGGAACACTTTCCACAAAGTTAATGTGCAGCACTCTTGCCAATGCAATTCATCAAGCAAAGATTCAGTATAGCCCTAAACCTGGTAGAAAGACTGTAAAGGTGATTATTTGCAGAGTAGGGCTGTCACGATTACAGATTTTGATGGCAGAATTATCACTGTTTCACCATTATCATGCTATTTTTGGCACGTATTAATTTCACAATCACATTTATTAGACGTTTTTACCTTTTATTTACTGCCATCTTTAAAAAAAGACATAAAAACAATAAACAAATAATAAAATGCATAAATGGAATATAAACAAATGGATACTGATTTAAACAAATAATAATGTAAACAGTGACGCATCATAGTGAAAACAAAATAAACAAAGTCTTATTTCTTTAGAATTAAATATAAGTTTACATATTACATAGCTAATTTCCCTATTTAAGAAAAGAAACTTCAACGGCTTCTTTGGTGGAAATAAAGCATATTCAGTTCTTTCCTCTGCCATTATTTAGTGCGGTCAAGTGAGCCGTCGTTTGCTGATGGAACTGTCTGTGTGTTTCTAGCATAAGTGCACCGCTGGTAAAAAGCTTTCCTTCCAGGCAAGTCCCACCAATCTGTTGATACCGTCATAACCTACGTTTTTAAGAGCACCAACAAAAACATGGTGCTGAAGAGCCTTTACGATTAATTAACCGCTCTGTTTTAAATCGGTTAATTCTGACATCCCAAGGCCAGAGATGTATTATATAGATGTATTTGTATTAGTGCTGTCAAGAGATTAAAATTTTTGATTAATTAATTACAATTAATTAATTACATGGTTTGGTGATTAATTAGTCTAATTAATCGCATTTAATCGCACATACATACAGACATTACAAGAAGCAGTTTTTTACCATTTATTATTGAATACA
>JBBPCY010000156.1:6922420-6939112 GCA_037974405.1 Brachyalestes nurse | reverse complement strand
TCATAAAAAATATCAATAATTATCGATATCGACCGATATGAAACACTGATATCGTGATACAGTTTTCAGCCATATCGTCCAGCCCTATTCAGGACAATGATATGTAACCTGGCAGCAACGACATTCATCAGCAGACCATCTATGCATAAAAATAATACATTTTAAAGAGTTATCATGTTGGCCTTCTGGTCCTAAGTGGACCTCGCTGCAATTCAATTAATTTTTTTTTATTTATTCAGTAAATATTACAACCAAATTGTCACAAAGTAGCTTTACAGAGTCCATGTCCGAGCCCCCAGTGAGTAAGCCAAATGCAACAGAGGTGAGAAAGAACCATCGGGAGGAACCAAGACTCAAAAGGGGAACCCATCCTCCTCTGGTTGACCCAGAGGGAAAGGAAGAGAGTCACTATGGGAGATAACTGACAAAAGAAGACCTTCATGAATTAACATATGTACAGACTGACCGTCTATGGCTAACAATATCATGCATGACTCCAGCATGGCTGATTAAAACTGTTTAAGGCAATAAATGTATGACTAAAGAACAAAGTAAGGGAAAATGAACAAAGAGGTAAATGCAGGCTGAAATCAGTTAAGGGAAATGAACTATGAGATACCAGAAAGTAAAATCTAAAAAAAACCATAGCCTGAGAATATCGGAGAAAAGGTGTCTCAACAGCCGATGAAGCCAACATGAGTAAAGGGGCTCCTCAAGTTACGACACAGATCCGTTCCTGCGACAGTGATGTAACTCGAATTTTGGTGTTGAAACACACAGGGTCACACAGTTGTAAAATTATAATCTAGAACTTAAAAACACAACTAAGTCACAGAAAAAGGAAAAGGGCATAAATATACTGTACTTGTACACTGTACTATAGTAACAGAAAAAAATGAGTGTAAAACATGTGCTTTTAACAGTCCAAAACGGTGTAAGTAAGCGGACTGGGGGACGTCAACTCCCTCACTCATACGCCGCGTTACTGTGTATTCCCCGTACTTTGCGTGTACTACGTATTCTTCCGCTGCACGCAACCAAACTAGTAATGGGAGTGAGCATCGTTACCTCAAAATATCGTACGTAAAGGCTGTCATAACCCGAAGACCCCCTGTAGTTAGGTCCTACTGAATTTGAAAAATGATTTAAAACTTTATTCTGTACTATGAATTCTCTTCTTTTCCATGGATATAATATACAATGGGAGGCAGATAGTTTTTGCTATAGCATAGTTTAGAAGGTTGGATCTCACAAAAAGGTTAAATATAAATCTCTGAAAGATGGACAATATTTACTTGGCAGACAATATATGACAACATGGCATCTAAAAAAATTAGACTGGTTGCATTGGTATTATTTTTCTGCATGTAATACCTATACTGACCAGCAGATGGCTCACTAGTAAGCAATTTTACAGTCCCTAGCTCTGGATTTGTAACAATACACATTCTGCAGAGCTTTAATTATAAAAAAATAATCTCTGCACCTGCCTATCCTGTCTGTTAAGTAATTATTGGGCAATTGTTAGTCTTCTCAGTTAATCTTTCAGCCCAGGGGTTTCTAGTCCTGTCTTTGTATATTTCTAGCCTTGTTTTCCTTTTTTCTCTATCTGGTCTTAAATGTCAACTCATCTGTATTTATTTTTTTCACATATACTCAGTGATTCATTTTACTGAAATAGTTTAAACCTCCATCATAACAAAGGAGGATGTTACATGGGGTAGCTGGATGATAATCCTCTTCTTCAGCACTAGAGGAGGCTGCAGTGTCATTAATGAAATCCTCAGCGGCCTGAAGAGGAGAGCAGGCGGTTTCTACTGAGTCACTGTGGCCTGTCTGCTCTGTTTATCCTCTACACTCCGCACATACTGCAGCCTGCACAAACATCAACCACAGCCTTTAGAAAAAGCCCTACAGCACAACGTACTGCGAGTGGCTCAACACATTCATAAATATCCTCATAAGAAGCTCAGAGCTTCAGCTTGAATATAAGTGATCTTAATTACATCCTTGTCCCTGAGCCAAGGAAAGCAATGACATTGCTGATTTGATTTGAATAAAGGTGGCCTTCATTAGCGTGACTCTGGAACAAGTAATAGGCAGAGAGTGAGAGAGCGATACAGGCAGAGAGACAGACATTAAAAACAGACAGGGAGGCAGAGAGAGAGAACAGAAGCAGAATGAGAAATAGCACTAGAGAGAGAGAGAGAAGGACAGAGAAAAAGATGAGATTGAAAACCACGCAAAAAGTAAGAGGAGAGACACAGAAATGAAGTGAGAAAGTGAGCAACAGAAATTATATGAGAGAAACAGAGAGAGAGAGAGCGAGAGAGAGAGACAGAGACAGGTAGAGAGAAAGAGAGTAGAACAGAGAGAAAGAGAAATACACAATATAAAAGAGAAAAAGTGACAGTGTGAGTGAGAGTAAAAGACAGAGGAGAGAAAGAAAATATAGAGAAGACAGAGGAGGACAGAGAGAGGATGGAGAGAGGGAGAGAAAGAGAGAGAGAGGATACATAGAGAGAAGAGTTAAATCAGTTTCTGACTTTGACTGCTGCTGCTTTAATTCCTCAAAGGCACTGACGCAGAAACAAATGTTTCAAGTGTTTGTCAGTCTGAGACCTCTTTTATATGCTTGCAGGCCTGATAGAGACATAGAAAGAGAGACAGAGAGAGAGAGAGAGAGACAGAAAGACAGAGAATAGAGATAGATAGAGAGAAGATAGAGAGAAAGATGGAAATCAGCAGCGACATGACCGCACACTTTCAAATGAATGCTTTCGTTTTCTACAACAAAAACATGTAAATGAGAGCCGTGTTCGCCAAGAGCTATAAATAACTGAACAGTCAGTGAGATAACGGCATGACTGTGAAGTGCTCCAAGCAAAGACTGACCCACTGACCACAAACACCATCTTAGACCAGGACTCCACAGTTATGAGCTGTCTCTTGTTCTCACATGCATGCACGCACACACACAAATATCCGCACATATTATTGTGATTATACCCGATTTCACTATTGACATAGAATACCCATCTCTCATGAACAATCTTTACAACCTGAGCATTTACCACCTACAACCTTATAAACACACACAAATCTTGTCAGCACATGGCTTCACACATGTTCGGTATTATACATGCACAGTCTAAAACTAAACCTAACTCACTGACCGGAAAGCTCTACTCTTTTAAGGGCCTATATACACCATATTTAATTGTTTCCATGAGGTTAATTTATGATATACATATGCATTTATGTACTCAAAGCACAGTTTTTTTACATTCCCTAGTTTTGTCCTTTGCACTGTGACCAATACCACCACTGCACCCTGAGTGTTCACCAACTACAACCTCCCTAACATAAAGTTAGGACGAGCAGCTGAGATGTTGCATTCCAGCAGGACTGACTGAATGCATGCCAAACACCAAGAGACTATGAAACTTTAAACCTTTAACTCTCTCACTCTCATAACTGCACAGCTTACACATAATTCAGTAACAATTCAGTTACTCAGTGGCTACTGAATAATTCATATTATATCATAGGTAGTTCCAGCCTTGCACTGTGACTGGCTGAGAGGTAGTAAGGAATATTAGATTATAAGATTTGTTTTTTAAATCTCTTTGAGCAAGCTCAGTCCACAGTATTCATACATGTAGCCTAGCAACGGCAGGCAGGAAGATCATGGAATATAAATAAACAGTGCTGTTATTCAATTTTTGTGTCAGCATTGTCTCAAAAACTATTCTGTCAATAGTGAAATGGGGTATAATCATAATAATATGTGCGGATATTTCAACGTATAGCACTTCATAAGACGAAGCCCATGCCAAATCACCATGTGTATAATATAAAATCTGTTCACCTGAAACCATTTGTACTATGCATAATATGCCAAAAGGTGTTTAGTAACACTTCACGTAAGGGCAGAATTCATAAGGTTATGACACATACACATACCTTTCATAACAACTGGCATAAACCTACCTAAGCATAAAGTGTTGCTCATGATGACATTTTCTGAGGTGAAATGACATCAAGACTAACTGAAACCTTTATGATGACTGACACTGGTTGAAAAAAGCCTTTATAAGTTTTTATGTCATAAAGACTTGAAGTGAAAGTGACCACTCTGTCATACATGAATATTCTAGTTTTGTAAAAGAGGAAACTTAACCTACATTTATTGTGTTTGTTAGACTCTCATATCCAGAAAACATCCACTCTAATCATGTTACAGAAGTAATTAATGCAATGTTAGGGGTCTTTCCCAGAGACACTTGTGGTACAGAACGAGATGTTCTTGCCTGGGCAGAGAATCAAACTCCAGTCTGTTGGGTGGTGGGTAGAGGTGTTACATACTATTCTATGCAAACCAGAAACTAAGGAGCGGAATGATAATGTTACCATTGTTCTTTCTACTGAACACACAACACGTCCCAACAGGTCAGTTATTAATAGATTTCAGTGCCAGCAGGTCTGATAAATAGCACACACAAGCAGTTTTTGGAGTTATTTGAATTCTCCAAGTATGTTTTATACTTGCCGAGACATGGAGATGCTCGGTGGAGACGACGATGGTAACACCATCCTCCTTGTCTATACAGCCGGTATGTAGTGAGTAACACTGATGAGTTTTTCCCAGCAGACTGATTCCTGGCTCGGGAAAGAGCTAAAATTCTTTGGGCAACATTCCTAACGCTGCATTAGTTACCCCTATAAAATAAAGAGACTGTAAGTAATGTAGGCTGTAAGGTAATGTAGGCTAAGCTTGCCCTTCTAAAAACTTAATATTTTCTGGACAGCCCATGACTGGAAGAACAAATGAACTAGTCAGGATGATTAAAAGCCAGATGTTCGGAAAACTCAAGTGTTGCCTTGATAGTTTGAGTTCTTTCAACTGTCTCTTTTCTGCAATGTGCTGATTAACCTGTGTGTATTTCCATTCCAGAGTGTCAAGTGGCATGTGTGTGGAGAACTGTACTGGTTCTATGTGAATGACACACCTGTGTAGGTTTGGATCCTCTTTCCTTCTGGGTCCAGCTGCAGCTTGCTACAGCGTCTGGCCGCGCTCCGTTTGATCGGCCCAGGCCAAGATTCCCTGCACCTGCTGCCCTCTCTCTAACTCTCTCGCTCGCTCTCACTCTCTCTCTCATTGGCCTTCCTTCTCTGGCCTGAACGAGCTCCATCCGTTCACATCGTAACTCACCCCGTGCAGCTGTCGCCTGTACCGGGTTAGAAACTCATTCTCAGGTTTCCCCTTTACTGAAGTCTGCTATCACTGAGCCTGGCCCCAGTCCAGCATCTATTAACACTGTACTACAGTCAAACAACCCCCAACAAGCAAATATAGTCACTGTCAGTGCAACAACACCATCACCTTATTACTGTGGATTGTCCAAATACAGTCCAATATTTGCCTACTACATGTAAGCACATCTGTTCCTCAAAGCAGCAGCACCATGGCAGCATTAAAGGCTAATGTGCTAATGCACCGATCTGAATGAACAAAAACTGCTGCTAACAAGTTTGGAATCAACGTGCCTAATCATATAAAACCATTTGTGTAACGGATACAGGTAGAAAATAACTGTTGCAACTTCAAACTGTTTCAAATAATTAGTAGAAAGCAAGAAGGCTGTAATAGCAATTAAATTTAGTTCAGTCTAATTAATGAATAATGAAATGACAATCAAATTAATGCAGTGTTAATATTACCAAAATGGTTTGTCTTTCAAAAATAGTAATCATGGCCACCAAGACACAGGAAAATGACCAGAAACAGATCATTTCTGTATATTATTTAGCTCTTAATTGCTTCTTGTTGTTCCCAATAGAAATACTAAACAGAACATCTGGTGTACAATTTATAATATTTCAGTGCACAATGTAAAAGCTATTATTTAAAACAACAAAAATTACTCACGACAAGTGATTCCAAACTGTTGAACAGTGGTTTAACACCATAAAGGTCACTGACTATGAGTGTAATTTAATGCACTACATAAATTCTGCTTTACCATGAGCTATCCAGCCAGAGAATTACTGGAGTGAACGCTCCTGAGCTCACCAACCTCATCAAGGCAGAGCTTGCTCTTGCTCACTGTCTTCTGCTTCACACACACATGTGCACGCGACTAGACAACAGAAGTCTAGGAATCAGAAAAAGTGGAAAACACGGAGACCCCGTCAATGGGTCTGACACTGCTGTCCTTTAAATAACGTGGATAAAAGTGAGTATCATTTAAGCCAGCAGTGGAAAGTGGGGAGGATTCGTCCATCTGTGGGAACAGGCCAGGAACACCACACAGACAGTCTGGCAGCCGGGGCAGCGAGCACATCATTCATGTGTCACCTCCGCGAGCGGAAAAAAGAAGAGAGGGCTAGCTGAGCGCTTTCTAAAATTATACACAGCTTAGACCCAGTGACTCACAACACGCTCCTAATAAGTGCTCCAATCAGCCTCGCTGCATTAAAAATATTGCATATTAACAAAAAGGCAGAGCAGCACAGCTGCCTGGAGAGAATGAATCAACAGTAGGGCTGGACAATACTGAAAAAACATAACAATGTGATACTTGAACACATTTTCACATAGAAAAGTGGTTCTTATAGTCATGCGTGAACACATGCCAGCACAGCACATAGTGTGAACTATGTGAAATTCTTTCCTCTGCATTTAACCCATTCACCAAGTGAAACAGCAGGCAGCCAGAAACACAGCACCTAGGGGGGGAACAGTGTGTGGGGACGGGAATCTGCTTGAGGGTACCTCAGTGGTGCCACTAGGGGTCCTGGGATTTGAACCCACAACTCATAAACCATCAGGTCACCATGATGATATGCTATTTATGTTTTCACAAGTTGGAACTAACCAAAAGGAACCAGTGGTGCCACATAAATAAGCGCTTTCATTTTTATTCTGTGTTTCTCATAATGTGACCAATTATGCATTATTCAAAATGATACATGCACTTCATTAGAGTATTTCAGGTGCTGACAATATGCACAATATGCTCAGCAAAGCATATTAAGACTTAATGTGACATTATTTATCACGATAGTGATATTAACGTCATATTGGCCACCCCTATGTATTGAAAAATGCAGCAATGTAGTGCCCTATTATACAGTTCAGTCACTGCTAAAAAACATATATGCTCACTTTGTAAAGAAACATGTAGTAGTTCAGTGCCCTTTCAGCATATTGTGACAAAACAGATCATAATATAAATATTATATTGGCCCCTCGTTATCAGCAGAGTGACTGGATTGTAAAACACCCTACTGATCTACTTTAACTTTCAAACACATTCATTCTTACATTTTTATTTTCATTTGTGTCACAAACTTGCTATTTTGAGCAAGCAAACAAGTACACATGGATATAGGGCTGCAGCAAATAGTCAATGATATTTCATTAAAACATTCAAAACAGAAAAGACATTTGAATAAATTAATCTTTTCACAATTTTTGGAGTCCACACACTTCTGTGGGGAACAAATTTTGATCATCAGGCTAAGTGCTATTTTGTCACCACAAGCACACCAGTTTGAGAGTCTCCACTCCTGAATATCTTATCAGTTTTAATTCCAGATGCACTTTAAGAAGGTTTCCTACTCCTCTGGTTTGCTTTAACTGTCATTTTATAAATGAACATCATGGATGCAATAATAAAAAACTGTTAACAATAACAATAATAATAATAATAATAATAATAATAATAATAATAATAATAATAATAATATATATTTTTAATGATATAGGATTTTTTTCTTTGAGTCTTGAGATTTATTATCTTCAAGATATTTTTTGAAAATAAAAACAAATTGACTTATGGATGAATTAGAAAAGTTACCTTTTGTTCATCTGAAGTAACGATTTAGTTTGTTTAACTAAATAAACTACTTGTTACCTCACTAAATTATTTTTGTCAGTCAAACTGACACATATCCAGAATAGCGTTGTCATATACAGTGCAATATTCTCTGTCTTTTCCAGTCTTTCCTGGGTTTGGTAATGTTCTCCTGTCTTTTCCCACTCCATGCCAGGTTTAGCCCTGCCATGTGTCTGTGTTTCCATGTGAGTTTGTTGTTATTTTGATCTTAGCCTTGCCTTAGCCCTGGCTATCCTGCTCACCTGTGTCTTGTCTCCTCCTCTCCACAGGTGTTTCGCATTGTCTAGTTAGTATATAGTGTATCTGTGTATCAACATTTGTCAGTTACCTGTGTTTTGCCTTGTTTTGCTTGCATCTCTGTTCAGCCTTGGTCCGTTCTCTGAGCTGTTTTCATTTTGTTTTATCTTCCTCTTTGTTATTTCTGGAGTTCATTCAGTGTTCTAATCATTGTTTAGAGTCTTGCTTCCCATTTTCTGTAAATAAACGACTGTTCACGCTTACATCCTGCTCCGCGCTTACAACAATACGTTACATAAGAATCCATTCTACTGTGGCCAGCATGGACATGCACCCATCTCAACTTCCCTGGTGTCAGAGCTGGATAAGTTAAAATGGACTTCACCAAAGTCTCTGAATGACTCTGAATCATCAGATTCAACCATGATTACAGTTTCAGAAATCACACTGCTTCTGGCGCAAAACCTTCAGGACAGGAAAAGTGACAAAGCAAGTTATACCTAAACAATTCACAGACATCATTTGACTGTACGTCAGAGGGCCCTAGGGGACCAGTACTTAGTACTTTGATAGACATCAGCATTCATTTGTTAACACGTAACATCTTAACGTCAATCAATCATCACATTGTCAAAAATTCACTGTTTTTGTGTACGGCTTGCTATAGCAAAGCATGCACTATAAAACAAGCTTATAAGATCCAGAGTAAAAAGTAATGGTCCATGCCAGAAGATGAACTTTGACATGTCATGGTATTTATTATTATCAAATGGCAATGTTTCATTATGTGACATGCTTATAGCAAGCCATATGACATCATGAAGCATTCGTATGAGTTCAGTGTCGCTACGTAGTACAATAAAATACATTTGAAGTTTGACGTTATGACTAGAAGTATGTGATTATGAAAGAGAAGAGCATGCATTTCTGCTTTCAGCGGAAATGTATGCATTTATTTGTCAGTTGCTCTCTGGTGTCATGTTTCTGAGCACTTCATCAAAATGATTTAGAAACTAGCACAGACACCCCTACTCAAAATGCATGTAGTCAAGCAGTGAAAAACAATAAAGTAAACAAAAGGAGGGATTGTGGTCGAAGAAGGAAAAGAAGGTAAAATAGGGTAGGAAAAAGGGCATACTTTTCGCAACGGCGATTCAGCTGACCGGACTTTCTTGGGAGATATCTGTGAAGAGAGCAAGAGAATTAATATCTTGTTGATCCCTCTTCAGAGATATCTCCTATGACCCAGCACTGGGCTACAGCTGTCAATGCATTTTCATAAAACTGTAATCTTACATTGCCTGAGAACCGCAAAGCCAGTGTTGTAGCCGTCCTCAGTCCTTAACCTTTTCCTCACATCCTGCGCCTCACGGACCACCTTTCCTAATTTCCACATATTTATATACCCTAAAATGCTTACAACTGGTCAGTTTTGGGGAAAGCTCACTTGACTCAGTTCCACTAAGTCTAAGCATTTTAGCTTTAGACTGACATTACATCCCAATTCCCAAAAACCAGTTCACTGACTGTCCTACATTACTGTGTATGGTGTGTTTCTAGCACATGCTTTCATCAGGAAGCTGTAAAGGGAAACTCAAATGTTTTTGTACCAAATCTGTTGCATCTGACCCACATGGTCATTTCTCATAGACTGTATTTTTAAATGCCTTTTTTGTACTTAGGAAAGAATAGAAGACTCTTTGACTATAAACACACTAATAGAGGTTGCTATGTTCCACAACAACAGCTTTAGTGAGACACTCTGTCATGTTGGTCATCCTGAGACCTGTAATGATAGAGTGTAATGGCTGCAGTTTTAAAGTAGTCATGCATTTCTAGCCTTTATTTACAGAACTACTCAATTGCTTCCAATGTAGGTGTGTTTTGAGTGTTTTTCTGTTCATTTCTACAGGGAACCTCTCCAAACTATGTCTATGATAATCTATGGCACAGTATACATGCGACAGACAGAAATGAAGTTGTGTGGGGTCTTCTTGGTTAGCAGTCGCTATGCCTTCCTTTTCATACTCCTCAAATCCTCAGGCAGAAAGTGCTGTTTGTTTGTTTGTGGCAGCCGCGAAGTTAATAATTCAGGACTAGCAGCCAGAAAACTAAACACATCTCTTTTTTCCGTTTCTTCTGGAATATTTTGAGCTGTTTTCGACTATAGTCCCTGAGGATAGCTTACGGATCTTGCATGCCATGTTTAATAATGCTTCCCTTCCATTCCTTCACTAGCCAAAAGCAATAAAGAGAAACATTAAACGGTGTGATAAAATAATTGTGGGAAATTCATTCAAACGCTGAAATACAGCAATCCATCCCAGAGTCGGTGCGTCTGTAGAGTTGCCGTTTGAAAAGTGACAGTAACACACACAAGGTGTACAGGCACAGGACAAAGAGCAAAGCTACAAAACAGAGACAGGGCAACACGGACAGCAGAACAAGGCAGGACAGGGAGGCTACACTGGCACTGGCTATTGGTGGGAACACAGTAGACAAAAGGATTTCCCCTATCCATTAATACACTAAGTATACTAACACACTAAATGTTAAGATAACACAATATAGTATATGGATACTCTTAGGAATGAGAAACTACTAAAATACCCTGTATCTTAATTAAACATTTACAGCAAGATACATTCAATATTGAAGTGCAACAGTCATAAAATCTCTCTTTAAGGTAAGCTTGTAAAATAAAATGGAAGCAGAAATGGGAACCAAAATTATAATCCTTAATTTCAATTAAATGTTTTAACAGTTTAACAGTTTAACTTAACAATTGTATCTATCTGGATTTCAATGACCACTACCAGTGCAAACTCAACACTAGCTTTGTACTTATGTTTTGATTTGTACTTCTTCACTGAAAGAAAGTCAACAATCACAACAATCATCCAAGATGTATATCGTGTCCAAAATAGTTTCTTTAGTTTAGAACTGGAGCTGTGAAGTGAAAAGTTGAAGTCAATTACTGACTTATAGAATTTGTAAACAATATTAGCTTCAAAGCTCAAATGTTAAAGTAAAGAAGCAAAACTATATTTGCATGTCTTGTTTGGCTACATCTATCAGCTACATCTGGCTAAGTGGAAAATTTGATCAGACCAAACAGACTCTGCTGTCTGACTGAATGGAGATGTGTAGAATAATTTAATTAAGCTCATAAAAATGTGTTTGAGAATATTAAAGAGTATGAAAAACAGATAAATACACAACAACGAAACTGCAAATTGTAAAACCTTTTTTTTCACATTTCTGCATCCATTTAATATAACCATCCTCAGATTAATGAATATAGCAGGTAGTTTAGGAGAAGAGAGGATCACAACGAAGGAGTAATACAGAGTTAAACACAGATAAGTGTGACTGTTCTGTACCTTCATGGGTGCTAGCTGGATGGGGGTGATATAGGAGGGGTCCACCATGGGTTTGGGCCTGTTGGCCGTATCTGCCAGCAGGCTCTGCCATTGCTGGGGCAGTCCGGTGAACTTCTGTTCATGCGGGTCAAACCCTGTGTGCACGCGATGCTCGAAGTTCGAGGGGGCCGAGATCTCCAGCCTCTTCTTCTTCTTTCCAAACATGTTGGAAAAGCTGGACAAACCTGAAACCACACAAAGACAAAGTAAACACAAAAATGCAGCTGTATGTATTGCAGAGTTAATGCACTGTTTATTAAGAGAACCCAGTATAACATTAATTTTTATTCTTGTTCTTTTTCATCCACTTTGCTTCTCTTTAACTTTATGTTTATTTTTAAATTACAATTGCAATTACAATTTTTAGAAACCTCATTACACCAAGGTTGATACATGTAATAACTAAAGTACTGTTTTAATGTAGCCTGATGTCCTAGGGAAGCAAATGTAATTTGTCATGTGACATTGCAGTCCTTCATTTGTAATTATTCTTTAGCTCAAATGCAAGCAGTACCATTTGAGACGCCCTTTTGTTTTGAGTCCTCATATTTACCACAGATCTATGAATCAATAAACGCTTCAACACTGCTTCTTTTGCTTACAATCTATACAGAAGACCCCAAAGATTTGCCACAGGCTGCCGCAGAACCGATTCTTCAGCTACCAGTTCACCATTGTCCAAAACTAAAAACACACTCCGCCCAGCTGGCCAAAATCGCACAAAAACTCGCTCAAAACACAACAAAACTCTTACAAACAAACTCCCCAGCAGTTTTTTTCACAACCAGCTAGCTTATAGACACTTATAAAGTGAAGTGTCATAATTTCCTTTTACTTACATTTGAAGAAATTTAGCTCGGACACGCGCACCTCCCCAGTGCGTCTCTTCAGACAGTCAGTCCTATTTCCCCTTAAAATTCTTATTTGCTGGACAATTGTCAAGAGCCAAGAGATTGCTAATTTTTTGCTAATTTTAACGTGAAATCTCAGCATCTAAAAATTGTAAAAATCACAACAAATGATCCACCTGAAAGGAAAGAGCTAACTGTTTGCTAAACACCAATATTAATAAACATTGTCAGCTTTTCATGCTGGCCTGCAATGTGTATTATGATGTGTCCAAGAGAACAATGAAAAATGTATTAGAGTTGAATCTTGCCAGTTTCACAGGAACAGAACTTTATTGTCAGTTGAAGTGTGAATCCATTTGTTACTGTAAGAATAGATTTGCCAGTCCTGATACAGATCAGAGGCCTTTGGAAATGAAGAGCACAGCAACTGACCACTCCTCAACCCCTTTGTGTTTTCGTCACTGAATAGATTTCAGTGTGTTGGGATCATCCCCTACTGTTTGTTTGTCACTGTCATTCAAGAAAACAATGCCGCCCTTCAGCTCGGACACGCCGGGCCTTACACCGTGCCAGGCTGACCTACACACTGCCAGCTGTGCTGCCATCACACACACAGACAAAGAGACAACTCTTGTATGTCTGCGTGTATGAAAGAGACAGTAAGCTCTGGAAAAACTACAATTGTGTTTTTTTCGCTATAGGTGTGAAGGCAGACCCTAGCGAAGTCCAGCTCTTGTACAAATTGTTCTTCTGCATTGGTTCTTTTAAAAAACATTAACCCAACAGACTCATAAGTCCATATGTGACATATATAACTTTTTCATAACATTTACAAAACTACTGCTTCCATGTTGCTGAATAGCCCTACCTCATCACAGTCAACTTTATTACTAATGGGATTCTCTTGGACTCCTGGCCACAGATAATTAGGGCTTCAGGATCCCCCAGTAATTAAATATTTGAGTACTTTTTACTCTAAAGTAAATTATCACTATTACTAGAAATGTTCAGTACTTTCACTATTTTCCGTCCTTGCTGTACATTTTTCAGGTTATGGTCATTTACATTATGTAAACATTTCTTGATGAATGACCAGTGCAAAAAGTCCAAGCTGCTTGTAATTGCAAAAAATCTGTTAAAAGTTTAGAATGTTTATTCCTTCCCCTGTAAAGTTACCATTTTGGAAACGTGACTTTGTTATGATAGCGACAGTATTAATCACTATTCATAAAGTTTGCAGCTGACCAGTGTTCTAATAAAACTGACATGTGTTCAAGAAAAGTGGATAGTGGTATAGTTTATCATGAGCACCACATCATTCAGTTTCTCAACTACACTTGTGAATCAAAGAATGATTGAATCATTTGATTAGTTGAAATCTGAAAAGCCACGGTCCACTCGTCAGCTTGAAGTGGACAACAAATGATGAGTCCAGTCCCTCAGGCACATCTGAGAAGCATGTGAGACTAAACCTGTGCATTGAAAAGCATGGCATGTTTTGCATGAATGGAGTGCTCTGTCTCCAAGCAACACCTGAGAGGGCTGACGGAGTGAACAGCTCCCAGCAAGAGAGAAAGTGAGTAATAACACAGGGGCTCATACAGCTGATTAATGGAGTCTTTCTCATTTAATTTGCTCACTCTAACTCCAGGGGAGTTGAGAGCATAGGGTTTCTAAGAGGAACAAGCCTCAGGCCAAATATACAGTCTTTAGCAAGGGTGTGAAATGGACTGGGCAAGCCAAGGATTCCCTGTTAGGGGCTTGTATTAGGGCTGCACGATATGGATACAGCATCATATTGCAATATATCATAGAGCGATTATGGTGTGCCATGCAATAATGTATGATATTGCATTAGCTGGATCACACAGCATAATTCATAAAAATACCAACAAAAAGACTCTTGGAAAGTCCAAAATTGTTCATTATGTGGTATGAAAAGATTTTACTAAATGACTTGTTTGCATACTGCAGCCTTCTGCAATATTAGCATTGCTACATTCAACATATGACAAATAATACATATTCTGTACTGCACAAGTCTGAACTTGTATTTATTTGCAGCCAAGAAAACTGTACCACGAGTATGTGAATGATGAAACAAAAAAAGGCAGAATAGTGCTGTGTTGCTTACAATAATAAAAAATGAGACAATTCATGCTCAGTTCACATAACTGATAGGGCTAAAAGGGAGCAGGAGCCACCAGCCCACTTTTGCACTGAAACAGAAACACAGCAATCAAATCTCAGGCTTGCCCACTGTGACGACCTGAGCCGCAGTTCACACTCCTCACCACTGGGGAGGCAATGGACATTTCACTGAGCATAAAGATAGGACTTCCTGTTGTAGCACTATTTAAGGACGCAATGTAGAAAAATAATTGCATGGAATTGTCTTTGCCTTTCCTAAGTGGTCTATATTCTTGGCTTTCTGATTTGCCGACTACTTTGATTACTTTGACTGTTTTGCCCTTAGCCTTGTCTATGATCCTCATGTTTTTGGTTTTTGACTTTGTGCTTGCACATGTTTTGTCTTGGCCCTCTGATACTGTTTGCCCCTGCCCGACTAGGAATGTGTTAAGGATTATAAGATTGGATCATCTGTTATCACGGTTTGCCAACCATTGACCTTGCTTTGTATGTCACTTCGAACTCTTTTATGAAATACTTCACTGCAATGGAGTCCTCTCTCCTATCCTCATTACAGCAAGACTGTATTGCAAAAAGACTTCATATATAGTATATACCTAGCGGTTTCAAGCCTAAAATACGAAAAGTTATTGCTTGTGTGCACAGTTTTGCTGTAAGTAATTTGTGTTTTCTGCATACTTTTTCCCTTTATTGGAAAAAAATACAAATGTTAAAACAGAAAGGACTTTAAATGTAAGGAATTCATTACATAACACACTATATAATCAGTTATAAAAATAAATTTAAAAAGTAAAGGGTATGACATTAACAACTGCAGTCATGCATGGGTTAAGAAATAAGGCAATAGCTGAAATGTTCATAAATTCATGACGTGAACCCCAGCATGGAACTTGACTACATCGTTTAATGCAAGCACATACATTCCTTTCATCCCTTACACATGTAGCGTCGACTTAAAATAACAGCGGATCCAGCACAATGTTGCATTCCCCACACCTATATCAGCCCCCTTATCTGTTTTCTGCTGACTTGTCAATCACCTCACCTCATCTCCTACGCAATGTGAGCATGCCAGCGGCCCTTTCTACTTTTGGCCTCATGCCCACTATCTCCTGTCCATGGCTAAATGTGCTGCCAACGTGGCCTGTTGCTGCTTCAATATCTGCCCACCAAACATGCCCTCTTGATACAGGGACTGTAGCCAACAAACGCAATGATACAAAACCAAGAATAAAATACAAAGAATAAATGCTTCGTTGAGTAACTTCGTAAACACAACCTAATACACAGAGACTTTAAAGTGTCTTTAATCCAATGTTACAGAGCAGATTACTAGGTAAGACTCTCCCTCCCACTGTGCCACTTAGGTAATGGGCAGATGTAGGAGTGACTGGACCCTGAAAGAATTTCACCGGACCTGTTGGAACATTAGGACCAACAATAGTCGTTAGTATTGTATCTATATGTATAATTAAACATAGCGGCATGCATCAAAGCAAGTTCCAACAGGTCAGCACTATTGTTGGTAGAAGTAAAGAACCGAATGGTGAATGTCACACAAAGTTCACTCTGTACAATATGAGACCTGAGACATGACAAACATGAAAGTTGTTTTGTTTGATGTGTGAAACCTGACACTGTGGTCTCATGATGTGCTAAAATGTACATCTTACAACAAATGTGACTGTAGACATGACATCTGCCTGCAGCACTGAGCGCATTCAACCAGCACAACTCAGCAGCTGCATTTCAATGCCTATTTATTCTATGCAAGGTACAGAAAATGTGGTAATAATGTAGTATGTCACACCTCAACAAAACAGTTACAATATTTTAATTTACAATGTTTTAACCGTTAACCTTTTCAAATATCCCCTAATAGCATACCAATATTACAATTCACCTAGTTTTGCTAATTAAGCATTTGTGAAATTAATGTCTTCATTAAACTAAATTAAACCCACAGCTATGGCAAAATCTGGAGCCATTATTGATTAGTAATTTGCAAGTAATAATGCCCAGATAAATTATTATAAACAACATAGGTGCCTAAGACTTTTGCTAAGCATTTCATAGTTTTCCCTCTCTCTCTCTCTCTCTCTCTCTATCTCTCTCTCTCTCTCTCTC
>JBBPCY010000156.1:6909490-6920629 GCA_037974405.1 Brachyalestes nurse | reverse complement strand
TTTAATAATCGCCCAAAAGTTAAGTTAAATCACTAGAAGTTAAGTTAAAATCACTAGAAGTTAAAATTAGCAGTTAAAGCAGTACAGACACGCTCGAGGCACGAGTGTGTCCCAAAAAGGAAGGTACGGTGGCTGCAGAGGGACCCCCAAGAGACTTCCAACACCACATCACTGACCAAGAAGGCACAAACACACCTCTACTTCCTCCGCAAACTGAAGAGGGCAAAAGTTCTACCCCATCATGCTCTCTTTTTACAGAGGCACCATTGAGAGAGCCATCACTGTCAATTAAAATTCAATTAAAATTTTTCTAGTTCTAATTAGGGGTACACACAAAACAGAGTGAGAAACAGCATTTCGATTCCCATGTATGTCTTGCACATAAAATGTGAACTGACAATAAATCTATTTGAATCTTGAATCTTCTGGTGGTGTTACTTATATATGTCTAGGACAAAAACTCATGGAGCTTTAGATATTGTTTTGTTGTTTTGGAACAGCCCAAAAGTCCCCCAGGGGATACCATAGCCACCGCCCTTCACACCGCAAATGAGCCATCTGGAGCATCGGGAAAGCTACGTTAGAATGCTCTTCATAAATTTCAGTTTGGCCTTTCACACCATTACCCCCGACATCTTGGTCAGCAAACTGTCCGACCTGGGAATCGCACAACTCACCTGCTCCTGGATCAAGGACTTTCTCACAAGCCGGCCCCAGACAGTAAGACTGGGACCCCACCTCCCCTCCCCTCCCCTCCCCACCACACTGAGCACAGACTCCCCACAAGGGTGTGTGCTGAGCCCACGGCTGTTCACCTTTTACACCTCTGACTGCAGACCTTCCCACCACAGCAACACGATAATTAAGTTTGCTGATGACAACACAGGTGGGGCTGATGATTCGGCCTATAGGAGTGGTGCTCAGCAAACAATCTTGCTCTGAACACTAGAAAAACTAAAGAGATCATCCTGGACTTTAGGATGCACAGGGCAGATCCACCCCCCTCTACATCAAGGGTGACTGTGTGGAGAGGGTGCACACTAGGGCATTAACGACTCCAGATTTTTTCAAGTCGACTAGTCGGTCAGCATAGTCGAAGTCGAGTCGACTAGTCGTTTGATGACATCATCACACACAACACAGCACAGAGGAACAGGGGTGTGCAACACTGAGTAACTTTTATTAAAAGTTCACTGTAACATTAACAGTCAACACGACAAATAAACAAAACAAAACAAAGGTTGATATCTTGAATTTTCTGGTAAATTTAAGTGTCCATCTGAGAGGGAACAGTTTAAGCCGCGGCAGGACAACTCCCTGCAGTGCTAGCGTTAGCCATGCTAGCTAGCGTTAGCATGCTAGCTAGCGGTGCCGTGTCAGATGGCCTTGCAGAACGCCGGTAATGTCACTGTACTTTAACACCGCCTTGCAGATTGTGCAGCTCACCGTGCTGTTTGTGTGTCTAGAGTGAAGTATCTCCACACATGTGATGTGTCTGTGTCTGTCTCTCGTCTTGTTGTTGTCTGTGTTTACCTTTCCCTCTAAGCCGCAATGGTACCGCCCCTTTTATGAAGGGACTACAATAATTAGTTAAGTCAGGAACTGTGTCAGCGACAGCCAATCATAGGCAGAGACTGCATTGCCTATACAAGCGAGCACAGAGAGAGGAAAAAAAAAAACACTCAACTAGTCGACTTCTCTCAGGCAGAGTCGACTAGTGCCTATGAAGTCGACTAGTCTGAAGTTGACATATATAAATACATATGGATAATGTATGTACAAATGTTTCTTCTTATGGGTCTGATTCATAGCCCTGATGCCTAAAGCCATTATCCAGACAAACACTTCTTAAAGACAGGCTGTAGGAGCCTTGTTGACATAATTTATGACATCAGAGCCAGATCGTGACATGGCGTCTCAACAAAGAGAAACTCAGCAATTTGACAGTGATGCGTGGCTGGACTCTGACAATGTATGTCCATTTTAGACATGCGCTTAACGTGCTGGCGTTTGTACTGTAGCTTCGCAAACGCGCCACGCTTAAGGGATTGGGTGGGATTATGGGCAGAAGGATGAGAGTGAAGGGGCTGTCTGCAGTCATACTCCAAATGAAACCTATGACCTAGATGAGCGGGGACGTCTTGGAAATGGGATTACACAGACTGGAGGGGGCTTAAGGCATCCTGGGCCAACAGTTAAGAAGGAAGAAAATGTGGGTGCACAGAGAGAGTGCAGCTTTGACCTTTTTCTGTGCTGTCATTAAAAAGTGCACCACATGCATACACACACACAAACACACACCTCTGATTGCAGACATCACTCCCATTTTCAGGCTTTTAGGTACACAACCACTTGAACTGTCATGCTTCTAAGTGAGGACTAGTTTTTAAGTGAAATGTAGTTAAGCCAGAAGGCCCTGGAGGATTCCCTCATCAAAAGAGAACATGGAAGTACTTATTGCAAATGGTTGTTTTTTCTAAGCTAGTGCACTGAAAAGTCCAAAGGCTGTAATACATAAACAGATCATAAAAAAAATCAGAATGTAAAGAATAATACCAGACACGCTTTCAAAAGCAGATGCAATAACAAAAGATTTTGGTGATCATTAGGCCAGGACAGCATCTGGTTAAAAAATAAAGGAAGTGTTTCTCAAACCTGATTCTGGAGGCCCATTCCCCTTTACATGTTAATGCTTCCTATGATTGTCACTTTTGTTATATAATTGTATGCTAACATACGTGGGATTCTCCTGGTGTGGGTTTCCTCTCTTTCAGTGATGCTTCCAAAAGTTATCTGAATGCTAATAGCATCCCCTTGTGGAGAAAGTGCAGACAAAACACAGCTTCATAATTACCTATGGATCCCCTGTTTACCATTTAAATTGCAAAGCAATTTAAGAACTTTAAGAATTTAAGAACTAAGACAATTCAGTAAGAACTTTATTGATTTTAATCAAGCAATCATACGGCTTTAACACTACTTTAACACAAACCCTTCATCTCAACAAAGGCCTGTAACTGGATTGGTTACGGGTCTGGTGCATTAGGAAATCACTAAAAGGCACAGAGCAGGGGGCCTTCCAGGTTTGAGAAACGCTACTCTACCCTGTCCATCAATAGCTGAGAATAGTCTGAAAGACAAAAATATCCATCCAGTAGCAGTCCTGTAGTCAGGCACTCTACTCAGGCCATGGGTCCTATTATTGCAAACTATTATTTAATACTGTGATATATTTGAAAAACATTTTGATGTTGAATTGTATCACTACTAACCAGCATTATTAGTGTTGGTATAATACAGCAATACATCTTTTGTTTGTTTTAATGATAAAGATGATACATCAATGGTAAAAATTTATATTGCATCATGAAACAGTGTCCCTTTTCCCATAAAGATAGAAACTTAGTATGTAAAGTAACACTTGGTGTTAAAATAGTTCAATTGAATTAGGTCACATCAGGTTTCTAAAGGTGGGCCAGTGGCCCAGTGGATAACACGTCTGACTACATTCGACTCCTACGATTCTAGGCTCGACTCCTGGCTGGCTGAGCTGTCTTTTAGTTGCTGTTTGGGGCAGCTGGTGGCCTCTTGGTTAGTAATCTGCCCCTACAATGAGAAAGTCATGGGTCCAAACTCCAGGACTGCTAGTGGCACCGCTGCGGTACCCTTGGGCAAAGCACCGTCTCCATACACTGCTCCATGGATACAGCATTACTGGCTTTACACTTATGAGCCATTCTTTAAGCATCCAAGTAAAAGCACAGTGTAAGTTAATGAATGTATTAATGCAAATGTAAAGATCATCTGATGCTCTGATACTGTAACAGTGACATAGGACATACTGTTCATACCACCTATCATATGTTTTATCCTATTAAGTGTTTTATACTAATAATTATCATCAAAAACATGTTACATTAGGAGTCTGCCATTAAACAATTGGAAAGCATTCTGACCTTCAAAACTACAATTATTATAATTATATTTTAAATAAACATGCTGAAGTCTGTCTCATCAGAACAATTCATAACAAATAACAGTGCTGTGACTGACCTCTTTATTAATTTCATTAACTTTTATATAAATCTGTTAACCAACCTCAGCAGTAGAAACCTGGGTATCATTATATGCATTTCACCCTCAATGTATTTATTGAATACAAAACTAGCTGTTAAATGCAATGTCAGCTGCTTGTATATTCAAGCCAGCTGGTTAACCAAGAAAACTTGGTGCGTTAAAACATCTTGCACTCACACATTGCCACTGATGCTCAAATAATCTCTAAACTGTAGGTTCCCTTTCTTTGTCGCACATATCTTTGATCTAACAGATCAGTGTAGCATTATACATGAAGCTGAGAAAGTAAATCATACTGACAGGACCAGAGCTCCACTTTATCTAACACGTCTTTAACAAATTGAATGCTATTAGAGTAAGACTCTGGCATAGACATTTTAACATCTGTTTGGCAGTGCCAACTGGGCGCTGGACAACAGAGCTGAAAAGTGGACTCTTTGGTCAAACCCCAGACATCTGGCAGCCCTAGTCACATAAGAAGCTTTTTTATAGACTAACAATGTAAATACATTTGTTTGACCTAATTTAACTTGCTATTGCTAACAAACTAGGCTACAACATTACTGCTTTTAACCAAGACCCTGGTTACAGCCCGGTAGTTAAAAATATGTCTTTCAGTATCACAGGTCATCTGCTAAATGTAACCAACTTTTAAGCATCCTTGACAGTCTTGAATATAATAAAATTGGAGGTGGTTTGCTAAAGGAACATGAAAGATGCTGAGTGTAGACTCACTGTATTTCTCACCTTGTGTGATAAGGGACATAAAGACGTGATGGAAAACTATTATACCATTGGTAACATTCTATATCCCATTGTAAACAACAGCAAAGTCCCTTTTGCCTCGACAATAAAAATGCACTGTATAAATTAACCCATGGTGTTATTTCCAGAGATGAAAACACGAAAGAGTCCAATTGAAAGATGCTGACTGTATACGCACTGTTTTTCTCATCTTGTGTGATTAGGGACACAAAGACTGGTGGAAAACCAAATTCAAACTGGCACCTATATACTATATTTGAAAACGCTTTGTGATGTTGAATCATTATCGCTGTTATCAATAGTATGTACTGAAAATAAGGAATACATGTGTAGACTGACAAAGAGGCCTTTGAAGTGAAAAGGGGTTAATGTCCATGTCCAGGATCAGCAACTGCCAGCACTCATGTGGTCTGGGTTATGGCACTGAAAGCAGAAGCCATGCACAAAACCTTAAGTTCTGTTTGTCCCAGAACCATCTGTCGCCATCTGAGAGACGGCAGGCGTTTCCCGCTCGGAACAGGGCAGTGGCAGTGTGGGCCAGAGCGGGCCTGGCCCTTTCCCAGCCGCCCTGCCACCAGCACAGACCCTGCGGCTATTTTAGGTCCTGTCGCTATATTAGGCCCCTGTACACATGTGCTGATAACTCACAGACTTCTAGGCTGCACTATGCAAGACCATTCCACTCCCTGTTCATCCCCTACAGCACAGGGCTTAGTGGGGCAGTTGGTACACATAGCACTCTTAACTGACTTATGACAAGCACGCAGCACCTGCAGGCTGTACTTTGCAGCAGTTAACAGAATTGAACTATTCTCTTACTCTCATATCTGCTAATTGGCAATGCAACCATAACGTAAAGGGTCAGATTTGAACTCAAGAGCTTTTTTTCATCACTTAACACTGTGCATGCACTTCTCATTGTTCTCATTATCCAGAAAAGGCAGAAAATGTGTGCATTCAGGGCATTGTTCTTTTCACACTACTGACAGATACGGGTAATTTACAAACACTCAAATGATCCTTGAAGTCAAAAAAGATTGCAAAGACTTGTGACGTGAACATAGTCTAAGAGACATGAGAAAAACGTATTCCTCAATTCTCAGTCCGCAACACTAATCAGTTGTCACATGACATCCCTAAATCACTGGAGTATTTTACCTGTGTGATCACTGACACACCAGCCAGCTCACTGCCAGAAATGGTACTGTCCTAATTTTTATTCCCACAAGGTACACATTTACAGCATAGTCCTTAAAGTCTAATCGTGGACCATAAATGAATTTAACCTGTTACAAAATATGATACAATTAAGCTCCCTGAGTACAGGTACTGAGGATGCACCTTTGAATGTACCACCCACTGAAAGTGTTTGTACCCTAAAAGATAGTGAAAAAGGACCACAGTGGAGTCTGACCGAACCAGGTGGCCATATAAACAGCAGCATGGCATCAAAGCACTATATACATGTCATTTTTTAGGTGTTGCCAGCATCCCCTGACTTACCTTTTATTAATATAAAAATAGAATGATCTTTATTAACAGAAAATTTGAACACTACACATTTCAAGATACACTCTTTAAAAAAAGGTGGTAAAAATGGCTCTTTGGAGAGATATCATTAAAGAATCCCTTTTGATTGAGTGGTTAGAACTGTGTTTTCCTTAGGAAACCACAAGTTGTTCTTCAACGGCTTCGTTCCAAAGAATTTGATTTATTTTTTAAAAGATGAAGTTTGAATATGACCGCAACAACATGCTACCCTACTGCATATGGGCTTACCTGGAATCAGATTCATTGTTCCTCTTAAAACAAATGACTGGTCCAGAACAATTGCCACGTGCTGTACAACATCAGCTTCCATCAAAAAGTCACCCGTGTGTGTATAGAGAGAATAGCATTCCCAGGCCCTTCTCAGTGGAGGTGTGGTAGAAGCCTCGCCCTGGGCTGCTCACCCATGCACATGCTGATAGCACCCAACGAGAGATTGGGCAAAAAAAAGTGCCGACGGCAGCATCCCAATGCAGACAGGATAAGCCCGAAGCGCTGGTGCACAGGGCAGTCTCGACTCTGACCGGCCCGTACCATAACCCTGCTGCAGCTCCGGCTCTCCTTGCCTGATATTCCACTTCCTTTCATGCCCCACGGCACCGCGGCACCTCGTGTGTGCGTTCACACAAACAACCACACGCACAACATCCGGTCTGAGAGAGAGTAAGACAGAACGGACCCCAGCGCCCTCTTTACTCTACACTGTGTGTGTGTGTGTGTGTGTGTGTGTGTGAATGTGCATGCTCTCAGAGCCCAGAGAGGATGGTTTACAGAAGGGAGGGAGAGAGACACACAGAGAAAGAGATAGAGGCAGAGCAAGAGGAAGACAGCTGCTACAATCATTTACCACTGAGTGTCACAGTCCACACTGTAACATAAGATCTTCAGTCCACATTCTAACTGTTACACACAAACAAATACTCTAGATTAAAATTAGGACTCGATTGTTGATATAGTTTTGATCTTGTTTGTAACTGAGTAATCTAAGTTTGCTTTTCAAGTTTTGTATTCTTTTTCAAGCCAATTAATAAAGATCTGGAAATTGGACAAAGACAAGCAAGAAACACTTGATCAGCACATCAGTGCCAAACCATGACTGTTAGAATTATCACTCCAGCTTGGGTCATAAATACCAAAATAAAGTCAAAAAATGAATCACCAAAACTTAATGATATAAGAGTAGTACTGCAGTACCCGAGAGCTTAAATAAAATTTGAATTAAAAAAAATGACACATGTATTTTCTGAAGTTTGGACACTGTATTTCTTTCAGTGTCCTAGAATGCCCTGAGGATTCCTCTCCGGAACACATGCAGTTTTAAAATTAGATATAAGCCACAAGCAAAAGGTCGTTTTAAATGTTTTATTCAATATTTCAAGGATCTGGAAAACGTCAAGAAGTAAAAGATAAATAATAGAATAGAATCAGCTACAGCAAGTACATCATATGCCAGGACGCTGCATCAGCCCAGATGGAGGATATAACTATTTATACATTGTCTTGCCATCCTCTGCTTTGTAGTGCATCAGCAACAAACTAGTGATGAATAATTTTTTTTTTTAATTCTATTTTATCTATTTTATTCTGTTGTTTCTTAATTTTTAACTTTGCACTGTCCACTTTCTGCCGTAGCAAAACTAATTTCCCACTATCTTATCTTAAAACGTGTTGGTATTCTTGATTTTCTGTCACCCTATATTCAGTTATACTGTAGTTCTGATACTGTAAAGCAAGAAAACAAGCTGGTCAACTAACTGCAGTCATGTAAACAATAACCTCACACATGGTAGATTACATACACAAAGGGACTATTTTACTGTATAGCATTATATTTCAGGATGCAGTATATACATTTAGTGCTTTGTAAAATGAGAAATGGCTGCAGGTGAACTCTACATATCAGCATAACATTAAATGAAACTATTTATATTAGCTAACTAACTTGCGTTACGTTTATCAGGACTTTTGCACTCCCATACAAACATAAAATTTTAACATATGAACCTGGCAGAATGTAAAACAGATTAGGTGCTTTCAATACTTTATATTGGACTTAATATGTGCTAACACTCAGCATGAGTCTTACACATTAAGGCTCATCAGCAAACTGTGCGTTCAAAAACTGTGATAGAAAGTATTTCTAAAATGTATACGTTTTTGTGGTAAATATTCTGATAAGTGCATGCATGCCTATTTCATTTAGATTTAGGGCAATTAGCAGACGCTTTTATCCAAAAGGACTTCCATTCCCTAACTACAGGGGGCAGTCCCCCTGGAGCAACTTGAGGTTAAGGGTCTTGCACAGAAACCCAGAGGTGGTGTGCTGAAATTAGAATTCGAACCCATGACCTCTTGGTCCAGAGGCATGTATCCTACCCACTAGGCCCCCACCACCATTTTCTACACTGGTTTCACTGTGCTCACTTAAAATAGTCTTGCTAGTGAATGAAGATCCTGATAACTGTATCAGAAGGAGTGTTTCCAGGAGAACAGTGTGCAGTCTGCAGCACAACACCCCTCTTGCTCTACAAGCTATTTTTACAGCCGCCCACACAGTCAGTGTCGGCCACAGTGGCATGCTTATTAGGGCTGAGGGCTACGAGGGCATCTGGACAAGCATGGCAAATATCACTCTAGGTCCACATGCTGTAGATCTCCACCATATAGACACTCAATATCAACCAAGAACATGAGAACAGATATGTGAAGCATCCAAACCACGCTAGACTGCTTAAGTCATTAGTCTTTAGTCATTAACCTTTAGAAGTTCAGAGTTATTGCTTTCATTTGCTATTTTAGTTAAAAGTCATGCTTACATATCTAATTTCATAGAAAGTGGAATAACATACACACAGACACACACACTCACACATGTCTAATGTAAACGTGCCTTCTTCATATTTGATCTCATTCTGTATTCAATTTGCACTTTCTTTTGTTAAATAATGACAAAACATGACAACAATGTAAAGGACTGTGCCTTTTTCCACAAACAATATTGTATGCAAAACCCAGACTGGAAAACGACCAACTGTCTGTAACGCATAATGTCATTGCTCCAGATACATCTTGTTGTCAGCAGCATGTCCACAGCGCTCCAAGTCACCCAAGCATTAACACCTGTGGCTCTTCCTATAGGTGTGTGGGCCACCTTTCTCACTCCGTGTGTAGCGCTTATGTGCTTTTGCACATCCAGGATGTCTGTCTCTCGGCCAATATTTTCTCTTTGTTTACAACTTGACTCAACTTCAGTATCTTCCCTTAGACTTTGACCCAATTGTGATATTGACTGAAAGTGTAACCCAAAATAATGTTTTGTCTTATTTCAAAAAGCTAAAAGCAATAGTTGTGACTTATAAGAGCTATAACACTATTTCCAGTATGATAAGTTAAAGAAAGGCCAGTTGAAGCAAAATGCAATGATAGAAGCACCGTACTGACCACAGAGCTTGAGATCCACCAGTACACAGTGTGATCTCACCACCCTATTAACGCAAGAGAACCGCCATGAAGACAGATACTGTGTTAAATCAGCTGATGTCAATCGCTGATGTCAGTGAATATGCAGTGACAGATGCTGTAAACTGCTGATGTCAGTGTGAACAGGGCCACGTTTGTACTGAACTATACAAAGATGTGGCCTACACTCCTCTGTAAAAATCCATAATATAATAAATTAGAATGAATCATTATTTTGAAAATTTTCAAACATGGGCCATTACAGTGCACTACATTGTGTACGGTTGTTACTATTCTGCTGTGTTATTAAAAAGCAATTACATAATGGAATAATGAGTTACACATTAATTGGATTTACATTCAGGTTTGATACTGTAGGCGCAGCAATTACTTCTCATAAATTCAAATCATAGTAAAACATCTCCTCTTTTACCTATAAAAATAAACTGAACATTTGTTGGAAGTTTAGAATCCACACTTCCCACAGAATTTCACAACTGAGCTATGGGTGAGAAATAATTCACCTCATTTATATGTGAAACTATCTGCCACTTTTAAGGGTTAATCATTCACATATTTCCAGCTAGATGAATAAATCATCTGAGGGAACAGTATTTCTGGTATGTTTCTTGTTGGTTTCAGCACAGCAAGACAAATCAAACTGCATTTTGAACAGGGTTGTGTCAGAATACAGATTCATAATTCTGTTCATGTCTGTTACCAAAAATTAGTAGTGAATGCAAAAGATTCACTATATGGACAAAGGTATTGGAATGCAAAAAGATACACTATATGGACAAAAATATAAGTATATGGACCATTACACCAACAAAGACTTTAATGACAGTGCAGTCGAATACATAGACTTTAATATGCAGTTGGTCCCCCTTTTGCAACTATAACAGCTTCCACTCTTCTTGGAAGACTTTCCACAAGATTTTGGAGTTTCTGTGGGCATTTGAGCCCATTCATTCTGTAGAGTTTTTATGAGGTCAGGCACTAATGCTGGACAAGAAGGTCTGGCTCACAATCTCCCTTCCAGTTCATCCTAAAGGTGTTGGATGGAGTTGAGGTCAGGACTCTGTGTGGGCCAGTCAAGTTCTTCCACACCGAACTCATCCAACCTTGTCTTTATGGAGCTCGCTTTGTGCACTGGGGCTCACGCCTACAATACATTAGAGTAAAGGACGGGTCAAACTCCAGTCTAGTCATTTCTATACTCAGCAAAAAAAGAAACGTCCCTTTTTCAGGACTGTGTATTTCAACAATAATGTTGTAAAAATCCAAATA
>JBBPCY010000156.1:6880483-6892403 GCA_037974405.1 Brachyalestes nurse | reverse complement strand
CTCCAGGACCATGGTGCAACACAAGAGCAGAACAGAACAGAACACAAGTGCAACAATACAACTAGACGAGACATGATGACGTTCAGTGCAAATGAAAATGGCTACATTTAGGATAAGTACAGTACTTTGACAGGTACTGTATTCAAGCAGCAGAGGTGTGCAAGGAAATTGCAGAACAGAGTTCGCATGTGCAAAAAATGCAGGACATCAACAAATATGTGCAATTTTAGAAAAGTAATAAATATAATTGTGCAGTTTGTAGCAGAAACTCTGTGTATGTGTATAAAAAATCTTGGTCATGTAAGGAACATCAATTATACTACAGTAATATTACAATTTATGGCTATTCCCTATATTGGAGAACTTGATAGGACACTATTTTAGAACACATCATTCTGCAATACCACTCCCATTCCATTGCATTAGGCACAGGGCTTTAGGCACATCTGCACCATGCCATGCTGTGCAGAGTTTCAGAAAAGCTCATGGCACACTTGCATTAGGTCAAATGGGTGGTCGGCTTTCAGCAATCTTGGATTGGCATCGTGGCTTTATGGAGATTTATCTTAATAGCATGATAAAATAATCATTCACATTACAGCAACCTCTCGCCTGACGCCAGGACATAAATCTTCATGTGTGGCTCTTAGCACTTCCAGATTTTTGATGAGATTTTGGTTCCAGTGATTGGATTCACCTCTATCAGTGCCTTATCATCCGAAATCACTCCCCATGGACAACTTGTAGCTGCTTGTACCTTTTGCTAACCCCTATCCATGAAGTTCACCTTCAGATTTTAAGATTATTTATTAATTCCTAGTTTAAATGAAAATAATGTTTTATATTACTGAACTTATCGCAAGTGGTTATTAAGCTTAACAGTTTCGTGATTAAGTAAAAGTTTATTTACAAATAATTGTCGCAGCCCTTGTGTGTTATCTTGTACCACCTGTTAAAGTTGGCGCAAGTTTTTATTTTCTTTCCACCTGGCGGAATGGTCACAAAAATGTTAATAATGCTTTTAATACATAATAATAATGTTTTCGATATTTTTATTTGACTAAAATGAATAGATATCTCGGAATTAACTTACACACTGTGATATAGCTATTTTCCGAAAAAAAGGTCATGAACCTAAAAAGGCATAATGCTTACCAAATAATTGTTGATAGAATCATAGAAATAAAGCCCTAAAACAGAATTCTTGAATCTTGAATCTACCTACATGTGTTCCAGTTCTTAATAAGTAGATTTGTCAAAGCATTTCCATGAGAATGTATCTCCAGAGGAATCACTCACCAAAAAGACAATTAAGCTCAACAATTTTGTGATTAAATAAAAGTTTATTTACAAAATTTCTTTCCACCTGGCAGAATGATCACAAAAATGTTAATAATGCTTTTAAAATGTAGTAATAATGTTAATCGATATTTTTAATTTGACTAAATGAATAGATATCTTAAATTGTACTGAAGTTAATAGATATCTTTAAATAGTTCATTTCAATTGACACATTTTTTTCCATGCTAGCACCATCCTTCTCAAGACTACCTGATTGATGTGTAATTCATTGATGTGTAGTTTTATCATCGTGGCTCAAGACAGCGTGTTTTCAGGTGCCAGCGGCCAGAAGAGCAAGCAGTCCCGTTTCCGCGTGATCATCCAGAAGCCGGCCAATGGGGGGCTGGACTGTCCGGAGGTGCTCTATGAGGAGAAGGACTGCGTGAGCCCCCCTCCTAGCACAGTCTGTCCAGTTTACAGGTACACACAACCCCCACCATAGCTCCCGGCTCTCTTTCAGCACAGTGTTGTGGCTGTGTGAGGCATTTGGACCTGTATGATGCAAAAACAAGCAACCTTTACGCCGGGCCTCGGAGGGCAGCCCTAATGGCTAAAGGAGCGATCTCAGCAGATAAACAGAGACAGAACTGCTGGTTTACTGTAGATCGGATCGATCAGGAAGATTGTGGACTTTTATGATGCACGTTAGAGGTCCTCCAAGGGATTTTTTTTCCTATCTGGCATGATTCCATCCTGCTCCCACAAAAGATCAGCACCATTTGTTCCATTCCTGCCTGCAGCCTAAACATTTCACACCAGTATGAAATAGTATGGCAATCATGGTTGCCATGGTAACTTTACTATAGGCTGTTTATTCCCAAGAAATACAAAGCAAAAATTAAATTAAATTAACCTCACATTTATCCTAGAAAGCGAATGTCAGCTTCCATTTGTGTAAATCGCGGTTTAAAATGACCGAAATATGTCAGACTCGCCTTTGGTCAGCATTACTGTTGCCTATACTGGATTTCCTGAGGAGCTAAATCTCTGCCCTCTGAATGAGTTCAATCATTTTTGTTATGTTACTATTATACAGTGGTGTTTCTGTGGTATAGGGAAATTTGTCTCTGGGGTGGGAGGCTTTTTGATAGCCAGGGAAGGGGTGGGGGCTCCTTCTGCCAGGGCCTATGCATAGAAACTACCCTAATATTATGTATAGTGTAGAGAATATGCTAATTATTAAGTGTTTATAATTATTTTTAGACTAATAGGCTACTTCTCCACACAGGCTACGCAGCTCATTTGGTCTCACTGAATATTACTGGGTCTGGTGGTCCTCTCATCATTACAAATTGGAATTAACTTACACACTGTGATATAGCTTTTTTCCTAAAAAAGGCATAATACTTACCGAATAATTGTTGATAGAATCATAGAAATAAAGCCCTAAAACAGAATTCTTGAATCTCAAATCTACCTACATGTGTTCCAGTTCTTAATTAGTAGATGATTTGTCAAAGCATTTCCATGACAATGTATCTCCAGAGGAGAAAAAAGACAATTAAGCTTAATAATTTCGTGATTAAATAAAAGTTTATTTATAAATATTGTCATAGCTCTGGTGTGCTATCTTGTACCACCCGTTAAAGTTACGTAGCTCCAGCTTTAGCACATTTTTCTGGTGCGGCTGCAGGTGGAAGACGCACAAGTGGCGCAGGTGTCAGATGGTTCCGTGGAGCATCCGGCAGGAGAGCAAAGGAGCTCAGGAAGGATGTGGGGCGGGGATCCAGACCAGAGGTACGGCACACTGCACATGTACAGAACACACAGAAAAACACTGAATTGCACACATTACACATATTCAAACACTTACACACAGTGCAAAGCATCATAAACATGATGTGTGGGTTGCAAGGCATCATAGATCAAAGGCCCAGTTCATGAGAAACAGACTTTTCTACTCTTTTTTTGAAAATATAGTGAGATGTGTATCACTCCTCTGTCTTACTCACTGTTTCACTCACCTATCCACTGAGTAGGCATATAAGGAAACTAAGCTGCAAGAGCAGTTTTGAATTGACTGTTTTTGTGATGTCGCAAACACTGTCCCTGCAATATGTGGTGAAAAACATCAACACATTTTCAGCTGTCTGTCTCTCTGTCTGTCTCTCTGTCTATCTATCCATCCATCCATATATCTACAGATGTTCACAGTGTTTTAGCCTGGACTACTTTTTAAATCAGGCACATCACAGGCCAGCCAGTCAGAACAGAGCTCATTTACATCAGTTTTAAAGGCATAGTAACAAAAACTGGTAAGGCTGGAAGAAAAATAGTCATTTAAAACTGAGTGTAAAAATGGACTGTTTTGGTTCATAAAACCACACACATTTAAGTTAACTTCAGGGGGTTAAAAGAATCTAACAAAATGTAGGATATGGGCCCTTTAATGCGCTACTCGGCTTGTTATTCGTATAGTTTAAAGGAGGATGCATTGATCCTGATGGCAGTCGACAGAAAAGGCCTGCTAGTGGTTCTTGTCTCTGTCAGTGCCTTCGGTCAGGGTAGAGTCGGTCCTGTCTTGACCCTTGGCTTGGCAGATCAGCTCACCGAAGCGTTAGCAAACAAATAAAACGAGCCAGCGGCTCAGTCAGACATGTCAACACCTTGTTACTAATAATAATCACAGTAAACAATTCTGCCACCCAGCAGTGTGTTTTGTTAACAGTGTGATATCGTTGCCAAGCAACATAATGATCAACATTCTTCCATGTTTTTAATATCTTGGAACCTTAATATACACAACACATTGAATGGTAAATTATAGTACTGGGACAAACCATTTAATTATTGAATTCAGGTGTTTCAATCATACCCATTGCCACAGGTGTATAAAGTCAAGCATAACAAGACATTTTAGACAAGGCCATGCGTCCAACTTTGTGGACACAGTTTGGGGAAGAACCTTTTCTATTCCAGCATGACTGTGTCCCAGTGCACAAAACAAGGTTCATAAAGACATGGCTGGATGAGTTCGGTCTGGGAGAACTTGACCTGCCTGCACAGAGCCCTGACCTCACCCAACAGCATTGGGATGAACTGGAACAGAAATTACGAGCCAGGCTTTCTTGTCCAACATCAGTGCCTGACCTCATAAATCCTCTACAGAATGAATGGGCACAAATTCCCACAGAAATACTCCAAAATATTGTGGAAAGCCTTCCCAGAAGAGTTGAATCTGGAATAGCTACAAAGGGGAGAACAACTCTATATTGAAGTCTATGGTCCGGCATCCCAATACCTTTGTCCATTTAGTGTATGTCAGTCCCATAGTAATGGACATAAAATGCTACCAGCCCATCAGGGATTCTCCCAACATACCAGATTACCCACTTCAGCACTGGTATAACCTTCCACAAGTTATGAAAGCAGTAAACAAGTTTGGTTCACATTTCTCCTTTAGTAGTTGCTTCAAATCTTTATGAACATTTAGCGATGATTGATCGAAAATCAAACTACCTTTTTCTTCAGAACAGATGAAATCCCAGTGTGAAACAACCCTTTCTCCAAGCTTCAAGTTTTAAAACCTCAATCTGGATTTACTGAAAGAGTTTCAAGCTGAGTTTACTGGTCTCCATACCTAATTTAAGTTTAGCTGGCGTTCTAAAATGATTCAAAACTGCCAGGTGTAGCAATTCCTGGCAAGAGCTTTAAATACATGTGGAGAGATTACTCACTGGCACAGAGCTGAACAAAAGCAGAATGATTATACAGTGCAAAACTCATTTTCATTTTGCACAATGGTGTAGCTTGCACCTTGTTGCATTTAGCCATCTCCATAATCATCTCCATATACTATATTGAGCAGTATATGAAGATTTAGTGAACTGAGAATCAGCATAAGAGGTTGGTCATTTTATGGACAACAGAACCTCTCCGGTACCTCTATGGCATCTCTAAGTTATCCCAGTGAGAACAAAGTGGCTACTGTTTACTATCCATATTAGTTTTGTGAGGCCTAATATGGCTTTATACCATAACTGTTCACAATAAGGATAGGGAGTAGAGCTTCAGATCTTGAAGACCATAATTTTGTGCTCGGAAGCAAAATTATATAAGCACCCAGATAAGCAGGCCATTTCAAAGCTATCTGTAACTGTTACACAAAAGCGAATTATATCACAGTACTCAGTCACTGTATCACCACATATATCATCAGCAAGGAAGTTAACTCTTATGTGGGTTAGGAGAGGGCTTGAAATCGAACCCACAGGCATAAGTGTTCATGTTCTCAAAAATTCAGCCAAAGAAAGAATGCTTGAAGTCAGACTATGTAGGGTTACAAACTGAAAGTGACCTACATTCACAAAAAACGTGGTGGGGTGATTTAGATACAGTATTATTAAACCACACTTGGTATGGTATGCTCAATGGGATCCCAAACGGATTTGTAGTGCATAAAATAGAACACGTGGCAGCGCAAAGGGTGTTTTTCTATTGCACATGTACCAGAAAACTGGAACTGTGTTTTTTCCTCTGGCTAATGCTATTAGCATTTATGTTAGCCTCCACAGAATGTTTTCTGCTCGTATTGCTGCACAATAGAGAAAACATATGTTTTGTCAGCACACATAGTGTTAAGCTACAATAAGCAATCTAATGCAGCGCATATGTCAGTTCTTAGCTTAAAAAAAAAGAACCTTTGCATGACTCTAAACACAAGACAGATTATATGGCTTTATATCTATGTATGGTGTGAATATGTGAACAAAGAAGAGTGCGATATTTGTGTCACACCAGCCTATAGGTAGCAAGCACAGTGGTTAATTAGCCAAAGCAGACATTTCAGAGTGGTGACCTTTCCATTTCCAGTCTAAAACTAGAACCCTGAGTTCTGTTGGTACTTGTTTATGACTGTGCAGTAGAAAGTTATTACGATCAGGCAACTGATCAGTCCACTGCTGGAACCAAATGGTTGAAATGGTGGTCATGATCTAATGGTGTGAATTCCAACTGGAACACCACCTGAAATTTAATTTCCAACCTTGGAAAGGTTCAAGTTCAAAATCCAAGATGGCTGCTCAGTGCACCAAAAGTAGTGAAAGCTATAGTAAGTATTGTTTATTAGCACTTCAGTCTTGTTTGTGTCTTCGTAAATCAGTTGTACACACAGCACAGTCTATGGACATGTGTTTGTAAGCACAAAATACTGTGCAATGGGTCGATATCAATTAATATTACTAACAATGGCTAACAACTGAAACACCTGTTGGACCCCAGCTTTTTAACTGCACTGGAGTGCAACAGCTTGAGACCGACATAATTCCCAGATCAAACTTCTGACTTCCAAGGTAAATGGAACATAGCATAAGGCCACACTAAGTATGTTTAAGAACTGCTACATATTGTGATTGTGATACTTTCTGGAATTAGAAAGGCTTTAAAAAGTATGTACATACTGTTAAAACAGTCCATTAATGGGAACTAAGCTGCAAAAATGTCCTATTTTTAAATCATAGCTGTTGTGAAGTTACAGAACCAACACGTTTACATTTATCTTCTAATTTAGCGCCTGCCATTCATGCTGAAGTGTTGCAGCCCAGTATTTCCTTTTGAATAAGTAACACAGGGCAGCTGAACAGAAAAGAGATCATTCACATATAACAGTCTTAAAGGGACAGTAACAAACACAGCCTGTTTAATTCTACTGGATAAACAGAGATTGGTCACAGAAATGGTCATGTAAGAAAGAATTACAATGAATTGTAAATTATATTTTTGGTGCACAAACGTATGCAAACATCACGGAAAAAATGAAATATAGCACTAAGAGAAGCCTTTTAAAAACTGTGTGATTTTGAATCAGGTCAAAAATTGGTTAAAAGCTTTTTGCAGATTGTAGAGTTTTGCTATATCAGTTTTTCAAACAACAATACTGCAACAACGATTAACAGGCATTATATTGTGCAGGTCTAACACTAAGACTGCAAAACCATTAAGAGCATGGTTCGAATTACGGGGATACTGGGGGGTACTGTACCCCTCCGATCAAGACCCAGACCCCCCCCAAAGAGACAAAAAATAGCAGTTTGGGTGGGTTCTTAACAGTGTTATGAAGGCAGTGCCCCCAATTATGGAGGGATAATTTACACTCTGATTAAGAGGTCGTTTAAAGTCTTTAAATGGTTTCTATTCCCACTTTGCTGGCCATTCAAAAGGTTTCTTTGCAGCTTCTGTGAAACCTTCAGGCCTGGTCATGCTGTGGTGTGACCCTCTTGACATTTACAAACCTCCAGCCCTTCCAAGTCACGCACAGTGCTCAGTGAGCTGGTTATGTTAATCACAAAATAAACACTGCGCAATCAGTCGCCTGAAACAGATTCGCTGACCCGCCATGCCTGTTCGTCCCCACTGCTCATCTTATGCATGCTTCATTGTACCGATGCCGTGCCACAGCCTACACTGTCTGAGTCTGCTCGCCTCTCGCTTCTGACTCTTCACCCTCCTTTTGGGTCTTCCCTTCTCATTAACATGCCTCCGATGGCTTCTTTCTGGATCATTCTGATCGATCTCTAAGAGTCTGGTCTACTTAAAATCTCTAAAGAGGCCTCTAAGTGGTCCAGCACAAAGGTAGGATTAAGTGCAGAAAACAGGGGAGTTGTTTAATTGAAGTTTCCCATGCAATGAATGAATGCTCCCACAGTTCATTAGCTGCTAAAACACCCATTGAAATTCTCCATCACCTGTCATTTTCAAACTTAATCAACAGCACGCGATCCTTCTAAAAGGTCTTTAGGTGGTTAGAAGCAGTGGCCTCTCACAGAGAGGTGCGTGCAAACAGGGGTCCACTACTCTGCATGTTCCACATCAGAAGACCACTTAAACTAGAGCAGATTCAGCAGTAGGATCTGGCAATATCACAGTAATCTCCAAAGTAATTATTTTACAAAGGAATAGAAAGATTAGGAGTTTTGTTGCATATCATTTTTTTCTATGGGGTCATTTCTCATTAAATGTTCAAACAATATAAAGGGCACCTGAAGTTTTCAAATAATGTAAAAGAATAAAAAGGTGTAGATATGACAGTAATGAATAGTACAGGCTAAATCTATTCAGACAATGTTCAACGCATACCAGTAAAGGAGCCTGTATTTCAAATAACCCACAACCATTTCAAATAACCCACTTTGCTAATTGCACGGATGTAACATTGAAAGGTTGGAGACAGAGGTCTGCAGTGTTTGGATGGTTCTGTCAGACATTATGTTTTGCACCCAGTGCAGCACATAGACTATTGTAGGATTAGATAAACCTAAAATCCTAAAACCTAAAATCACTTATATGAACTTAATTCACTTCAATGTCACACATTTCCATTCAGCCAAGCAAAGTACAGTCAGCATATACAGACTTTTTTTTACCTCTACATCAAATTAAACCACTGAAGGAGGAAAACTCAAACATTTCAGTGCAATTTATATTTCATTTACTGAAAACAAATTCTCTTTTTTATGTTGTATCAACATAAACAGATTTAATTCATGGAGATGTGCACATATTCTTGTCCAGTTTATGAAAATCAGTAGCTCAAAAGCAACACAAAAAAGCTGACATCATTTCAGTGTGTGGGTTAAACAACTCCACTGTTTTTTTTAGTGTAAGGGAGCAGTGTCTCAGCCAGCAGCTTTTCACACAGCACTCAAGACCAACACTGAACTTCATGTTGCAAGTGGAGACAGAAATGCTGCAACTGTGAGCCAGTTATTCAATCAAGGCTTTTCACAACAACCCAACACATGACACCAGTTTAGAGCATAATACGAGTTAAAAACATCCAGGCCTACCACAGTTGCTAAGTGTCACACAGAAACACCAGGGACTGTTGTTCTTACTGATATCATCATTGTATATATTATTGTATACAGACAGACCATATAAATATATTTTTTAAATATGAATATATGCATTTAGATTAGTGCTGGGCACGTTAACTCATTACTGCTTTAATGCATTATTTACTTAATGCCAACAATTATTTTAACGTGCGCTAACGCAGTTATTTTAAATTACTCTTATTTTGAAAGTTTGTTTTTCTGTGCTCAACCGCTTCACCTCACTTTAACAGGTACACTCACTACTGAACATACTGACTACTTCTGCTGCTCCCTGATCAAAGAAAAATGTTTCTGCTGCTACCTGTTCAGAAAACGAGGAGACAGATTTATAAATGCCACCTTTCTGTTGCTCGGAAGGTGCCTGATATACTGCCTTGTCGAAAAATGCTACCATAGTGCAAATTGACAGTAGAGTCTATCAATTCATGCTACCCTGCAGAAAAATGCTTCCTTTAAGTTTATACTGTTTATAGTCAGTTTATAACACTGATATTGATGAGCAATAGACAAATAATCAGAGAATTATTATGGGGGTTATAATGGTTATAAAGCTATATTGGTTCTGCCCCCATGCTCTGGACTTTTTTCTATAATAAACTAGATAAAACATGAATGCCCTGCAGTGGCAAATAGCTTTGGTTTTATATTTGATTTGATTACATTCATGTTTAAGTTGAGATTTAAAGAAATATTGTAACTGTGTTAAAGGGAACACTGCTGTTGAAAAGCTCCTTATTTGTGTTTGCAAATCAAGTGTTATTGCACTTTTGTTCATATAGCAGTACTATATACACTACATTTGCACAACACAGTACACCATGTTTGAATTCATTATTGAATTTTGCATAAAACAATGCCATTAATCGCAGAAAGTATACTTATAAATATATAGACTTTAGCCACTTTTCTACTGCATGTGATTGGTTTGACTTGATTCAACTCACTTTTTCTTTCTATTGCAGTTAGTGCCCCCTCAGCGTAGTTTGTGAAGCTACAAGAAACTTGTGACATCATCTTCAACGTGACAAACACCAGCAATGAAACTGAAAGGACTTGTTCTTGATTCTCTGTATGCAGTGAAAATGCTCTGATCAACCAGAAGTCTGCAGCGTTTTCACATCACATTTTCACACACTCCATTGGCACCACAATGGAAAGAAGTAGTATCAGGTACCAAGTACTACATTAACCTAATAGGAAACTTTAAAAGCAATAAGAGACAAGTACCATACAGCTGGTGCCATACAGTAAAAAAATGACTTTACTTAGGGGTATTATTATTACTTTTGTTGTACCATAATTATTATTACTAATATCGTACCACAATTGCTCAGAGTTACACAGAGACATTAGACCAACCTATTCTTGTTATTATTATTATCTTTTATTATTATTACAGTATATCTAAGACCTACTTATTGTTGGTTTTGTTGCTATTATTACTATTATATTTTTGTTATTGCAATATAGTTGACCAGTGTTTCACAATGAGACCCACTTATTGTTATTTTTGTTGCTTATCGTCTTTATTATTATTTCTACTACTATATGTCACACAGTAACATTATACATGTCCTTGTTGCTATATTACTATTCCATCCCCAGTGTCACACAGATTGTCTTATCGTAGTTACTTGTTGTGAAGGACGTCTTTATCAATATTGTTTTATCATCATCCAACCCCAAAACTCAGACCTACACTCAGATGGTGTCCAAATGACATCTGTGCTATTATACCAGCAATACAGTCATCATCCTGCATTTCCCCCTCTTTTGCTGCTGGAAAATACAGCTGACAGTCCTGCTTAACATCCCCAAATCATGTCCTGGCCACAGAAACTTGGGGCAGCCTCTAGCACCTGCAGCAGCACGGAGACCAGCACGCATCCGGCTAAAATCAGAGCGTTATGTTGAAGTGACAGGGCTGGAGAGGGAGCTCACCGCCCAGACCGGCCTTCCCTGCTGACACGCACGGTCTGCCCGCACTGCTGTGTTTCCAGTCGTGGTAGAACCAAGCGCGTCTTCTTCAACACCAAGGACAGCGGTCCGTCATCACGCACAGCCTCAGTGTTTATACCCCTCTCCTGCAGGAGCAGCGGCAGAGCCCCTGACAGCCCCCCGACACACACCAGCTCCACAGTTACAACATTTCGCGTGTTTTCCATCTCGTGCATCAAATCATAACATCAGAAATCAGTGCCCCCCTACCTGTTCCCTCCGAGGGTCGTCCTCACATGTCCTGCTGCTTCACCAAGCGGTTTTATGGACGATGAGTGCTCGCGTGCGCCATGTTCCGCGTCTCTCTCTCTCTCCTTCTCTCGCTCTCTCTCACTCTATCTCTCTCTCTCACACTGTCTCTCTCTCTCACACACACACACACACTCTCTCCGGAGGCTGAAGGAGATCTCTACGCTACATCCGGGCCGTTGCGGTGCGCTCCGGGACGGACAGCTCGAGAGAGAGCACCTGAGCCGCTGTGCACGCCGGGAGGAAAGCTTTGGAGCACATACGTAGCGCGTTCGCGCCCCCTCCCTGCCTCCTGTCCACGAGGAACCAGAAGGAACCGCGAGGAACCCCGAGCTCCAGGCCCCGCGCGGACTCATCCAGCGCACGCGCACCGCAGGTGTGGCCGGTGAGGGTGATGAGAAGGAGAGAGGGGCGGGCGGATAGAGAGATAGAGAGCGGGAGGGAGAGAGAGAGAGAGAGAGAGGGAGAGAGAGAGAGAGGGAGAGAGAGAGGGAGAG
>JBBPCY010000156.1:6847703-6879506 GCA_037974405.1 Brachyalestes nurse | reverse complement strand
TGTGAGACTGTGAGAGAGAGAGCGAGGGAGGAAGGGAGAGAGAGAGAGAGAGAGAGAGGAGAAGGATAGAGTGTGAGGGAGAGGGAGAGACAGAGAGAGAGGGAGAGAGAGAGAGAGAAGGAGAAGGATAGAGTGTGAGGGAGAGAGAGAGAGGGAGTGAGAGACAGACAGAAAGAGGGAGGGAGAGAGAGACGTGCACGCGCGGAGGTGGAGGAGGAGGAGGGCGCGCGTGCTTATTGGAGCTCATTTATTGGCCAGATGTGTGTATACAGTGAAACACTACAAAGATATACAAACGGTCAGTCTGTCACCAGGATGAAACACGAAAAGGCAGCATCACGTGATCCGTGAAGCGATGATGGCACCGATTGATGATGCTGATGCTGATGAAGATGAATGCGCACTTCTCGCGGTCTGAGCGAGTGACGTCATCACGTATAAGCTCTAGGTGTAGATACTATACATAATCAAAGGTTTTGCCACTCACTGAGATTTTCTACGTTTGCATGCTGTTCACTTAGTAATTAGTAAAAAAATAAACTCAGTATTATTTACTAACAGATGCATTTACTGTATGTTAAGAAGTTGAGTTCCTTTATTAGCCAGAAAATGTCAACGGTTTATTATGAAACAATTAAGTAGTGCATTTAAAGTTAAAGGACAGTCCCAAATTTTACCTGTTCATCACCACACAACCAGTTAACGGGATGTCAGACATGCACTGTTACAGATTATTTCATGTTATGAAGGAAACGTAACTTATATAATAGATAAATAAAGCTTAAACTAAACAAAAACGGTAAATATAAATAAGTTAATAATATTTGAAGAAAATATTTATAATATATACTATATACTTATAGTCTTCTATATTTATAGTAATTAATATAAAGAAAATATAAAGCTGTCTTTAAGCAGGCAATGCATAATTTCTGCTCCTTTTTGAAACTGTCTTTAGTGACGTATTCATATTATATCAATATCACACTTGCTGTATGTGTGTCACAGTAGGCCGTGCAGCCTAGACAATAGAAAACTGGACCATATGTGTGCTCTTTTTTATAATGTGATGAGAACTGCAGTTTTTTGGCAGTGTACCTAATTCAGCTTCTCTACACAGAAATGAAAAAGTCTCAGTTTACCCTTAGTGCTGTCACTGTGTAGCCGTTCTTGTCTATTACATTGATGGAGTGCTTATCAAAATGACCACTGAGGGGCACTAGACACAAATCTGTCATAAGCATCTGTACTGCATGTTGAGAGTGTGTGTGTCTGTGTGTGTGTTATTAATGCCTGTTTTTTCCATGGCATGGAATGAGTGGCCAAAACCAAGTGAAAGCTATGACCCCTAATCAATTTCATTTTTTTATCCTCTCTTCACAGTGGGTAAACTGGTGGATGGTGGGGAAGGGGGACAGACTTCAGACAAATGGATTGGGTTTGTAAGATAGAGTGACGTGTCTTCAAATGGAGTACTGGGGCAGGGGGGGTGTCAGTAGTACTGCCTCATCAGAGAGACCCTAAAATCTTAATTGGGCCCCTCATTTAAACATTGATCCAAATGCACATCTTTGACTCATGGAAACTTTAAATTTCTTAGAGAAGAACACAGACGTCCTTACATGATCTATTTGTTAAGTAAACAAAATCTTTCAAAGCAGATTTACAATAAAACTTGTCCAGTGAATCTGTAGGTGAGTTTTAATATGTCATGTTGATAATAGTAAAGTAGTGGTAAATAAAAAATATAAGTGTTTTGGGGGCACTTTTTGCCTCACAACACACTACATGTTCCTCTCCACCATGAACGGATTTCAGAAATACATACTCTGAAAATTATCGTAAAGGCAGCAGGCAGGGTGCTCGTAAATATTTCCTGTAATGCCTTTCTGTGAGAGCTTCCGGAGGCATTAAAGGCCTTAGACGTCTGGTTCCTATCACCACTGCTGTGAACAATCTAACTCAGTTTCTCCAGAACAGAGCGTTTCTCATCAAACAACTATGGATGAATTTGTTTACATTTCAACCATTTAATTTAATGGAAATTTTGAGAAATTGATGGAAATAACCTATATTAACATTCTATACCAGCTAGTTCCCATCAACATAAATACAGGTGTGTTTTATCCCTCTTATTCATAAGGTATCTCATATATTTAGAACTGTTTTCAAACACAGCCTACAACATGATACATTCAATAGTATCATTCTAAAATTAAATTCAAATTCGGCAGTACATTAAAACATTTATGTTGCACAACAGAGGACCTCTGCAATCTACGCAAGCTTATTTGGTTAGTGGTGTGTGAGATTTATATGTCTATCCAATTTCCAACTTGACTTGGATTGTCTATCTGAATGGGTGGCCCATTTATGTATTTATTTGTTTGCTTTTGCACTAGGGTCAATAAGATCCTAGTTACACCTCTAAATTGGAAGTAATGGCTGCACTAGTCTGAGTGCAGAAAAAATGAGCTCATTGATGGAAGGGAGTGAAACAGGGGCTGACTCTAATTGCATCAATCACCAGAGGGTGAGGAGTCAGGGCAGAATGGGACAGAATCCATGTCATCATAAAAACAAATCAAGCCATTGCCTCCTTGGATAAAGAATGTCAGTCAGTTATTAACTTTACAGCTGTTCTGTGCACTTATGCAAGGCTTGTAAAATTACTTATATACTACAGTATATTGGATCAGAGTCAATCAAGAAGTGGATGTGATTCTGTTCCCATTACAGTGACTCCCTGTCTATCCTGATTTCCTCCAAGACTGGGTTAACCGGTGCACTCTGGGAAGAGCTTCCAGTGTTTGCCATGAAGCAGCACTTTGGTTCTTGCTAGGCATTTTTTTTCCTTCTACAAAGACAGCATGGCTTATCAGTATTGGACTAATACAGGCGCTTTGTAGTTGGCAACCCTCCCCCTTCCCACAATCCTCTTGTGTCTGCCTGACAGTATCCCTCCTCGCTGCATAGCAACGGGAGCTGATTGGCTAGAAAAGAATCAGGCTTAATACACTGATTGCATTACCAGCACAGCACTGACAACTCAGCACCACACCCAGCTCTCAAATAAGCATTTTTAATTCAGCATCATTGCCTTTTATTTGAGGCATATAAGGTTGAGAGTATGTGAAGTGATTTTGGATAAGAACTGCTTGTCTTTGTTGCTGTCATTCATTGTGCACAACCCCATTATAATCCTTATGAGTTGGTTAAAAAGGCATCATTGGCTTTTATTTGAGGCATATAAGGCATATAAGGTTAATGGTGGTGTGGACTAGTGGGTAGGCTACTTGCTTCTGGACCAAGAGGTCATGGGTTTGAATCCTACCTTCAGCACACCACTACTGGGTCCCCAAGCAAGACCCTTAACCCCAGGTTGCTCCGGGGAGACTGTCCCCTGTAGTTAGGGAATGGAAGTCGCTTTGGATGAAAAGCGTGTGCTAAATGCCATGAATGTTGAGAGTATGTTAAGTGATTTTGGATAAGAACTGTTTGTCTTAGTTGTGGTCATTCATTATGCACAACCCCATTATAATCTTTATGAGTCCATGAGAATATGCAAAAACCATGAGAATATGCAAAAGAGATTTTAATGAAGCGTCCATCATTTTCCATTGTTCTATAAATTAAAAGGGCTGATTACTACTCATCCCCAAGCTCCTTTATTAGTTCTGGATTCTGTACACCTGTCTTGCACCATGTGTTATGCTAACATGTTAACATGTCCTCTAATTTACCTTAAAATAGCATTGGTCTTCCATTGTAAAAAGTGACAAATGCAGAGTATAACATTTCAAATGAACTTTAAAAAGTCATAGATCTCAACCCTTTCATAGATTTCATCAACTCGTATGCTTTGGGGTTTTCATTTTCCACCAAGAAAGAATATTCTACACAAGCACTGACATTAGAGAACATATATCTGAGTTTATTAGTTTACTCAAAAACTCTCTCAGAGCGGAAGCTTGAATATGCTGTCATGAACAATATCTCTATAATTTCATTTCTGAGTTTCTCCTCCAGACAGCCATGCTCTTCCTCAGATCTAATTCAGCTGTGCTCTCTTAACAGCCGTGTGACTCGAGCTATAAACTTAGATGATATTGATTTTAATGTTTAGTGTATGGAGAAATGTCAACACACCCACCATCAGAATGCAGTAAAATCTGCAGAGAATGTAAAGCATTCTGATGTTTGGCAGGATTCCAGCTATAAATTCAGATTAATGCGCTGAACATCAGCATGTTTGTCTTTTTCTGGGGATTGTAATGCATTCAGCTCAGGTTGGATTCATTTTTTTAAACAGTTGTAATTTTCACAGCCAGTTAGGTGTACTTTACATAATCAAATCTGTCTGACTGTCTGTCTTTCTATCTATGTGTGTGTTTCTATCTATCTATCTATCTATCTATCTATCTATCTATCCTATATGGACAAAAGTATTGGGACACACCTGTTTTCATGGTTTGGGCTAGGCCCCTTACATCCACTGACGTTTTAATGCTTCAGCATACCAAGACATTTTGGACAATGCCATGCTTCCAACTTTGTGGACACAGTTTGGGGAAGAACCTTTTCTATTCCAGCATGACTGTGTCTCCGTGCACAAAGCAGCTCCATAAAGACATGACTGGATCAGTTCAGTGTGGAAGAACTTGACTGGCCCGCACAGAGCCCTGACCTCAACCCCATCAAACACTTTTGGGATGAACTGGAACAGAGATTTTGAGCCAGGCCTTCTTATCCAACATCAGTGCCTGAACTCATAAATGCTCTGCAGAATGAATGGGCTCAAACTTCCATAGAAATTCCAAAATATTGTGGAAAGCCTTCCAAAAAGAGTGGAAGCTGTTATAGCTGCAAAGGAGGACCAAAGGCATATTAAAGTCCATGTATTTTAATGCAATGTCATTAAAGTCCCTGTTAGTGTAATGGTCAGGCATGATTACATGATATATTTCCGTTTTCATTTCATTAATTATTTCAGTTCAATTTTACTTACATACACTGATAATATAAATTAATACATTTTACTGTCAGCATCTTTATAACGTCTGTAAATCCCTCAACTTTCCCTTCACGTCAGCACAAGGAAACCACAGTATGCTTCTTTTTTGCCTTCTGCAATAAATGACATTATACCAAGGAGTTGTGTGTGTGGTGTTGTTACGGGTAATTTGATGTGTTTGATGTGGGGCCAAGCTAATTAGCAGATCCTGTGTTGGCCAGTGAATCACACATAATCAGAGACAAACTCAGAGAATCCACAAAACACGTCTTTATTGTTGCCAGCGTGGAGCAAACAGCAGGTAGTTGGAGCTCCATTTCTGCTTGGCTCCATGGTGTTGGCCCCTGTTTTCTCCTGACATTACTGCTGCCTGCTGGGAAGGCTACAGGCCTGTCAGCCCGCCTGACGTCAGCCGGCGCAGATAAGACCTGAAAATAGCAGCTCCCTTTCTCCTCACAGCTGCATTCAACACAACAAACACCTCCACACCCAGGACAAACACAACCAGCAATATAATTTACACTTGCATTTAAGAAGTTCCCTTTTAAGGGTAAGGGTTATGAAGGAAAAGTTATTCTGCAGTTGCCACCTGTATGAGTATGAGTGAAAATACTTGTGCTCTACCACTTTAATGTCTATAGTCAGATGACAAATGAAAGGAAAATGAATAAGTGGGAAATTTTTATGAAATGTTCCATATTGTTGTACCGCATGATACAATTAACCTCATCTGCCTTGTGCTTCAGTAAAAATAGTGATTGAAGGGACAATTTCAATTAGATCTATGGGAAAGACATCAGTAAATAGGTTTAAATATTAAGGTCAAAAGCATACATCCAGTGGTGTGATTCTCATTATATGTATGATATGCATAATAAGTAAAAACAGAAGAGCACTTATTCCTCAGGTGACTGAGAACGTCAGTGCGGGACATTACCAGCAAGAACACTTGACAGAGGGGGATATTATGGAAGGATTACAGACAAAAACCCCTCCTTACAAAGACAGATGTACATTAAAAAGTTAAGCGTTGTGGAAACCACAGGCACTGGTCTACAGAGATGTGGAAAATAGTGATGGGTCAGATGAGTCATCTTTCTCTATATCATCCACAACTGGGCAAAAGTGCAGTGTACACAAAGAGAATAGTACAGGCTGAGTGTTTGACCCCTACAGTGAACAGCATGAGTGGCCTTGTTACACTTTGGCGAACATTTTGCTGGCATGGTTTGGGTTCGTTTTTCCGCTTAGAAAAAGGGGTAATTTCAAATCAGTATGAAGTTATTCTGACTGATCACCTTTTGATTTTGATGGGAGTGGTCTCTTTATACTAAGTCACCAGATCTCAACCCATTTGAACACCAGTGAAGATGAAAGTTACCATTCTGTCATACGTGAACACACCACAGCACAGCATGAAATTCTTCCTCTGTATTTAATCCATTCATCAAGTGAAGCAGCAGGCAGCCAGGAACCCGTCGCCCGGGGAGTAGTGTGTGGAAAGCAGTGTGTGGGGAGCAGTGTGTGGGAACGGTACCTTTGGGGTACCTCAGAGGTGCTTAGCAGTCTTGGGAATCGAACCTACAACTTCCTGATCACAGGGCGAACGCCCTAACCGTCATTTTTGTGTAAGATTGTGCTCTACACAACTAAATGGGCGAAATTTCTTTTATGAGCAGATGGCAAAAGAAAAACAACAACCATGCCAGAATGCTAAAAAAGAAGTAGAGTGTGGGAACATTTCCTTCAAAATGAAGAATATAGTGCTCACTACATAGGCAAGCCTGACTTGACTTTCCACTGAAGCACAAACTAACCTTCACCCTCCGCAGAATAGACAGTAAATGATAGCTGTAAAACTGTAAAGATACTTTGAAAAGTGGTTTAACATTCAATGGCTTGCTGTATCTGTCTAAGGTCTTTAAGATGGTTAATCATCTTAAAATAATATTCATTCTCTAAACCCAATTTATCTGAAGAAGTAAAAATATAATTCAACTGGGTTGTTCAACTGAAAAACCTTGTAGACTTTATGTCAAACGTTCTTTGCCTAACTATTATATCCTTTACAGAGAACACGCTTCTTCACATTTCAATGCACAATTACTGTTTCTTTTCCAAATTTAAGGAAAAATATTTACCTGGTTATCCGTCCTACCATCCATCCATCCATCCATGATCTATTTCTATTTGGATTTTATTAAGAACTTTTTGGCATTACAACTGGCATTATGTTCTGGTAAAACAGTTATGTAATGTGTATTTTATGTAATTCAGGGAAGGTTATCACTCATATTTGTTTACATCATTAACATGCTGAAATCACTCACATATTTCTTGTTCAACAGGGTGGTTATTGTGGTGAATATCAGTGTTGATTCAAATTCCCCAACCCAGGTCCCAGATGACCTGGCATTACATACATATACACACATACACACAAACACTTAACACTGCATGGTGCGCCCACAGCTGACACTGTGTTCTCCTGCTGCAGGATGTCTTTGTGTGCTCATAGGGCCATAGTAGATAAGCAATCAACCACTTTCTGTGCATAGAAAACATGGACTGTCGAACAGCTGTTAACTAACTGATGACTTCCATATGCTCTTCTCCTGTCTCCTCATGACACCAATTGCTTCCTTGAACAGGCTGAGAGGTTCCTCCTATATTAACTGGGGAAGGGTCACCACTGGTAGAAAGGTGTTTCTTTGTAAAAGTAATTCCTATTTCAGTGCAAGCTCAGTATCTGTTAAATCCATTGTATAGTCAAATATACAACATTCACCTTATTACAAATGTAGCTGACTTGCTTATGTAGTTTCAGACAATGATATACTGTCATCTGAAAAGAACAAACCAAAATGCACCAAACGTTTTAAGCATAGGAAAATGTCATACAATCTCAGAAAATAGAACAAAACTGTAAACAGAGTGGTACCTCTTAGTTTGCTGAGGTGGCACCCTCATAGAGTACTTCTTCTAAACTACAGTTTAGTTTGTTGCAGTGCCTTCATAGACACTGTATTGACTTCACACATATTACTTCAGTTTCTATTTACAAACCATTATGCTCAAAGATTCAAATAATCTCCTTTCCTGGGTGCCTGAGTGGTGTAACTGTCAAAGCATTGGCCCTACTATTCTGAAATAGCAGGTTTGATTCCACAGCTATCTGTGGCCAGGAGTCCAAGTGAGCACCACAGACCTATAACATCACATATAGCTAGCACCAGAATTAGCATTTAGCATTCTCCTTCAAGCATGTTGACCTGTTGGGCGATGCTGTGTTAGTGGTAGATCCAAACGATGCAGTAATGCTTCACATGACTTAGAATATGCCAATACTTTCACAGTGTGTGTGGTTTTGTGTAACTGGGGGAGTAATAGATAGTAAGCAGAACTCAACATGGCTAAACTGTGGAGAAAATTGAAAAAAAAAAGTACATACATTTATCAGCCACAACATTAAAACCAATGACAGGCATAGTAAGACACATTATGATGGGGTTGGGATATATTATATAGCAGGATAAATAAGCAAGCATAAGGATCTGACTGACTTTAACAAGGGCCAAAATAAGATGGCTAGGCAACTGGGCCAGAGTGTAGTAGTTAGTGGAAGTGGTTCATGGAAGGACAAGCAGGGTCATAGGCACCCAGGGCTCACTGATGTACTTGGAGAGCAAAGGCTTGCCCATCTATTTGCACAGAAGAGTCACTGCAGATAACACTGCTGAAAAAGTTGTTAGAAATGACAGAAAGGTGACCTATGCCGACCCCCATCCACCATCAACAACGCCTACAATATACATGTAGCATTAGAACTGAGCAGTGGAAGAAGGTGACCTGGTCTGATGAATTATGCTTTCTTTTACATCATGTGGACGATCACATCTGTGTGTTGTTACCGGGGAAAGGAATGGGACCTGGATGCACTAAGTGAGGAAGGCAAACCAGCAGAGACAGTGTGGTGTTCTTGGCAATGCTCTGCTAGGAAACTTTGTGTCCTGGCATACATGTTGATGTTACCCTGACATGTACCACCTACTTAAATAAGTACACACTTCATGGCAAAAGTATTCCCTAATTGCTGTGACCTCTTTCAGCAGGATAATTCGCTCTGTCACACTACAAAAACTGTCCAAAAATGGTTTAAGGAATATTGAGGTTTTGACTTTGTCCCTAGATCTCAATTCACCTGCGCATTTATGAGATGCACTCAATAAACTAATCTGGTCCATGGAGGACACGCTCAGAACATAAAGGAACTGCTGCTAACGTCTTAGTGTCAGATATCACAGTACACATTCAGAGGTCTTGAGGATTTGATGTCTTAACAGGTCTGAGTTGTCTTGGCAGCACGAAGGGGACCTACACAATACTAGGCGGGTGGTTATAATATTAAACTTGGCTGACTGGTGTAAATGCCCCTTTCCCTTAGAAAATGAATGGAATGGATTGGGCTTGGACTTTAAGACCATTGCTGCACATTTTATAATATATTTACTGTGTACAGCACATCTATTTTTTCTAACAACTCAACTTAGTCTGAAGCAGAGCATGATGATAAGAGCATGCTGCTGAATAGCTAATTCCACTCAGTAGCCTTTTAGCTCCAGTGTAAAATTGTCTTGGTAAAAGTGTCTTGGCTGGTCTACTACATTTGGGGTGAGGGCAAAACAGTAGATTTTGTTTTTCTTTTGCTTAATCATTACTTTAAGAAACATTTATATTTTTGAGAAATGACGATGATTAAAAGAGAAATAACAAAATAATTCAGAAAACCCAGTGTGTTTATTAAAATGTACAGTGCTTGATGGTATAAAAAATGGAGCCTTGCGCTTCATCAGACTGGTCTGTTATCTCAAACCTAAAAATTGCTTTTGAGGAAGAAGATACTGAAGCGAAGAGGGGAAGATGAGCAGTTGTGTTTGTGCTGCCCACTGTTTGTTTGCTCTGTAACCGTGGTCACTGTGACTTAATTTGCTTATGTGGGACTGCGACTTCTCCAGAGTCATGTGGCAGTAATGAAATTATTAGAGCTCCTTTTGGAAAATAATAACATACACAGCGATATCCATAACAATGGTTTGAACTGTTGTGCTAAAATGAATACTTTGATGTTTATAGACATATTAAATGTATGATTAATGATCAGTGGCTTTAACTGTTGTGTGAAATGATAAACTTGGTGATCCACTCCTCAGTTTGCTATAGTTTGAGATCCAGTTTGACTTACGTGGCGTCCAGCTCTAAACAGTGGGCCTTTACAGATGACCAGTGTTACACAACAGCTCGGCCACTGTCATCCACTGTAATTGCATTACTGCACTCCTGACTTGTCAAGTCAGTGCATGTTTTCGAGCAGTTAGTAAGAGTCTCATGACTGCTGACACCAACACATTGTCACACTGATCATGCCATGGTGAGAATGGAGGATCAAAGACAAGGAGCGCAAAATAACATTTATGACATTGTCATTCTCTGTTTAATAACATTCCATTTGAAAGAATTATTAGAAAGTAAGGGCTGCCCCAAACAGATTATGAGTAGTCATTTGTGTGCTACCTAATATACTAAAAACCTCCCTCAGCTTGGGTATACTAAAGTTTAAGCACCTCTGGTGAAATTATGCCGTAACTGTTGATATTTTAAAGTGAAAATACAGCTCCTTGCAACAGCTCCTTTCAACCCCTTTAAAAGTCATCAGATGTGTCTGGATTACAACTTATTTTAATTGCAAATGATTGTGATCTTAAAATCAAAATTCATCATTACTCAGCCGAAAACAAATGAATTTTTTCAAACCCGTTTTCAAATGGCTGCATAAGTTCTCAAGACCTAGTGTTTAGTAGACTCGACTCTAACTGCAATAACAGCTTTAGGTCTGTTGAAGTCAGTTTCGACCAGTTTTGTACACTGTAGGGTGATTTATTTCTGGTGTTCAAGATCTTTAAAGTCATGGTTTCTGGTATTATTTTTGAAGGCAAACCAATACCAAAACAACTGTTCATTAACGATGGAGACTATGCTGCCCACAAGTCAGCGTCTGATTGATTAACAGTGGAGTGAGCAATGTTGGTGTGACAGTTGTTCAGAGTTGGAATTTCCATTTCCAGCACTAAAACAAATACCAGTATTGGACTAACATATGCTTACTATCTGAGTAGGTTGTTCAGGTTGGTTGGATTTTCAAATAGTTCCACAAGTTCTGTACTTTTTCACCTTCCCTAAATTTTAACAAGGTCCTGACAGCATGGTGTTGCCAACTTCATACTTCACTGTTGAGATAATGTTTCTTCAGGCATAAGCAGTGTTAGCTTTGTGCCACAAATAGTGTTTAAAAATGTGGTCATTTTTGTCTTGTTTAACCACAAAATCGTATCCCACACCTTTATCCCGCGGTTTTGATGTGTTATTTCTTCAGCTTCTATATAGCAACCCTCCCTTACAAGCCAGTTTTATGCAGTGCTCTTAATACCATTGTCTCAAACACTATATTATTCTGTAGTCTTTTCCTATATCTTGTACAAATCTATATCTTTATCTTTATTTCCATAGAATCTCCAGTTTCACAGCTTTTCTTCAGATTTACAGTCCGATGGTACATGAATTAGGGGTGTATTTTATCCAGAAAAGGTGAACTTCGTGTTGATTCACAAGCAGGGGCCAACTGTAAGCCAGTTATTCAAACATCGTTTTTCAGGTAGCAATATTTGTCACATAATGTTTTCTTACATAAAAACTTTAAATGAATTTGTTTTGAGGGTCCCTTGTTAAAAATAAAATATGACACAGCACAAAATATCAAAGTGTCATTTGTAAACCAAAAGAAATCTGATAAATACTTTTGCAGGGCACTGTAAGTTAACACATCCTCTGCAAGGAACAAATGTAAATTTTCCACCTGGAAAATCAAAAAACTGTTCCATTTGACCGGGGGTGCCCAGACGTTTGCACATAACTGTATTTCTGCATCTGTCCAAGTGTTCCCCTATTTACAATTTCTCCTGGTTTCCATGGCAACATCTTTGAATGCTCTGATAGTTCTTTGAGGATAAAAAGAAGTCTGTTTGTCCACACAGCTGCATTCCTGCCCCACCCGCTCTAATCCGCTGACAGACGGACACAGAAAGAAAATAATTTGGCTTCTGGGTTCTTGCCCCAGTCCGAACGCATATCAGTTCAGACAGACCACTCCACTGCAGCAAACTAGTGCAGTATATAGTATATAACCTATGGAGTATTGAACATCTCAAGGCCAGTGCTGTGATAACCCCCACATTTACTGTCTACTGCATTCCTCACGCAACGCTTATTGGCCAAAAATGTTTACTGAGTTATTGTGTGCGCTACAGAAAGTGTGACCCACAGAAAATGAATACGTTCAAAGCTATATAAACTTACGGGAGTAGAATATAAACCATTGCAGTTATTGATACTGTTTTTACACAGTGCAAAGACATGCACATTAGGTGAATTGGAGATGCTAAATTGCCTCTGGGTATGAATGCCTTATGACAGTGTTTGTTTGTGTGTCTGCCCTGTGATAGACTGACGACCTGTCCAGGGTGTTTCTCTGTCTTTCACTTTATGACTGCTGGGTTAAACTCCAGCATCCCCCATGACCCTGGTTAGGGTTAGGATAAGTGGTTCATATAATGAATTTCTGGATGGGAAGTTACATTCTTATACTATCAGATTACCAAAACTGGACTCGCACAAGGGCAAACCAATCTAACCTTTACTGCTCAGTTACAGCATCAAATCACACAAACGATGTGTTTGATCATTCTGCCTAAACTTGTGTTGGGTCCCCGTTTGTGTTGTTTTGTAATATAGTCTAAAACCTTGTTTAGCAGTAATGAGGTGGAATGTGACATTTCTTCTGCTGGGTGTGGTTTTCCCAGAAGTTTTGAAAACCAGGAAACAGGGAGTGGTCAGCAAGAGAAGGACATATATATGAAGAAGTGTCTTTTAGGCCTTCCCTGAGGTCATCTGCAGTTGTGTATCTCAGTCTGCTCTACATCTAGACAGGTATGGGAATGCTTTTTTTCCTCCATTATTTTTATGTGCATGTTTGACAGTCCTATGATTTTCAGAATTCTCATTTACTGGAAATGGGAAATGTTTTCTTCAGTTCATAAAGAAAAAAGTGAACAGAACAATAGTGTTTAAAGACTTTTTGAATGTCTTGCTTTATATATATATACACACACAAATACATATACAAATATACAGCTGTGAAACAGTATACATTTGATTTGAAGATTTGAGAGAACAAAAGAAGGTAGCATTTACTTAGGCTTCATGCAATGTCACATTTTCTGAAGAGAATTATATTCATAGTTCAAAGTGGGCTCTTCAATCTTATAGGCAAGTCATGAGTAGACTTACTATACATCATTATATTGTCCTCTGCATTCTGTTAGTAATGCCTGCCCTTGTAGTCACATTTTAATGCTAGACTGTTTGTGAGAAGTGTGACAACTTTCATGAATTTAAATTAAACAGAAATTAAGGGCTTCTGATTTACATGATGATTTGGGTGAAACATGTAGAGACCTCTTGTGGTTATACACATAACTGCGAGGGTGTCCCCTCTAATAGATAGAGTCCTTATATTAACAGGTGAGTGCAATATTAATTTGAACAAACTCATTTAATTTGAAAATTCACATTTCACATCTTCCAGTTCAGCATTTGTCATTACATGGTGAAAATAAGACTGCATAAAACAGTATGTGGCGTGTAAAAACGGATTTCATTCCATAAATGTATATCTGCCTTTGGTTTAATGTTTGCAGAACCAATAAATTAACACCTTTGCATTCCTTTACCTGCAGCTCTCAGACAGAATGAGTTGTCCATCTGGTCAGCAGGGTAACAGTATATGGCCTTGCCAGGGCACTCAGCAACCAGGGGCACCAGCATGGCCAGGGCAGCACTGCCAACCTTGCTGGCCCTCTCAGCCCAACCCGCCAGCCTGGCCTGGAATGCAGCCATGTGCACCAAACTGGCCTCCAACCCAACCAGCAGCACCTAACCAGCCAGGCTGGCCTGTTCCTCCAACAACTCAACCTAATCAACCTAGTCAACCTGCTCAACCCAGTCAGCCCAGCCAACCCAGTCTACCCATCCCACCAAGCCAGCCAATCCCACCAAGCCAACCCAGCCAACCCAGCCAACCCAGCCAACCCATCCAGCCCAGCTGGCCTGCTCAGCTCCCCGCCCCCACAGGGTACCTTCCTACCCCAGTTCATCCTGGGTGGTCTGGAAACCCCGGGCAGTCTGGATGGCCCGGTCAGGGACCAACAGGAGGCCAGCCGCAGCCATGGCCACCAGCTCCATCTACAGGTCCTGTGGTAAGATACTAAACTTTAGACTGGATATGTCTTCTACGTCCACTATAATGTAGAACAACATACTCTGTCGCCTACCTTAATGACAGCATTGTTGATTAGAGAAATAATCAGAATACTTTTTAAAAGGGAGTAGAAAGGGTTCGTTGCATAACGCCATTTAATAACCTTTTTTGGTTCCCTAAAGAATCTTTCAACAGATAGTTCTTGGAAGAAGCATTTATGTAAATAAGACTGAGGACACGTTTCCAAATAATAGAAAGGTTCTTGAAAACACAGTTAGCTCAGTAAATTATATTATGTGCACCTGCTTATACCACGATCGCATCATTTACAAAAATGGTTTATAGGGAATAAAATGTTTCTCCTATGGCATCACTCAAAGAGCTTATTGTATCCCATATCTGGCAGATATGCTATGATACAATCACCTAAAATTACACAGCAATAGGCCTCTCTGACCTAATTATGGACATGATGAATGCTTTAATTATACAAACCAACAGCATATTTCCTTAGAAAGAGATTCAGATGGAGCTCCCATGGACAGATTTGTTCCATAGTCATAAGGTTAGGAATTCCCAGAGCATGAGTGATCTTCTAAAAAATCCTTTTTTGCAGCGAGTTTTGAAAATGTGCCTCAACTATATATTTTGCTGGTGCGTTAGAACAAATCAAGTCTCAGAAAAGCAAAATATTTCAATATTATAGTTTGTGAAAAAAAGATATAGTTTGCGAAATGTACTATAATATAGGTTTGGCACATCATTCACTTTTATATTCTACAATGCCAGTAAAAGGATTGTAAACCTTTTTTTTTGTATCTCAGTCAGTGCCCTTCAACATGAATTTCCCCAGAGGCATCTACGACAAGCTGATGCTCACAATAAGAGGCATGATTAAGCCTGATGCTAAAATGTGAGTGAAGTCATATTAAGATCTTTCAAACAGTGTATTTATTGTGTTATGGAACAATAAACACGTGATTGTGCAATTACATCACACCCCTCTTTACTTTTGAACTCCCACCAGGTTCACGGTGAATTTCCTGCGTGGGAACGACATCGCCTTGCATATCAACCCACGCTTCAACGAGAAGGGGAAGCAGGTCCTTGTCCGCAACCACAAACTGGGGGACAGATGGGGTGCAGAAGAAAGGAATCTTCTAGGACCATTTCCATTTATTGCAGGGCATCATTTTGAGGTAGGAGACTGGGAAAGATTGACTTTCCTTCATATTTCACTTGCATGTTAAATGTGTTTAATAAGTTTTGTCTGGGAAAAGAACATTTGACCCCCAGCTCATATTATCAGATCACAGCATTAATCCAAAAAATCCAAGTGAGCCTTGAGCTCTTAAGTAACTGAGATAATTCCAGTTCAATGTTAAGTTGAATGTAGGGATGAGCTCTACATATAACTACAGGCTTACAAGGCTCTCCTCTTCCTCTGTAGATGAAGATCCTCTGCACAATCAGTGAGTTCAAGGTGGCGGTCAATGCCACGGCAATGTTTGAATTCAAGCACCGCATCAAAGAGGTTAACCAAATCGACCGTATCAACATCCTCCACGACGTCAGTCTAACTTCAGTCACCGTGGACACACTGCCCTGAGACACAGACACCTCTGGCTTTAATCAGCCACGCTGCACTGGGCTGCAAAGCAACAGCCAAAGAACTCCACACTTTACCCTGCTGTCCCCTAACACTGCACAGTTCAGCACTGAAATGATGTTCCAATACAGCAAATATTCATTACAGAGACTGAACCAGCTGTCCATATTCTCAAAACCCTTAATGCTCTCCCTGTTTCAACTGAACATTCCCCTGGATACAAAATGTGTTCATGTTTTTCCAACATATAGTGTGATATAATGATTGTTGTTTTTCTTATTGCGAGTTATAATCTGAAAACAGACTGTAATATTATAATCAACATGTATTGTCAGTGGAAAATGAGTTTTGAAGTACTAATCATATGTAACATACATGAACTGAAAGCTCAAAATAAGAGTTACTATTTTATAAACTGAATTTCCTCAGTCTTCAATTGGTTTCATTAATAAGAACAAAAGTAGGTAAAAAAAAAAAAAGTGCAGAAATCTCAAATTGTTCTCTTTCTCAATCTCCCCCTCTCTCTCTCTCACTCACACACACCTAGATGTGGTTCTTTACTAAAATTGTAGCTTTGAGGCTAATGCACAAGGCAAAAGCTAGAAGTCAACATAAATCCCTTCCCCAAATTTCTTTCAGCCCTTCATGAATGACTTCCTGAAGTTTTATTCATTTTTATAGCTCACAGCAAGTCATTCTTAACAAGTCTGTGGCACCTTTGGTGACTATTGACTTCTAGTTTTTGTTACCAAATGATAACCTTGTAGCTCCAGCTTTAAACTAAAGAATCAACATCCGGACACCAAGCGCGTCTTCGCTGACTGACACCTGGGTAAGTGGAAAATTGTGTAAATGCGAGTTTTCGCTGAACTTTTCTCGTCACAAATCAATCGATCATACTAAATGGACACTTAAAACTTTATTAAATAAAAATACAAATACAGCTTCTCTCTGAGAAACATACATCTACATACTGAACAACAAGACACGTAAAAGAACTTTTGGACGAGTATCTTCTACTGTTAACACAATAAAATTCAGTGGTTTATTAAAACTGAACAAAGACATTTGTTCATTAAGAATATTATAAAAACATGTAAACCTCAAAAAAGAGGGTATAAAATTAGCAGACCTAAATTCTGTGCAGAGCTGTCTCATTTGTTCATTACTTCATAGCCCCCTTCTGGGAGGACCGGGAGTGCATGATTCAGAGTTTAACGTCTGTGGAAACACTAGTCTGGTCCAGTAGGTGTGAGGTTAGATTTTGTGGTCGAGTCTCTTCTCCACAGACTGTAGCAGGAGCTGAGAGAACTGCTCCAGCAGGGCCAAGGTCCGCTCTCCCCCTTCAGCAACTCCCGCCACTGGTGCTGGACTGGGAACGGCCTCCAGCTCAGTGCGCACCAGTAGCAGAGCCTCTGTGAGCACACGCTGCATCTCCTGACGCTCTGTACTCAGCTCCCCACCGCTCACCTAAACCACACAACAGAGCAGATAAACTCAGTGTTGCAAAGTTTATACCCCCAGTCCACTTCCACACATGAACAGTATACAGCAGAGAAGACAGGCCAGTGGTGCACCCTTCAACTACTTTAAATCAATCAATTTAGGCTGAGCCTAGGGTAGGCTGTCAATGACTTTACAATGCGACACTCTGTGCAGCAGTAAACTGTACAACTGTACACTTTAATGCATCCATTATTTTTGAACCACCTTTCTGAAATTACAATTTTATGGTGTAATGTTTGTATTTCAGTAACTTTCATATGCATGTCTTTTTACTCAAACAGACATGCACTCCTTTTTAAATGTAACCGACACATCCATGGCTTTACAAACATTGCTAGTTCAACCGCAGTCTAAAAAGTAGCAATGCAAATGTTACAAGCAGCTGTTGTGCTGTTTTCTTCCCTATTTAAGAACACAAATGGATCTTGGGGATTAAGTTGTACCTTTGAGGGCAGGCACAGTTTGTACCTCATGAGCCAAAAATTTCCCTGTACTATACAGCAGTGGCGTAAACAGGATAAAAATGGAGTAAAACAGCCATGACAAGAACTAGAACAGGCTTAATATAGCTAATACTCAGCCATTAGAAAATGCCTTGATAAGCTCTGATACTGGCCGAAACTGAAAACAGGCCACAACCGAAACAGTGTGTGCAATATAGTACAGCTCCATTACAAATGGGGATTAAGAACATTGAGGTCTATGTTATATTTAGAACTTAAGTAGCAGTAAACAGATCTCAAGATCTTACCATTCTGTAGAGCTGGGTGGTTTTCTTCATGTTGTTGCACAGCTCAGCAGCAGCCTGCCTGCACACCTCCAGGTTCACTGAGGGCTCTGCTGGAAAACAGAAAACCAGAAAATCCTTAGAAAATTGCTCTTGTTGACTGACAGCATGTATAGATGACCTAGAAAGCCATTTCGAGGTATAACAAGACGTGGGTTCAAAGTTTGGACACTTATGGGGTACTCATCACTGCAGCTCAAGTGGACTAGATAAGGATCACAGTAAGGGATAAGAGAAAATCAAACTCACCCCTCGGACAGTAATGGTTCATGCATGAATGGACAGGGTGAGGAGAAGTGAAGCAGAGAGGCCAAAGAGAGGCTGAACTGCAATGAAGAGGAAGATGAAAGGGCACAGATGCCAGGATGATAGAGGAAGAACGTCGGCGGTGCAAACCTTGATCAGTCTGGTTCTCGGACGTCACGGTGAAGGCCTGAACAGCCAGCTGAGGGCGCTCATGTTGCTGGGCATAGGAGACACTCTCAGGGTTCAGATCACCGTTTAAAGGTGTAGGCTGTGGGGCAAGATGAGAAGCGGGCATTGCATCTTCCACCTGATCCTTTGGACAGCCAGTGTCTATAAGGTGGTGTGCGGGTCTAGCAAAAGAGTCTTTTAGAGTAGTAACAACGTCTATATTAGCTGTAGGAGTGGATCTGCTGGAAGGTTCTGAGACAGAATTACTGGTACGTCCAAAGACTCGGGCCCTGGTATTTTTAGGAGGCGGAGTCTGAGATCCACTTTGGTTTGATCTTGATTCACTTTGGTTGGATGACCCAGGAAGGGACGTATTGGGAGTTGGCAAAAGAGGCATACTGGCATAAAATGGGCTGGTAGGTGAGGATGAAGGTGTAGAGCATGGCAAAGCTTCCCCACTGGGCAGGCCCAGATGGAGGCTGTCTCCACTGGATCCAGAACGGCTGACCTTGGCTATGAAGCTGGTGGTGGGGTTCATGTAGGAGCGAGCTCGGACACGGCTGGTGTTGGGACTCTCCCAGGGCAGAGGAGAGGAGGACCCAGTGGAGGATGGGTGATGCAGGTGCACTCTGGAATCGCTTCTCTCCACAACAAGCTGAGGTACGGATGGCCGAGATTCATGCTTCAAACGGGACGGGGTCATGGACTTCCGATCTGCACAGAGGAAAAAAAAAAAAAAAAAGTGTGCAGTAATAAAACACTGCTAAAATTGAAAGAAAAAAAACCCCAAAAATTTAAAAACATACCCTTCACTCCCTGAACATAGATTTTCCAAAAAACAAAAACAACTAATTAGAGCAACAGCAGCTCATCCATTCAGGGTAAAATTGGTCATATATTATACAGACAAAAGTACAAAACCTGTTGAGACACAGAGCAGGTTAAAAAAAAGCTTTTAAAAAAAAAATAGGGGGGGGGGTAATGCACGATAAAATAATTGTTAGCGTTAAATAATGCGTTAACGCCCAGCCCTAGTAAAAATAAATCATGACTGTTTTAGAGTACATAAAAAGCCACAAAATGTTATACACAGACTGAGGAAAAATTTAAATTAAAAATAACTGTGCCAGTAAAGTGAAGTATGGCAACTTGAACAGAGCCTAAAGTAATCTGTAAAGTAAGCCTGATCTGAGGATATCAGATCCAAAGTTTGAGAAACGTACTGTTTGATGTTAGATTCTGTGCTGACATGGACTTCAGAAGCACTGCTGACTGCTTGCCCATCGGACTGGACACCCTGCCAGAATGTGCTCCAGGAGCCTTCCTCTTCTGAGGGGTGGAACGTAGCTGTGGACACTGTTCTGGAGGGTTAGACTCTGCTTTCTCATCCAAACTGGTCCCTTGACCCTTATCTTCATGTAGGGGTCGTACTGTGGACACCAGAGGCTTAACTTTAGCACTGGGACCTCGGCCAGATGAACGGCCAGCCTTGGAGAAGATTGAGGTGGACTTCCTAAACACAAAAATGTGGATTGAATAATCAGATGATGAGAGCTTGGGGAAAGTATATGGGGGCTTTAACATATTAGATGTACTATTGTACCTGTTGTCAGAGCCCTGGGAAAGGAAGCGTGCCGAAATGCTGCCTTGGGGATTGGGATGGTTTCCTGTTTGAGAGCAAAATTCGCTATTAAAATCATTTAAAAAATGCAAACATCAAAGTTAACATGGAGAAAGCATATGAGCTGATCAGATAGCGCTACCTATGCTGCCAGCGTCAGCCAATGTTTCAAAGTGTTTCTTGAGGAAGCTTTCTCGTACAGGGCTCTCTGGCTTGTGAACCCTTCCTCTAGCCTCCTCCTCTGGGGTATAACGCTCTTCATCAGTGCTGACAGGCTCTGGGTCATCTGAAATCAAAGATACAGAAATAGAGAAACTTTATGAAATTTTTTTAAGGGGTATTACTATACAGCTGTAATGACACTCTGGCCTATAAAATCACTTCTAAAAGCAATTTGTTTTTGTTTTGGGAATACCATTTAAAACACAAATAAAAACCAAAAAGCCAAACTTTTATATTTTACATGTTACAAAACAAAAGCCCAATTGCTCAATTGCACAAGCTGTGTACCAGTCACACACACAGCAAAATATAAAGTAATTCTGACGGATCAACAATTTGGATCAAACTGTTTGAGAACTTTTGAAAGCTTCCTGCTCACTATGACAGGTAACTGTTGCATAAAACCCTCCCAAACAAGAACATATTTTATACTGACAACAAAAGTCATTTTTATTTTATTAACTATTTTATTATTCCGAATTTATTTTACATAAATAGATGAATATTTCAATATAGAATCAGAATATTTTGCCATTAAACATATAGTTACATCAAAACACATTGTGTATGTAAATTCTAAGTGGATATAAACAGTAGAAAAAATTACATAAGGGAAAGAATGTGCCTGAAAAGATGTCACCAGAATTTCATTGTAGAAAAGTATAACAAGAAACTCTCATACTGTCTCACTTTCTTCCACCAATTACATCTTACTCATCATTCCCCTCCAAGTAGAAGTAGTGACCTGGGATAAAATCTTGATAAACTTTTTCCTTTACCAATAAAGGGATTTATTTCAGAGGCTTTGCTGTGACAAACCTACTAAATTACTGGGTTTGTTTTTGTGGGAGGTGCTTTGATTGCATTTTTCTTGCTCATTACTGTACTTGTTTTATTCACAGCATGGCTCTGACCTCCACGGCCCTGCTCCGGGCTGGATCCTCCACTGCCATAGCCCGTGGAGCTGCCGCTGTCTGGGCTGCGGCTGTCCGGGCACTGGGCCTGCTCCACCTGCACCTGGCAGGCTCCAGGCAGGCTGTCCATGCTGGGGCTCAGCTCAGGGTACAGCACTACACCCTCGGGTTCAGGAGACGAGGCAGGAGCCAGCCAGGCAGAATGGGGCCGAGCACGCCGCTTCCTTCCCCACTGAAGGGTTCATATGAGAGCGACAGCAAGAGAAGGCATGAGATTGCAAGAGATTAGCAACAAAATAGTCTTTAAGAACTACTTCATGACTCAACTCATGACTACACTACAGGGACTACTGCTGCATTTAACTGGTGCTGGTGTAGCGTTCACTACACCACGTATGCTATATTTGCACTCAAACAGCATTGACTTTAGTCATTATTAGTATTCAGTACATAACCATTCATTTTTATGCTGCACTTCCTTTTGTGGCGTATACTGATTTTTATCCACCCAAGGCAAATGGTGATGCACAATCTACTAACACTGTGCTCCCCCACTGCGGACGTACTTTATACAAAGGTGGCGTGTGACAACCAGATTGTTGATATGTGGCATTATAACTCTCAAAACACCAATCTACTTAAAAATGCACCAAATGTGCACTAAAAGATAAACAATACCAAGAACGCCCTTTGGGGACAATAAGCACAAACTGATTAAGTATAGCAAAAACCTTTTTAAGTTCTATATTTTAAATAATTACTTTCATTACTTGTTAGTGTTAATAAATGCCAAGGTCTTGTCATTTATTGTTTATCATATTGTTTAGAATAACACACAAACACACACAACTGTTTCGCATGTAAATACAATAAATGTTACGGTTAACAAATTGACATGAATGACAAAGTATCTCAAAGTCAAATTGCTGCCGATCAATGAATCTCTTAATTTGATTTTAAGTTTGCTGAGTTTGATTTTAAAAATTATGAGAAGTTCTTCATAATATCAATACTAGCATGATTTCCGGTGTGCAAGACGCACGCTGTGCTGTTGTCATATCTACATGCATTGAATTGGCTTTCTTGTGAGTCATTAAAAAAGGTCCACGGTCCAAAACGTTTCTGTCCTTAACAACAATTTGAAGCTGCTTCCAGTCCAGCCTGGTTCCCTGAATCCAGCAGTGCAGTATGGGAAGCCGTATTGTAGTGCACTTACTGTGTTGTTCTCCAGGCTGGCAGTGCTGCCGCTGGCTGGGTGGCTATAGAGCCGACCTATGGAGCCCCTTTTTGGGGAGCTGGGTCTGGAGAAGGACTCGAGCTGCCGCAACTCAAACATGGATTTCACCATCACCTCCAGTGAGCCAATCCTGCAGGACCAGCGTCTCCGCGGCCGCGGCGTCTCAGGCAAAGAGTGCTCAGACGTGCAGGAGCCTGTCGAGGACTATATCATACCAAACAGTACCCCCCCGCCCCCCAGAAAAAAATAAACAAAACAAAAAACAAAAACAAAAAAAACCACATTGACAAATTAGTGAATTTGTTCATTCATTCCTGTCCCTGTTTTACAAACAAATATGAAGGAATGTTGACCTGGTTAATCTGCATTTAATTCTTGACCCCCAAAAAAAAGAAAACGTTTCACTGGAGATTTGGGTTATGCATCTAGCACAAATCTCCTTATCAAAAATGGAAGTGTTTTTGTGATGCTTTAAAGAAAAGTACAAAGGGAAACTGTTTCTGACCTTGATGGACGAGTCCCAGTCATTTCCCTCATCAGAAGCACCTGAAACAGAGTAAGACCATCAACGCTTTTAAGCTCAAATGATATCTAATCAGAGCTGGAGAGTTTCAAACGTTACCTTGATCCTCTTCTAATGATTCAGGATGGATGACTTCATGATCGTCTGAGGGCTGGTTCTCCACAACTCTTTCTTCATCTTCATCCTCATAATCCTCACTTCCAGAGGACAAGCTCATTATAGACGGGGCACTGTGCATCTCTAGACTGCTTGTAGAAGTGCGTCTGAAAGAAATGTAGTAAACAAAGTGCATTTGGCTTATTAGGTGCATTTGGCTTATTAACCCATGTTGACTTATCTGTGTCCAGATACAACAAAAAAATGCATATTTTACTCATTGCTCCTAAAAAGGAGCGAAGAAATTGTGTTAAAACTATGCGGTATGTTCATAAGTAGAAGAGGAGAAATCTTAACAGGCTTATAAATCGGCGGCTGTTGTGTATTGATCTGTTTTGCTGAAAAATATTTATATTGTTATATTGTACTACCCAACTATGTAGTAGTAATATCGGTTTTACAAATATTTTAAATGTATCTCTGAAAAATACAATTTAAAACTTAAATTTACAAAACCAAACAAATCAGTTGTAACTGTAGTAATAAGCCAAACATAGAAGATCTTAAGATGAATCTGAGGTGAAATGAGAGTATTATTATTGTTAGTAATGTTGTTGATGACGCTTCTGTCTCGAAAGAATTTTCTCTCGTCTAATAGTGTCACCCGTTAGTTGATGGGTTGATTTAAGTTCAACGTTAAAGATGTTAAAAATCAGCATTGCTGTGGCCTGCAAAGAAAAGTGTTGTTTCTCTTTTTGCGGGGTGCAAAAACAGTTTTAAAAAAACAATTTTTTTACAGTAAAGATTCCAGGTTAAACTTTAGGTAAATACCCTAAAGTGATTACTGTCAAAGTTATTTCTGTAAATCACTGAGCGGTGCTTCAAAACTGTCTTTGCTGTACCTGAACATAGAGTTTGCTGGGGCACTCTGACAGTGTTGGAGTTGTTCCAGACGTTCCCTCATGTTGAAGGTCAGCTCTGGTGCAAGACGCCACACAAAGATACAACTGCAACACACCCAGTGAAGATGATCATAGTAGAGATTCGGAAAAAAAAAAAAAAAAGATTTCTGCAAAGTAGACCGAGTAACAGTCCTACCTGTCTCCTGAGACTGAAATCAGATGCCTGCAGTCACTGGTGAACTTAATACTTGTGATGATTTCTACAAGAAGACATTAGGGGGGAAACATAAGCCATCTTTTAAAATACTGAGCTGATGTAAACGCAGCTGAAGCAAATGAGAAAACGGTCTAGAATCTTAGCCTATTTGAAACCAAAGCAGCACCAGCATATGAGTGAGATCTTTACCAGAATGCCCGAACATGGCAGCCAGGCACTCTCCAGTCTGGAAGTCAAACAGGCTGAGGTTCTTATCAGAGCAGCTGGTGGCCACATACAGACCAGATGGATCTACTTGGACCTGTGGAAAAGATCCATCCCATTAAATCAGCAGATATTCATTCAATACAAAGTGTAATTTGACACACCAAAGCTTGGCATACCCTGAGAAGACTGCCATCTTCAGCAGGAGAGCCCTTAAAGGACTTTTTTTGTTTTCCACTGCTAATATTGAATACTCTGCCGGATGAGAGAAATCACAGTAATGTTGATGAATATGAATAGCACAGAACGTCATACATTAACAGAACATTAATACAAGAGGGTTTGTAAATAAAGTGCTCGCACACCTGATGCTTCTGTCTTGACAGCCCACAGCTGCGTACTTGCAAGTGGGATCCACATCCATATCGTAAAGAGTGCTTTTTCTTACAACGTGGTGAGTGCGTTTAAATTCGACCCCTCTGAAAGTCTGTTTTTGGGGGGACAGCATAGCCAACAGTTATTTCCAGTTTAAACCTGACATTAGACATTTCAGGATAGTTATTTTAAATTTTTTTTTAAATCATCTGCAAGGTATAATTAAATGAAATAATGTTTTTAAAAAGCCTAAATCTTTGACAACAACATTCTTTCCCCACATTGATTTCAAAAACAATTTGAAATAAATATCAAGCAAACACTGCAGACTGCAAGATCAACAATCCCCAAACAGCCCTGCAGTCTCCAGACTGCAATTAAAGCAGAGCTGACTCACCCTGTGAGCAGTTCGGAAGTACAAACTCTTATCGGCTCCACAGCTTATCATCCTCACCTTCCCCTCATTGGCTGCAGGGTTGAGACATCACAGTGAGCAGTGAGAGGCCACAAAGCAGCTCATTAGTGGATTGTGTGTGACAAAATGAAATAAGGTCTAAATCACGGTGTCTACAGCATCCTAGTGTTATCACAACCAAAAAAGGGCTAAAAGAAAATATCCAGAGCAAGTTTAAGCAGCAAAGTGTGAAAGTAACTCTAACAGAGATGTAATGGTTTATGTTGCACATTTACTCTGGAATATATGGTCAGTTAAACTGATATTGAAATGAAATCTCTCACATGTGAAACGGACAGCTGTGATAGAAGAGGAATGTTCATCCAGAGTCTGTAGCAGCTCATAATCATCCTCTACATCTAGAACATGGATCAGTCGATCTCGGCCTGCTGTTGCCAACAGCTTCATTCCTGAAAGAGCGCACACATGGATGAGGACCAATAAACCAGGTGTGTAATAGGGGTGTAATGATATGCCCAGGTCACGATACGGTACATATCTCAATACTGGGTTTTGAATATTTTGAAAAAAAATTAAAAATGAAACAGATTTAAAAAACCTTAACAAATTTCAATAACTTTTTGTTGTACATACAATACACATAATTTCAAGGTTTAATAAATAACCTTATGTATTCAAAACAACAATGTTATTTTCTGTCAAAATCCAGGTTAAAATCCAAGTAAAAAAAAAAAAATAAATCAAAAAAAAAAAAAAAAACACCCTGGCGCTTAAAGGGCCGTTATATCGTAAATGTATCGCCAAAACTTGACAATACATATCGTGACATTTTTGTATCGCGATATATCGTTACACCCCTAGTAACCATAGCATAAACACAAACACTCACCAGTCTCAGGTTTTGAGTACTCCAAGCAGAGGATCTCAGAGTCATGAGCCTCAACTTTAAGCACCTCCTCCATACTGCGGAGATCATGAACTCTGCAAGAAACAAAATGCAAGTTAGTGAAAATTTAAAAAAAATAAATAAAATTAAGAACACTACATCTTGAAGATAGTTAACAAATTAGAAAAATCACAACAACTAAATAAAGTAGTAATTCATTAAAAAAATATATGCATAAAATCTAAATCTCCTTCAATCAATCAACTAATTTTAAAGATTAGTTTTATAGATTACACCCAGCCATCAGAGTGGTGCACTACCTCAGGGTCCCGGACCGGTCTCCGGAGGCCAGGTGTTTGCCATCTGGACTCACACAGATGGTTCTGATGCCAGTACGGCTCTCCTCACTCTGACCTTCAGACCTCTCTGCACCACCTGTTGCAGTTGCCTCTGTGTCCAGCAAGGGGGCTGTATTATTGTCAATATAAATGATCTTCCGAAGATTCTAGAAAGAGATGCAGAGCGAGAATTAAATGTTTATTTTTAATTATCTATCACAGCTCTTCTCATGGGCCAGGAAATCTCTTGTCCCACTTTCCACACAACTCTAAGATTCACTGTTTCAGAACTACAGCACCACCTTCTGGACAGATTCAGCTGGGCTCCTTTACATAAACCCATGTCGTTGTGCCAGGCATCTCTGAACTGAACAGTAGACTCACACTGCTGAAATCATTGCCACTGGCTGGGCAGTTGAGTGTATCTGTGCTCCACATGCGAACTGTGTTGTCTGCAGAGCAGCTGAAGAACAATTCTGAAGAAGCAGGTCCAGCTGGCGGCCCATCTTCAGATTTAGGGTATATCTGAAGAATAGGGTTGACATTCAATCATGATTTATTTATTTATTTTTTTTAATTGTTGACAATATATGCACCAATTAGCTACAGTTCCGGATTTTTTCATAAAAATGTTTGTTTGTAAATTATTATTTACAAATTAATACATTTTGCATTTAGTATATTAGGCAGACACAACAGAAATCAATGAAAGACAAAAATAACCACATTGGAAATAATAATTCCATACCACATACATTTTAACTTTCTGTTTTTTAACACAGGTATCCAAACCATATTTGGGCCAAGAGTTTCTGTCTGTGTGTCTTAAGTTAGCAAATTATAAAACAATTATTTCTTTGGTTATGTGATATTGTTCAAGTGAAATATAGCACTAGAAGGAACTCTGAACATTAGCTGATATTAGGTGAAACCTGATATTATTGGTTAATATATTGATTTTGTTGTTCTGGTTTATATTAAAATAATCATTATTAGTTATTTTCCTTCCTGCCAGCTTATCTTTTGAAGGATAATGATATATGATGAATCTTGTTTAATATGACCAAGGGTATAAATGAACAGGGATAAAAAGGTCAGTTTTGGGGGAAAAAATTTGGGACAAAACTTAACCTTTAAAACAGGACACTTTAATGACCATGAAGACTAATGCTGCAAAAATAGCTGAATGTTAATGAATAAGTTCCAAAATAACCAAAAGTTGTTTGCATCACTCCTTACTTATATGAAAAGTGAAAAAAGTTTGGGGTTTTTTTGTTTTTTTTAAAGCAAGGTTTTTGCAAACGTGTGACAGGCAGTGTACCCTACTATCCTTTACTGAAACTCTTAGCCTTGGCTCAGTGTGAAAATATTTACCTGCAGGTCCCACACACAGGCAGAGTGGTAGAGGGATGAGTGCACCCTCCCTACTCTCTGCAAGTCTTGCACATCCCACACATACAGACTGTGGTCTTTATACACACAGGACAGCCAGAAGTTAACAGGGTCATAGGCAACAGCCACTAAGTCTGGGTAGCAGCCGTCTGGCTTGTTGGAGAGAGGGTGACTGAAAAACAGAGTGGAACAGAGAATTTTAGCTGGGACTGAAAATCTGGAACATTAACTGTAGTATAAAGACAACATCTTTATCTGTTCTTCCAAATTTGGTACAGAGAGCTGGCCTCTAAACTTTGTTTTGTTAAGGATACATTAATGAAAAATGCAGACATTTGTCTACAGCCCTAAAAAAAGTTTAGTTTAAAAAGTGATTTCTCCGGTCATGGTGACAAAAACAAAAGAATACAGACTCATCCAAAGAAAGGATTGAGTGAAATTTGCATATTTTTCCTCAATACTCCAGTCGTAGTGGACAGGTTGAGTCTCCACAGTCTGAGCTGTGATGACAATTTAGTTATAAAATGTTTCCCCTCGTAGTTCTAGCACAACATTAAAAAAATCAAACTTCCATCAGTTGTCTAATGGCACAAACCAGATTTTTCAGCTAGCCTCTTTTAAACTAGTGATATAAGACTGTAAGATGAGGCTCTGGCTGGACATACCTGGCCTGAGTGACCGCAGAAACATCAGTGTCCAGGTGATGTGGGCGTGGCATGGTGCAGATGAAGCGCAGGTCAACAGGGCTAAAAACTCGCACTGTCCCATCAGAACATCCACAGAAAATCAGCTCCTCGGTCACAGACAGGGAACTCGCTGTAGTCGTCTACATGCAACACACAGATTCAAAGCAAAGGGGGTGAGAAGGAGACTAAGCACACTAAGCAAAGCAATAAGACATGCCCTATAACCTCATTTAAAATGTATTCTGGTTTTACCCATCTGGTTAACCTAGGCAGTAAGCCACGAAATAAATCACGCATATGATTGCATTATAATACAGAAAGAATCATACAAGCCACACTCACTGCTAGTACCACATCTGACCCCTCATTACATGTTTTCTCCTTCAGTGGTCCAAATAGGCTCACGGCCTCAAAACAGGCTAATCTGAAGCAAAATCCCGAAAGCTTATTTGCATATATTTGCATTGGTACCACTTTGCACACAGTAATCCTGGATCTTAAAACTCAAAACAAGCATTAAATCCAACAGCAATTCTAACAACTGTCCCATATGTACATGTGCATTTCATTCAGAACTTAATGAGGTACAGAGAAGAGCCCTAAGGAAAGACATATTTGCACTGTTAGGCTGACACAAACACAATAAATAATCCAAAATGAGTCTGCCCCACAGTCAACAAATCATCATCTGCAAGATGTTTGTCACCCTGAATCACTCCTGAAATAACTAGAAAGTAGAATATAGCATATAGAACAGAATAAACGGACTAATATACACAAAATGTACACAATCTAAATATACCAATATATGCAAACTGTAGACCAAATGTAGCCAAAGATATAAATTGGGAGAATAAATAGGAGATTCAGCTGTATACAGTTTAAAGTGCTTCATCGGACTCATTATTACAAGCTGAATAAGTAAAAATATATATACACACATAATGAGGTGGATTTTGCACATATGATCTGGTTTTTGGTTGATTAACTTTCAGCTGCATTCCAGGTAAGAATTACACTGAACAAACAACTGTTTAGGTTGATTAGCACTAATATTCAAATTCCTAACATGGTTTAAAAGAGGCCCTGGCTTTTGCAAACGTTGTTGCCAAGAGGTAGATGCTGTTCAGTTGATGGAAACTACCCAATCTTTCTTTCCAAAATTACAAAAGATCAAATTTGTGAAGAAAATCATAAAACCTTGAAATATTATGAACTCACATTTTGGCTTGAAGGGTGTATATTTGTATTAACTCTAATCCCTCACATAAAGAATAGAATTATCTGAGGTTGTGTTCAAAATACAAGGAAAAAAAAAGCTCCTTGGTATCTTCATGTATCTGGCTAACACATGCATAACAAAAAAAATGGCCCCTCATGGCAGTGACACTGATTAGATCCCTTCATGGCTTTGACCTATTTTAACACTGAAGGAGGTCAGTTTAAGTAGCTTGTCTTCTGGATGCCACATCTAACCCTAATCTCAGGCCATTTCCTAGCAAGACACAGCAGAATCAGCACAGTAATTGTGCCAAGTAGAACAAAGTGTACATGCCACAGGTGCATCAAAACAGAGAGTGCAGACAGGTAGCCCCACCGTCCTTAGCCGACCCAGACCCGTTTCTGTTTATCTGGTACTATAATTGCAGAGGTAATGGAATTAGACTTAGGTCACTACTTACATCATCAGTGCTGGCCCAAAAAGCATTTGACGGAATATTTGTTAGTGTGTCCAAACAAGTACTCAAGTCATTTTCAAAATATATATATATAAATTTTTTTTGCTACTGCAGCAAAATATATCCAGTAGGTGAAGAGAACTGAATATCTTGTTTCACTGTTACCTATCAAGGGGTGGGATATATTAGGAAGCAAGTAAATAGTCAGTTATAGCTGACGTGTTGGAAGCAGGAAAAGTGGTTGAGCGTAAATATAAGAGGGCCAAATTGTGACAATTTATGTAAGACAATTGGGTCAGAGCACCTCCAAAACCACCAGTGGTTAGTACATAGCAATAGTGGTCCAAAGATAGACAATCAGTCATAAGCACCCAAGACTCAATGATCCCATAGAAATGCTACTGTAGCACCAACTGCTGAAAACTTACGGTAGAAAGGGGTCAGAATACACAGACAGTAGCCACAGACTGCTCTGAATGCCCACGCTGACACTCGTTCACCACTGAAAACACCTACACTTGTATTAGAGTAAACCATTATTAGACCTAAACCATGTTTTCTTTTCTATTGTGTCTGGTTCGCTTGTGCTGCTATAGAGGCACTGACTGCAGCCTCTTGTCCAAATACAAAAATGGTAACAGAGTGATCACTTTTTTTTTAATTATCAGTTTTAATCAGCAGCGGCAGAAGTTATGTCAATTGGTATTTTTTTACCTCATCCACTGCCAGAACTCACCTAACAAACAAGTCTGAAGATCTGCCCTTTCAGCTTTAGTGCTGCCCTCAGCCTAGAAATTAGTAATACTTGACATGATTCATAACCACCCTATCATCATAATTTTTTTGTGTGAAAAGCAGTTCTTTTTGCAAATGAACTGTGTTATTTTAGAATACAAAGAGTAAAATCATAGATAGAATTATTAGTGTCAGCAATACACATCAGTGTTACTTCTCTTTGTAACAAAGGCTGAAACTACATGCACTACACAGTTCTGATGTGAAAGCAGAATTTGCACTCTTGCAGACACTCACCCGTAAGTCTACCCACTTATCCAGCATCCTCTTCTCATTGAACTCACAAAGCAGCCCGGAAGAAGTAATGCAAAAGGTGCTCTCAGATTTGTGGCCGCAGCCACAAGCTACGTCACAGAAGAGGTTGTTTTGTAGCTCCCCCAAAATGCCAGAACGGCCAAGCAGAGGAACAGGAGCCGCAAGCTGCTGTGAAGAAAACATCATGGTATTGAACAGGGTATTGGAGAGTAATATCAGAAAACAGGAAAGAAGCAGTCATGGTCTGATGATGTATTGCCTTAGACATCATCTAGATGTAGTTCAGTATTTAACAGATGCTTTTATAGAAACCGACAATTTTGGCATTCATCAAAAATGCACTGAT
>JBBPCY010000156.1:6835065-6847603 GCA_037974405.1 Brachyalestes nurse | reverse complement strand
ACTTGGCCCCACTCATGAATAGCCTAAAAGCAAGATAGCTGAAATATTATACAATTAAATATCTTCTCTCATAAAACCAGTAAATTCAAGTGCATTTTAATATTCTGAACAAAGTGCATTCAGAACAAGTGCTTTAAAAACTGTTGAAAGATATAACATTCTCTGTAGGCCTAAAACAAAATAGTGTATTAAAACAAAGACAGTGCTGGACTGGCCGTCGAAACTGCATTTTTTGCCATTTTCAGCCGAAAATTTTCAGAGGCTGAATATTCGGTGCATTATTATTATTAATTATGACAGATACTGTATTCTAGAAGCGAAGTTGTTAGGTGTGCCAAAATGCAGAATAGAAGTAGTACAAAAAATAATTGTGCAAATACCAGCAGCAGCAAGACAGACAATGTGCAATTTATAATAAATACTTGAGTATAGGTTGTTTGTTTAAGGCAAATTAAACAAGCAAGTCAAGCAAAAAGTCATTCCGCACACTAGCACCTGTTTTAGTTCACTTTAGTAAGTAATCTAGTTTCCTCTGACACAATCTAGTAATATTCCTGACTGCTCTGCTCATCTTTGTTGTGACAATCTTGCACAACTAGAGCGCCAAGAGCTCCTTTATATGGCACATGTAACATTCTACTAGAGCTGGGCGATATGGCCCAATAACAAATTCTCTGATTTTTTCACAATAAATCCGATTTTCGATTTTAATCGATTTTCCCCTCCCTTCCTCAAAATCAAACTACAGATGACAAATAAATGGTTCAAAACAAGTTTTTATAAAATTCTTTCGGCTCCCAAACGGCTCTTAGTTTATCATCTGTAGCCTCATATTTTAACCTAACTTGGCGAATATGAATGCGCTGTGTTGATAAACCCTTTTGCATTTCGTGTTTTTATGAATAATTGCCTAATTTTGTGTATTTGTTCTGTTACAAAAGCAAGCATTCTTACTTTTGTTTCATATTTTAATATTAAAACTTTTAATTTTAATTTAACACTGCAAACAAATGTTGAGAACAGAAACAAACTCAGTAACCACACAGTGTGTCCAACTGCACAGTGGGATGGACAGTTCTGATGCGTCTGTGCAGGTTTGTGGTGGAACCTGCACTTACTCTTATTTTCATTTTACAGTTAAGGCACTCTGCTCTGCTCTTCCCAAAATCTTTAAACTGCAGCCAGATGCTGCTTTGTTTATGGGTGTCAGTCATATTTATGTGTTTTTGCGATGCACTTGCACTGTCCTCCTCACCGCTGTTTACTGTCGCACTCACTGACTGAGGGGATGGACTAAAGTTCTGCCGTGAGCAGATCTGAGCCACTGAGAGAGAGAGAGCTGAGCAGCGAAATGAAAAAAAAGTGGGGAGCGGCTCTCACTCGTTGGGAGTTCTGATTCACTACAAATAAGAAACAGCACTTTTGCACATGACACATCACATATGTGGAGATACTTCACTCTAGACACACAAACAGCACGGTGGCCTGCATAATCTGCAAGTCGGTGTTAAAGTAGGATAACAGTACTGCCGTTGTGCACGGTCTCTGAACCGGCACCGCTAGCTAACATGGTTAACGCTAGCACTGCAGAGAGTTGTCCAGTCCAGAGGACGGCGAGTGGTTGCACTGCTTAAGCTGTCGTCCGACGGTACAAAACCGAACCAATTCAATATTACAGATGTAGCAAGACCTTTCTTGGGCACAAACACTGCTACAGTTTTTGGGTGTGCCGCGCTAATTTACCCGTGTAGAACGGTGCGTCGCATTAGTTCCGCTTTTGGTGCTCGCGTGTAAAGTAAGTAATAAAATCGATTTTCATAAAAACACTTCGCCTTGACCTGTACATTCAAATTAATCGATGAAATCGATATATCACCCACCTCTACATTTTACCCATTTAAAAAATGATTTAAGTTAATGTTAAATGCAATCTCAAAGGGGCACATATCTGTTTAACCAAAATGACATTTTAATTAATAAAATTCAATATATAGAATATTGAACATATCACAATCAGATGATATTTACATTTGCATTTTTAAAAAGTTGATTATGTTTCGCGTGTGTAAGTTCTGTATGCTGAAAGAAGGTCTTACAAATCTGACTGAAAAGGAAACCTTACATAGTATTGCAAATGGCAACTAGATGCATTTCAAAGTATGATTGCGTGTTTGTGTTAATACAAGCATTTGGAGACACCAAAACACTGGTTTTATACACAAAAACCAGCAATCTTCCGATTCAGTAGCCAGCGCTCTACCACTGGACCACCAAGGGGGGCTTGAACTCGCTGGCTCTAACCAAGCCATTTATCCATTTATGTTCAAGCAGGCCACACAAGTAGCCGCTTTAACAGACTGATTATTTTCCATTTTAAAAACTGAATAAAGTTAATAACTTTAGTGCCTTAAAGTTAGTTTAAGTCTGCTGTGATTTTGCTCTGCATTTGTGTTTCTCCTCGTTTTGTCACTGTGCGGCCGCCATATCTGTGACGTGATAGACTCTCTCTCCAACACACGTTTCGACCCCATATATTACAGAGGCGACTCGACCATAAAAATCTACTTTATTTAAATGATTGATACTCAGATCAACCAATCCAAAAGTTCTATACACATGCACTGCTCTGGAAATTAACAAATGTTATGATGTTGGAACCCGTATTTCAAAAACTGTAGGAGGAGAAGCGCCACCAAATTCCCCTATAAAAGGAACAGTAGTGTGACTGCTGATAATCACTCTAACTAGTCAGCACATTAAAAAAAAAAAAAGATTATTACTCGAGTGAATTCCGAAATATTCAATCTCAGCTTAATACGTAAACCTTAAAAAAACTGTAAATGGTAAACTCAAGTTAGCTACACGCGGGAAATGCAGGAATGCTATATATGCGTCACAGGGCAGCAGCCAATCAGCAGCACGAAGAAATGAATAACGCTCTTGGACTGGCTACTTTCAAAACTCCTGCCTCTGAGTACAGGGGTTTACATATTTACAATGCTCACTCCTACTCGGCTTACACTGCTAGCCTTGTACTTGGACTACGTGGGTGAACTAGGTTGCACACAGTGGAAGAATACACAGCCTATGAGTGAGGCCGTTTTCCGTGTCCTTTTGTGGCTAAATTGTGATTTTACAACTGTGTTAGGATCGGTAAGTGACTGAGGTTAGGGTGTGTTTCGACTTACACAAAAATTCGGGTTACTGTCAAAGGAACAGATCTGTGTCGTAACTTGAGGATCCGAGGACCATAGACATAGAATATTACGAGACTGACCACAGACATAGAATATTACTAGACTGACCACAGACACAGAACATTACTAGCCTGACCACAGACATAGAATATTACTAGACTGACCATATTCACCACACTGCCAGACTGAACATTCTTAAATTACAGAGTGGCAACACACGGAAAAATCTGTTAAAGACAGTTATTTTCCAAGGCTTTTAGATCCTGACCTGTATATAGCCTATTTAATACTAAGCCACTATAGTGACAACACAGTAACCACATTGCGGGTGTGTGTGTGAAAGAGAGAGAGAGAGAGAGAGAGGAATGAGTGAAATGTTCTCAAATTATTTCTTATGCCCATGTGTATACAATACAATATTTGTATATTTTGTCACAGAATCTTATTGTGTTATATTCGCAGTATGGCCAAGCGCTGGCGGATGCGGCGTCTACCCTGTATACCATGCGTTTGGGTGATCTGGTCCAAATGATCCGACATAACTAACCACGTGATAGTGTAGTAGGAGTGGCAGGCTCGGTTTGAGCGTATCTGCACATTAAAAGATCTCACTGTTCTTGTACTTTGTTATTTTAATTTCTCTTGGTGTGAGGGACGATCGCCACTGGTATATATATACACACACATATACACATTGTTTTAATATTGCAAATTTACCTAAAACGGAATCTATAACACTGTGGCAATATATCGTCCAACCCCTGACACCGCATCTAAACTCGTTTTAATAGCTTTAACATAAATTTTTACAAATATTGCAAACATCACTAAACCTGAATCAACTTATTCCGCTGTGGGATATATATATATATCTCGTCCAATCCTTGACATTGCATCTAAACTTGTTTTAAATAGACAGCTCAAAATACATTACAAAATAGACGAAATACGATATCTAAATAAAAATAAAAATCCAAGGGTTGATCCTTGTAGCGCAATTGCAAACACGAAGCCCAACACGTGAAACCGCTCTGAGACAATAACACTGAAACGTGTCCTTCATATCAGAAAAAGTTGTTTGTTACCTACCTGGAGAGCTATTCAGCTAGCCTGTTAGCTATTTACATGCTTCACAAATGGATAAAAGCAGCAAAGATAGACCCTGTTTTTAAGACTGAATGATAGGAACGGTTAGAGCTGCAGAATTCTAACTTTGCTCTTTGCAGAAAAGCAGCTCTGGAAACTAAAGCGCGGAGATACCAGGTGTAAGGAGCTTCAACGAAGTAAACACAAACTCCCTAATGGAGGCCTGAGCTTCCCGGGCGCGTGATTCCCACCACGCTTGGGAGAAGCGGGAGACCGTCGCGCGCTTCGAAATCTCGCGCCAACATGTAAAAACTCCCGCGAAACAAGAGTCGAACCCCCAACACGTGGCTTGCCTTTGATCGTTCACTTGCCTTTTTATTGTCGGAAAAATGTAACTGCTGAAACTCCACTCCACTCCTAAAGCTCCTTCACTTCTGTCTCCCTTCAGGTCGAACTACAGCGTGCTTCATGTCAGGCACGCACGCGCGCGCGCGCGCACACACACACACACACACATACATACACATCCGTGCTCTGGAAGGTTGTGACGTAAGAGTAACCATGGCGGCACCCAGGACCGCGAAAGCTCCCAGAGGTGTTTTTTTCTATTATTATTATTTCTAATGATAATAATAATAACCGCAAGCGCCATAACTGCAATACTCCTTAATACGTACAGATCCCACAGAAGGATGCACACAGAGACATATGGGGTGTACACTGGTGTGGAAAGTTTATTTTATTGCATTATTGAAGATACCCAGGTCCTGGCCACTGGGGTGGGGTGCATGTGTTTGTCGTGCAGTCAACTTTGAAATAAAGTCTGCTTTACAATCGATTTCCTGGGGCTCTCTCCACTGACAATAGGCTGTTTTCCAGCCTGTGTATTGTAAATCACATTTCGTGCAAAAAAGGAAAAAGATTCTATTGATGCAGCACGATTCTAACACGGTGAAATGAAGCATTAACACGTGTAATGTGTGGTCTTCCAGTCTTTTCCCTCGTCTAGCCCACCGCATGTGCTGCATCTTAATAACATGAGTACTACACTATATGGACAAAAATATTGGGACACACCTGTTTTTCAGGGTTTCAGCTAGGCCCCTTTCTTTCAGTCAGGGGCAATAAACTTAATGTTTTGTACCAAGACATTTTGGACAACGCCTTGCTTCCAACTTTCCAGGACTAAACTAAAGAGAGACTAAAGAGAGAGAGTGCAAAAAATGAGAAACATGGACAGTAATTTACAGTGCAGTACTAATAAACAATAACAGTACTAGTGTGAGTGAGTACAGTATTATGACAATGTTACATGTGTACTTCTTGTGTTGTGTATATTTACACGTATACATGTAAATATATATATATATATATATATATATGTGTGTGTGTGTGTGTGTGTGTGTGTGTGTGTGTTATGAAATAAATAGACGGCAGAAAATTTGGACATTACGTGGCATTACTGTTCATATCACCAGTCTTGCAGCCTGTTTTGAGACAAGAATGTAACAGCATTTGGCAGACATCCCCATCCAGAGCGACTTACAATCACAAGCCACAAGCCATAACTCCATATCTATTAGGCGAAACCACACCTTTGTTAAAGCATTTATGAAAATTCCTTTACTCTCAATCGAATTCAAACAATCTGACATTTATGATCCCCGTCCCACGTTCATGTACAGTATGTCTATGAGTTTGTAGACACCTGCTTTTCCTTCATTTCACTCTCCTGAAAACACAGAGATGGTGGAACACTGCTGAGAGGGTTTTACCACATTCAACCACAAGTACACTAAAACTTCCACTTAGATCGGAGTACTCATGCTAATTATAGTTGATATAGGCAATACTATCCAAATTCTTTTCAAATAAACAGTGCTACTAATTTATTGTTGCTATTGGTACAAACATTTAGCTGATCTTTACACTGATTCAGAGTTCTCTAATGAATTTCATGGTCCAAAATTACTGGGAGAAATTCTTTCACATTAACTTAGGTTAAAAAAGGGTTTGCTTTCCATTTTCCAGTTACCATTTTGATTCAAAGTTTTGTTCTGGTTCAAAGGAAAGTCTGTCAGTATTGTATATCAGTAACACCATTGTTTAGTTAGAGCTTAAAAAATCAGTACAACAACTTGAATTTTCTGTCTACTTTGTATGACATGACTTGATTGATGTAATAACTGTCCATGTCGCGATCTCAGCTAATTCCATGCCTAGATGACCTATCAGTCTTCTACTCAGTGCTGAATAAGGGATGCCATGTCTCATGGAAAAATAAAGACATCAAGTTCCTTGCTTAAGTTAAGATGGCAAAGCTCTAAGGCATCAATTACATGGCTCCCAGTCCTCTAGGTTCTTCAGCTTTTCCTCAAGCCCCAATTAACCAGTGAGCAGCCAGTAAGGTTCTGAATGTCTCCTGACATCAGAGATACATTGATTCAGTGAGGCAGAAGGATGAGTAGAGGAGGCAAAAGAACTAATTGCACAGCACCATACTGTAGTTTGAGTGCATACTGACTGTGACAGCAACTCATTTTTGTGAAGTAAACCGATGGAGCAGATCGTCTTTGGTCTGTCGGTGCTGAGGATCATCATGTCTGTCACTGGTATAGTGGGAAACTCAGTCTTGATCATATCCATCCTTCATATGACTCGTCTGAAGACATTTGAAGTGTTCCTGCTAGGACTGGCTGTGTCAAACCTTGGAGAAATTATGGTTGTGGACGTCTATGACATAACTGTGTATCGCTCTGCTTTCAGCATCAGTATTTGGTCCTGCAGTGCTCTGAAATTCATGACCATCTCTGGAGAAGTCAGCAGCATCCTTTTCACAGTGCTCATCAGCATTTTCCGCTATCAGAAACTGCACAACGCTGCACATCGGGTGATCACGCCTATATTTATGGACTGCATGAAAACAGCCATTGGTCTTAGTGTAGGTTGTGCATTGGTGGCAATGCTCTTAGGTCTGCCAACCTACATTGTAAACCAGAATACCTGGCAGTATATGGAAAACTCCACTACTGTCAACTGCCCAGCAGATTTCTTCCTGTGTTCTAAAGACCACTGTCCCACTTTCAGCAATGTTTACAAGAACCTATTTATTGTTCTTTGTTACCTTTTGCCCCTCGGCATTGTAACAGGGACAAGTACTCTAATTCTCAGGATTCTGGCTGTTCAGCAAAAGGTGGCGGAACTGCATCATGATTCAGAACCAGCAACCATCGCTGCCCACCACCACCACCACCACGAGAACGTGTTTCATCGGAGCACCATTGGTATCCTTGCAGCAATGGCGACCTTCCAGCTATACTGCATTTTTTATCTGATTCTTTACCTGACGTCCAATGCTTATGACTTTCCTGCTTGGTCAGAGTTGGAGTTCTTCATAATGACCTTTTATACAGCCATTATCCCCTATGTCTACGGTATGGGACACAATTTTTTCTCCTTAAAACATTTCAGGAGTCACTAGTTCATCTCGAAAGCAGCTTTTGAACTTAAGCAAAATTAAGCATGCTGATCATGATTTGTTATCATAGACCATTACTCACATGAAAAAACAATAGCCTGTCACAGTTATTTGTCACAAATTCATGTTCTTTCTTCAAAATGACTGTTATTAAAATACTATTACATTAAAATGAAACATTAAGTCTTGGCATTCTGTGTTTGATAGGAATGGGTTTAGATAGAACACATTAGATAAAACACATAGAATACATTATCTTTTAACTCTTGTTCACATGAAAAAGCTAATTTTGTTTGATTCATAGGAAATACAGTAAAATTCATTTGCTCCAAATAAGCAATAAGATGTCTTACACAGGGCTACTTCAAAAACAGTGGTGATATTAAATGTACAGTCTTATAAAAACATTTTTAAATGAATTTAAGTAGCAATAGAAACATCCTACAATCTATGTTGAGGTCTACTCATGTGAAAGGAAGAACATTTGGACAGTAAACTAGGAAGGATGAAATACTGGCATGTGTTTTTGTATTTTTATTATTTAATATGACAAACATGCCAACTTTTACTTTGTTACACAGGATATTTTTCATATAACGCTGTTGTAGACAATGTAATAAACTAGGAAAATGTCAATTTCTCCTTTAAAATGCAAAAACGTTAAAAAGGCCAGGTTAAAAAAGTTATGCAGGCTAAAGAAACTGTCATATGAAGAGTAAATAAACACACATTCTCTTATTTTGCCACTGCAATAGTATCCTTGAGCTTCACAATGTGTGCTGAGTACTGTGACTCACTGAACATGTTTCTTTGAATTCAGCTTCTGGCTCTGCCCTTGCCATTTTCCCAACAAGAGAAACCAGCCTCACAGCAAGCAGTCAACACTACGATCTTGTTGACATTTCTTCAGTATGTGCAAAAATCATGTTTTCCTACATCTTTTATCAACTGCGCCTGACTTGGTCTTGATATAAATACCATTATTTACAGCCGCATTCCACTCATGTTGGGTTAGATTTCACCAAGATGACTCTGAACAGTGATGGGTTTTAGGTTCAGAACTATTTTAATTTATTAAGAATATATTATTATATGGACACCGCTACCAAACAAAATCCAGCAACAGTCCAGCTAGGTTTCAAACAAAATACAACCACAAACACATGAGCTGTTTTATACCAAGCCCTGTAGGTCAATCTTTCCAATTAATGACAGTATCTCTATTTGTGTTTTTGTTGTTTTTGTTCTATTTTTATTTCAAACCAATTAAAATGTTGAAAAATTATTTGAAATAAAATCTCTTTACTTACATTCAAGGCTAATGATGTTTTTGCCTTCTCCCATAAAGTTACCATTGTGTTTTTTGTAAGACAGTATGTGAATATGTATTTCTATTTGTAGATATTGTGTATGTCTAATAACGTCTTAAAATTAAATGATTAAATGTAACAGTAATTACACTTGACTATTAGATGCATTTGACTAATTATTACTAACTAATTATTACAAATTTTATTACAAGTTATTACAAGTTGGAGTCCACCAACTAAAAAAATGCAGTGGTCATATGGTCAGAAACTGACCACTAATGAAGGGCTAAAGGATGGGCTAAACGTCTAGTGGCTATCACGTTTCCAGTATATCTGAAAGTGTATACATGTTTGTGTGTGTTGTTGTGGAGTGGAAATGTCATTTCTTGAGGTTTTAAAGCAATGTACTCGATGCAGAATTTCCCCCATTCTGGTCCATCAGCCAAAACTCAACATGAATGTATTGCTTTCAGAAGTGGGTGGCAGTTCATGTCCACCCACTTCTAACTGTATTTTCCACATTCTAGCACATCCACACTCAGCACAATCATGTCGTGTCATGTATCACTGAAAATCTTGTTTCCTGTGGAGTCTACCAAGGACATCCAAACATCTATTTCCTTTTAACTAATGCCAAAATTCACACAAATGACACATGTTCTCTAAGAGCTCACTGATTAATGCAGTTCTTTTAAACCAGTTTAAAAATCAGCTCTTCTCTACATTCAGATGGAAAAAGTCAGCTTCTAGAACACCTGCATTGCTGATATTTTACATGTTCATTCCTGTCCATATGTTGCAGGTTTTAACAGAATAATTTCCTATAACTATAGCTGTACTTATTTACATATATACATATATACAAGGTGGGGGGGGGTGCCGGGCGCGTTACCGTGTCTCTTTAAGGATCCATTTCCCCCCATGTGATCGGACAGAGAGAGGGTGAGTGATGCCGTTATGTAAAATACTGTGCAGAATGTGAAGTCTGGTTCCGGTCGGGAGAAGAATAGTCAGTGGAAAGTGCAGGGTCTGCAGGAGAGACACAGCTCTCACGGTCATTCCTAGTGCGAGTGGAAGACGGTCTGTGGCCTGCCTGGCTGTGGGGCTCCAGCTGGGGCTGTGAGGGAGAGGGGCCGTCCGATCTCCAGCGGTACTCGAAGCGGAGCTCTGGCCTTATGTGAAACAACAAGTGGACGGAGATCGGATCCGCTTGGGGAGGCGCTGAGCTGTCCGGAGCACGAAGGTGCTGTGGAGCAGCGAGTCGTTGTTTCGTTATCTGGAGTGTTAGGAGGCAAATCGGACCACGCGGAAGACCTACCAGAACGTAGCCCACCCGTACGCATCGCTCGCCCCTGGCCTACTCGCATCACGCGCTTTGGAGGCATGCAGTCTGTCTGGATTTGTGGGATTTGAAGGCACTTTGTGGGTAAGTGAGTGACACATTCTGCGGGACTTACTTTATATCTGATCTGCTGTGGCTCTTTCTTCAGTTTGTGCGGTGCAGACCTTTAATCAGACCTGCGGCAACTTTGCCTGCATTTAAAGGGCTTGTGTCTCTTAGTGCATTCATTATTTCTAACAGTCATCTAACGGATGGTGGTCTAATTAGTCATGGATCAGAATGTCTTTAGCTCGTTAGCATCGTGTGTGTGTGTGTGTGTGTGTGAGAGAGAGAGAGAGAGAGAGAGAGAGTGAAAGTGAGAATGACAGACCTATCACATAGTTTACAGTGGTAGTAACTAAAGAGATCCATCTTCTTTTCATTGTCAGAAGTTTTTCTTCTCGCTGTGAAGCCACATGTCTCAGCCTGGCAAAATCAAGTAGGACATGTGTGCTGTGCACACGGCACGTCATTCCGACAGGGGGCTCGGGGAGGGGGGCTCACCGTGAAATCAAGTCAACTGGACGTACCAGATGATTTCATAGCTTCTGAATTTCAGTCATAGGTGCGAACTGAGCTCTTTATACGTCTGCTGCAGGTGCAAGATACACCATAGTCGAGTCAAGTCAAGCTTTATTGCCATCCCAGCCGATACATTAAGTACACGAAATATCGTCCTCCTGGACCATAGTTGCAACATACAACACAATATGGGCAAAAGTATTGGGACGCCTGACCATTACACCAACAGGGACTTTAATCACTTTACATTTAAATACATATACTTTAATATGGCTTTGGTCCATCCTGTGCTGGTATAACAGCTTCCACCCTTGGGCTTGCCACAAGATTTTGGAGTGTTTCTGTGCGAATTTGTGCGCATTCATTCTGTAGTGCATTTATGAGGTCAGGCACTGGTGTTGGACAAGAAGGTCTGGCTCACAATCTCCGCTCCAGTTCATCCTAAAGGTGCTGGATGGGGTTGAGGTCAGGGCTCTGTGCAGGTTCTTCCACACTGAACTCATCCAGCCCAGATAGATAGATAGACATACAGACAGACAGACAGACAGACAGACAGGTGGGTAGGTAGGTAGGTAGGTAGGTAGATAGATACTTCATTCATCCCAGGAGGAAATTCACAAGACATGCTGGAATAGAATAGGGGCTTCCCCAAACTGTGTCCACAAAGTTGGAAGCATTGCGTTGTCCAAAATGTCTTGTTATGCTAAAGAATTAAGATTGTCCTTCACTGGAAGTAAGGCACCTTGATTGGAAAACAGGTGTGTCCCAATACGTCTGTCCATATAGTATATGCGTGCATAGAGGCGAGTCTCTGACATCAACTTGTGGTTCAAAAAGCAATTGACTGGTACGTGTCCTCAGATCACTTTCTAGGTGTTGATAGATCCAGATGATGATCTGAGATCCTGGGCCTGGGCATTCACATGTGCATGACTGTGATCTCTTTTCATGATCAGTGCCCATCATTAAGATCACTCATTACTGCCAGAAATGTGTGAAAGGTTATAACCACAAACATTCAAATGGCAATTCATTAATTTTGCTATTGGAAATTCAGTATTCAATCAGAGCATGTAATTTCATAATATATTTTGCAATTGGCAATTCAATATACAATCTGAGCATGTAATTTGAAAATACGTTTTTGCAATTGGCAATTGAATGTGCTGATGCAATATTTTATATAAAAAATGGGATAAATATTCACTGAATTGCATTTTGTATTGTCATGTTTTTTGCCCCGTTATTCAAATGGCAATTAATTTAGCAATTGTCAGTTAAATTTTCAATCTTTTTATTCAAATGCAGTAGCGCCCCCAGTGATTGCACTGCATGTTAGGGAGAAAACCTCAGTTGACAATTCCCAACTGTCATACAGTCATCTCTCCTCATCTCCTAGAAACCTAGAGCAAGATATGCTCCATCATATTTCCGTTTGTCTTGTTTTTTTGCCTGTTATCGGCACTTCTTGCCTCGTTTTTCTCAGAAGTAGGGCTGCAACTATCGAATATTTTTGGAATCGAGTATTCTGTCGATTTTTTCAACGATTAATCGAGTAATCGGA
>JBBPCY010000156.1:6818585-6831932 GCA_037974405.1 Brachyalestes nurse | reverse complement strand
TTCAGTTCATTTTTACAGCTCACAGTAAGTCATACTGTGTCCTAAACCACGTCCACTAGTCTGATCACCTTAATGAATAGATGGATGAGGTTTGAGTCCAGAGATGTTTTGGAGATGAAAAGATTTGAGAGACTGTTGACTTTCAGTGTTAATGATGTTAGCCTCATAGTTCTAAAATAGGAGCTAAATTAAATTAGACACAGTTTTTACGTGACATCTAATTTTCTAACATTAATTTACTCAGTAGAAACTTTGTTCTGTTGTCAGGATTGGTGCCGGAGTGTGTGAGAAGCTCGCCTGTGGATTATTTCTGGTACAGGGAAACCCTGAACATCACCACAGTCATAGATGAAACTGGAGGTCTGCAGTGGTGGATGGTGTTGTGTCTGATCTCAGCCTGGGCTGTGCTCTATGTCTGCTGCATCCGTGGAATAGAGACAACTGGAAAGGTATGGCTAGTCTTAACATCCAGTCCAGGCGCCTACTCTTTTCTTCCAAATCCAGGGAGCAGATCAGAAAGTCATGGGTTCGAATCCCAAGACTGCTAGTGGCACCACTGCAGTTCCCTTGAGTAAGGTACCATCCCCACACACTGCTCCCTGGGCGCTGTGTTCCTGACTGCACGCTGCTTCACTTGGTGAATGAGTTTCATGTGTTAAATGGGTTAAATGTGTTAAATGAGTTAAATGTGTTTAATGAGTTAAATGAGTTAAATGTGTTAAATGAGTTAAATGTGTTAAATGAGTTAAATGTGTTAAATGAGTTAAACGTGTTAAACGAGTTAAACGGGTTAAACGGGTTAAACGGGTTAAACGTGTTAAATGAGTTAAATGAGTTAAATGAGTTAAATGAGTTAAACGAGTTAAATGAGTTAAATGTGTTAAATGAGTTAAATGTGTTAAATAGGTTAAATGAGTTAAACGAGTTAAACGAGTTAAACAAATTAAATGTGTTAAATGAGTTAAATGTGTTAAATGAGTTAAATGAGTTATATGTATTAAATGAGTTAAGAGTTAAATGTGTTAAATGGGTTAAACTGATTAAATACAGAGGAAGAATTTCGTGCCGTTCTCCCTGTGTGCTGTGGTATGATCATGTATGATACTTTTTTAAAACAAACGGACCTGGGGCTGTATTACAGAAACTCTTAAGTATAAAGTTAAGAAAGAGGATTTTTTCAATTTGGTATTACAGAAGCAAATCCTAACTGAATTTAGGAATCCTATCTTATCTCGAGTCAGGAATCCTAAATAAACAATCTAACATCGATGATCCACTTTTACGTCTGTTACCTAGCAACTAGCGCAACAGTTCATCTGGCGAAGTAACTGTTACCTGCAGCCACTAGTAGCTTTACGAGGCTACAGTCCTTAACACTGTATCGTCAGAGTATCTTCATTACTGTCTTCAAATATAGATGTTGAACAACGTTGTGCTCTGAACTTTAAACCAGACGAACTGTAGTATAGGGACACACACACTCTCTCTCTCTCACACACACACAAACACACACACACACACTTCAATTGTTCCTCCACAATCCTATGCTGGAGGGCTCGAAACTTCTGTGTCTTGGCATTTTATGTGTGGTGGCTTCAATGTGTCACAATTTAACTTATTTAACCCATTTAACCCATTAAACACATTTAACCCATTAAACACATTTAACCCATTAAACACATTTAACTCATTTAACACATTTAACTCATTTAACCCATTTAACCCATTTAACCCATTAAACACATTTAACCCATTAAACACATTTAACTCATTAAACACATTTAACTCATTTAACACATTTAACTAATTTAACTAATTTAACCCATTTAACTAATTTAACACATTTAACACATTTAACCCATTTAACTAATTTAACACATTTAACACATTTAAATCATTTAACTCATTTAACACATTTAACCCATTTAACCCATTTAACTAATTTAACTAATTTAACACATTTAACCCATTTAACCCATTTAACTCATTTAACACATTTAACCCATTTAATACGAGTTTTAGCTTATAATGTGTCTTAAATGAATTGAATTCTTTATTTAGAATACCTGAAACACCACGTCCAGCACTAAACATTAACTTGGACAAATAAACTGTATCAGTCTTCCTGCTTAAGGAGAACATTTACTGTAATTAAAGTGAATGACTGTTTTCAAAAGAACATTGATATCATGTTATAAAGGTTTAGTGCTTTGCCGTTAGTCCAGTGTAGAGTAGTCACGGCATTACTTTAATCAACTGTTTCATCTTTCAACAAGGTCTAGAAATAATAAAACAGTATAAACACTCAATAAAAAATATGAATTCACAGATTATAAAATTACACGTTTATATAAATGATATTTAACTGTATCCTACAGAACTGCTGATAATCACGAATTGTGCAGATCTCATGTGCCTACATACCTTAAGAACAGTTCTGTAAGAAAATGGACTCTTAAGGGGAGTTGGAACACAGCACTGGGCACGGCTTTTACAGTTACGTGTGTAGAGAATTAAACAGATTTAATAATCTTTCCGTAATAAAGCTATAAAGTTATTAACGCAACCTTTGACATGTTCTAGTGCATGCAGGCTTTTATTTTGGGATCAAATCAAAAACTCATATGATGTCATGAAAAATATGAACATTTAGTAATTGAACCATTTATGAACAGTTTATGCAGTTGTTTACATGAGATACAGACTTTTATTTTGAAAATATTAGTATGCAGATTTTCTAACTGTTCATAAAAGGTGCAATCAACACTTATGTTTACGTCATAAACGTGTTATGTAAATATAATATGAAGGTAACTGTTTATGAGGCTTCCCAGCACCTACCTAAGACCTTCATGACTCTTACAAGGTTTAAGCATCGGTTCCTGGGGTGGAACGACATCAGATTTGAGAAAAAGCCGCTGGTAGAATAACAAGACTTGATGAGCTTGATGCTTATGTAGATTTATGTAAATCATAAAATGTTTATGTAGGCTACATAAGTTACCATATAAGGATTTACCAATCTGTTAATTTGTTTCATCTGCAAGGTTTCAGTGTGTCCTCTCTCCTCCAGGCCGTGTACGTGACGTCCACGTTGCCTTACGTGGTCCTGACCATCTTCCTCATTCGAGGACTCACTCTGAAAGGCTCCATCAGTGGAATCAAGTTTCTCTTCACGCCAGATGTGAGTATGAAGCTTCATTCAACTCCCGATTCCTTTTGTTTGCAGGTTACATTTCTTTCTGTGGTGCTGGACCACTTTACTGCTGCTCACACCAGCTATTGTGGGGCTTTAGCCTTTTATTTTACATCAAAAACAAGAAAAACCTGCCAGCACTCTCATACAGCCTCATATCGACCAGCTTCCCGTTCCGGATGTTCCATTCGGCCTCAAATGCAGCACCAATTACGGTGGAATGAAAAGGATGAATACAGCCCCGCTTTTTGTGTTTCAGCACTGTTTTTACCTCCTACAATTTGTTGGATAGATGAACCCAGATACACCTCTTGCATTGCAGCTGTCTTGCCGTCTGCACTTTGATCTTTCTATTTATTTTACTACAGGAATGCTTTTACGACTTTACTACTATTTATTTATGTACACTACCAGTCAAAAGTTTGGACACATCTTCTCATTCAGTGTTTTTTCTTTGTTTTTATTATTTTCTACATTGTAGATTAATACTGAAAACAAAAAAATGGTGAAGGAACACGTGGAACTATGCAGTAAACAAAAAGACTTAAACAAACCAGAATATGTTCTGTAAGAAGGTAATGATGGACTGTTGTTTTGTTACTTAGTTAAGTGGTTCTTGCCATAATGTGGAGTAGAACCGTAGTGGAATAGGATCACTAGCTGTGTACCAACCCCACCATCACAACTGATGATCCCAAACACATTAAGAAGGCAAGAAATTCCACTAATGGAATCCACTAACTCTTGATGAAGAACAGCTGTAAATATCATTCCAGGTCCATTCCTCATGAATCTGAATGAAACAATGCCAAGAGTGTGCAAAGCTGTCATCAGAGCAATAGGTGTTGTTTTCAGTATTAATCTACAATGTAGCCAATAATAAAAACAAAGGAAATCGCTGAATGAGGGTGTGTTCAAACTTTTGACTGGTAGTGTAGGGATGTGTCAGTTATGAAAAGTTTGCCTGACTCTAAACGTTATGAACTTATCTTCATGTGAAGGATCTGCAATACATGCCTAGCCCCCTTTTCAAGTCTATGCATTTAAATCCCATTCTTTTGTGTTCTAGATGTGCAGTATATTTCAACATTAACGCTCAATGCTTCATCCTGTTACAACTGAATGTTGATCATTGAATTCTAATGAATATATTCTGAATTGTGTTGACTGAATCAGGGCCTGTGCCACTGAGAGAATCGTTTTTTTAATGACCAATTTTAACCTCCAAGCACTGAATGAACGAATAATAATTAATCAGCTCTCTTCTGGAATATATTGCACCTTCTGTATGTGTGTAGCCCACAATCCTAACAAAGTTCCCAGCTGTCGGAAATAATGTCTGAAATCTATGTAAGATCAGGAGTGCTCTTGAATAGATTTTTTTTTTCTTTTTTAAACCACTATCCATAAACCATAGCCATGCTCATGTATTAATTATTCAGATGTTGAAACGGTGTACAGTGGTACTAGAATTTCCTCTTAAAGGTAGTTTAGGTGGCTTTCCATGATTACTCTATATATATAGTATATATAAGTGTATGTTTTGATGTATGCAGAATGCCCAGAACTTGTTTCATTCCGTTGCATCATTGGCACAGATGTTGCTGCAATTATTTACTTTGATCAGCAGGTCTTCTCTAAAAAAAGATTCTGATAATAATAACGTGGTTTAGATGAAATGAAGTTTTTGATCCCATATTTGTAAACAAAATGTTTCTCTGTTTTTCGATTTGTCCTGGAAACATGAGATATTTTATTAAGTCTATTTCTAAAGGTAGAATATGCAATATATTTTTGGGACTATTTTTGAGGAATCTATTTAAATCAAAGTCCTTATATTGTTTTAACTAATTACAAATGGTTTTGATGTGGATCATAAATTGAAAACAATAGTAATAACCAAATAGACATGAGATAAAACATGGACAGTGTTTCATTTTTTAAATAATTTTATTAGGTTAGAATCCAAAGGTGTGGAGTACTTGAGAGCCATCAATGAAAAAAAAAAAAAATATGTACATATATTGATTATTGAAGAAAGACCAGACCATCTTTCAAATGAGATAAAAAAAAATGTTGCACAATATGTTTTAGTACTTATGAGGCATGTAACTCTATATTTAAAGAAGTTATTTAACATTTGAGTATACAAACTATATAGATGATCTATCTATATTTCAAGTAACAAGTCATCTTAGTTGAAAAGTGTTTTGAAGTGCTGTTGCAATATTAGTGGTCGATGAGCGCCGTACATTTAAAAAAATTGTTTTATTTAAGCTATGAAGTCTTCAGTAAAAAAATAAAAAACACAAATTTCAGTTGTTGTGTTTATGGAGACTTGGAGTTGGCATCAAGGGGTAAAGACCAAAGCACACTCTTCTACTGGTGCCCCTTCGTGTGTGTTTTGCATATGTGGGGCAGCCTCAGCAACTAGAAACCGTACAGTACTGCTGCTGTCAGGGCAGAACGACTTCTGTCCCCAGACCTTAGTCAGATAGGTACTTGAATTATCAGTTGCTGTGAATCACTTGAGTAGTAGTTTATAATGTGCATTTACATGTGGCCTTTTTCCCATTCACTGTAAGCTGTTTTGTATTTGGTTTGCAGGAAACAAGCCAAATTGCTCTTACACACGGTAGGAAACAATGTAAACCGTATTCCGAACACACATTTGACCAAGAACAGCAGGTGAAAACAAACGTCACTCTACTACACTGGTTATTTAGTCCTAGGGACACAGAGTCTGCTGTTTTGATTTGATTTTGTCTTTCATTTTCATATTTCGACAAAGAAACTTCATTTTTTTTTTATTACAACTTGTATTATATGTTACTGGTTGATTGCTACAGTGTGACTCCTATGGTTTCCTAGGCTTTTTGAACACTAGATTACCAGCATGTGCTAGAAACACCTGTCATAGGAGGCCTCCAGAGAGCGGTTAACTCACCAGATTATGAGGGAACTTGATCTAAACTCTTTGCAAATCTCGTAGATCCAATGTTCAGACAGTTCAGTCTTTATAAGAAGACAAGAAGTGTTTATTGGTAGCCTTTTAGTGGCTTGTTACATGTTGCATGGCTGTATAATTGCTTATGGTTAAGAATTCCCTCTGGATCATGGAGTTTGGCCACTTCTCTGCAATGAAACATTGTTCATGTGGTTTTGTATGATTTCCTTTAACCACAATGACCAAAATCAAGAGGTGTTTTGGTTTCTTTGGAGCCCCCAATTCTGACCAATACTAAGATTCGATTGTCTCTGCTTTCTATGTAACTAGGTTAGTGCTTATAGCTAACATATATTTTAATAGAATGGGAGAATGAATAAAGTTATTTTTGACTGGGGACTCGGGGGGGATATGTTTTAATTAGTTAATTTGTGTTGCTTTGTCATGCACTCTGTTTTTTTTTTTTTTTTTTTAATGGCGACAAGAATCCCTGCTGATTATTGTTGAAATGAAAGAGTATTTATAAAAACATTCTTTTGTTAAAACTGGTTTGGAGTGTTTTTTATTGCTGCTTTTCTGTTTCCCAGCATACATGAATTTACAGTGTTACCCACACAGTGAGGTTCAGTCTTTTACATTTTGGGTTTTTTAGTTGTTTGCGAAGAGGTAAACTTAAGTGCTATGTTCTAATAGCACCACAAAAAGACATGAAATCTTGTTAACAGTTGAAAAATGAAAGTTTTTAGAAAGATCTACTGCATTGTTCACCATATTTAACCAGCAGAGGTCATCAGTTAGTCATGAACTCGGAATCTTTTGACAGATATAATCAAAAACCACATTTCCTTTCTTACTGGAAATAGTTTCTTGTTTATAAACATTTTTGTAACATTGTATTACATACAAATCTCAAAACAAACTATTTATGACCAGTCATGTTTTTGCACAACATAGATTTTATCCATTTATTTCACAAACTGCAGATTTTTATTCTTGTCATCTCTAGAGAGTTGTTGAGTGAACAACTATAAACGAAAATACATCAAATAACTCAAGTTTCCTTTGTACCATGGAAAGAATCAGTAACAGTACATATCTGACATCCTATTAATTGGCTGTGTGGTGATGCAGAGTGCAATTCTAGACTGTCCTTCAACTTTAAATGTGTTAATTGACACATTAATGTGTTTCATCCCATTGACTGTCACTTAATAGCTAAATAAATATCTAACAGTTGTATGATGGCTTCTTGTATGTCAGTAGTTATGAATAGAAAAAGACATTTTCTGGGTAATAAAGGCCGTCAGATGGTGAACAAACTGTTACTGTATTAGTAAAGAACATTGTGTGTAATTTTAGAAATATTAAGTGAGTTATATGAAAAATCTCAGAGTGTGCCAAAACTTTTGACCGGTAGTGTATATCCACCTATGCACCTTACAGCAAATTTGATCTGTCCGTTCACATTGAGGTTATTAGCATTATTAGAAGCACGTCTTTTTGAATGAAGCACAATTAAGGTTTACTGATCTGGCAAAAATGTGAAATGATCACAATTCATAATGACTGAATATTTTTTTTTTCCTGATATAAGTTGAGACAGTAGTGCAAAAGTACACTTTCATCATACTCCAGGGTTCTAATGATGCCCTTTATAATAAAGGATGCATTCACAATATAGTTACAATATAAATAGTCATATTGCCCAGCCCTAGGTGTGATCTAAGATAAAGTTAATTTACATGCAGCGGTCTTAAAGGCACAGTAACAAAAATCCGGTTCTGTTTCTATTTTTTGCATTGGACTTAGGCTGCAAATGGTTATGCAAAAAATAATTTATGGCAGTTTTAAGGTGCATAAGACCACAGAAGTATCCTTCAGATGTAGACTATAGGAAAAAGTAGGACAAGGTGTTTGACAGGAATTCTATAAATTACTTCAAGGATGTCCAGCCGGCTGGTGTGGCATTTATTTCCACACTGATCAGAGTAAGACCAGTTGATCGAGGTGGGATCAGGGGTGCTCCTGCCTAATGGATGTGATAAGATATATATTAAAGCTGGGCAATAATGTTTCTAGAGCATGGGCCCCGGAACCATTATAGCAGTGGTGGTTATATATATATGTATAGATATAGATATAGATATAGATATGTATGAACACTGTGAATATATATACAAGTACACACTGGAGTGTCCTCACACTGACAAAAACGCCAATAAAGCACCAGAAAAATTGCAGTTTGCACACAGTAATCTGGGTTGAGGCGAGCAGGATGTACATTCGAGATCCACAAACATTTAATAAAAAACTAGAATCAAACACACAAACATAAACCAGGATTACTGGGTTAAACAAAAACAGGAACAATACGAAAGGACAACGCTTAAACATGAGAGGCTATGAAATTAAAGACAAGCACAAAAACTGGGTATTTAACAGGAATATTACAAGAATGTAATAAAAAGGGAAAATATGAAGCGATGTACAAAGAATCCACAAATACAGACTGCAAAACGAGGTATTTATTTATACTAAATATGGAAATGAGAACACCTGGGCAGGGGAGGAGACAAGACCAAGGTGAGCAGGATAACGAGGGGGCGGGGCTAAGGCGGGGCTAAGACCAAAGCAGCAACAAACTCACATGGACAAGGTAAACAAAGGCACTTGGAGAACATAAACAACAACATAGACAAGAACACATGGGAAAAGGACACAAATAAAATACAAAACCCAAAAAATAAGAGAAAACATTACAATTTGAACAAAAACCTGCAGCCGTAGTAGTCCTTTGCAGACAGGATGGGACACAGATGCATGGACACTGTAACTCAGGCTTTAAAATAATATAATTTTTTTCCTGTATTCTTACAGGTGTGTGGTTTTCTTTTTGCCCAGTTGTGGATTCTGGGTCTTTGTGTCTTTACACAGTCTGATTGCTTGTGGGTTTGCTAATGCACTTTAGTTTGTGTGGGATGTTTTCCTTCGCTGTGTTATGCGGTCATGGATCTCTGAGCTGTGTGTTCCTTTTGCTCAGGCTGAAAGCTGCACTGGATATTCATGCCGCTCTTCGTCCTTGTCCGTATCTCCTGCCCCGGTAGGTGGATTCAGCTTTGGACTTTCTGATCCTCTTTAAAGTTATTAGCTGTGTAGAGCTGTGACCAGACAGCAGTGTTGACCGCCTCGCAGTGGGAGGCGCCCAGCAGGGAACTGTGTCAAGACATACCAACAGAATAGCATTACTTTCGACATAGTATTTATCAGGGGAGCAGGGGAGGGCACCAAAAGTCACTATACTTTCAGCGTATTCCAGTCATTTTAAATACACACTGAAATGAAAACACCTTGATATTAGAAGCTTGTTTTGAATGATGATTACATCGCTGACCCAAACATTACTGTAAACTAATATTACAGTGTCTCACAGCATACAGGGCTTTATCTGGGTCTGAACATATAGGAAAGTCTTTTTAGTTTTTAGTTTGTACACTGGAAAAAATGAGTCAGCAGATGGATTGTGAGGATCTGGGCAATATTCTACTGGGAAATCTTGGGCCTTGGCATTCATGCAGATGGGGCAGCTGGTGGCCTGTGTTTAGGGATCTGCCCCTGTCATGGGTTTGAATCCAAGGGCTGCAAGTGGCACCACAGTGGTACCCTTGAGCACACACTGCTCCCGAGGTGCTGCGTCATCGACTCCCCACTGCTTCACTTGGGCAAATGGGTTAAAGGCAGAGAAGAGGTTCACACTCTTCACACTGTGTTCACGCGTGACAAATGGCCACTTTACTTTGACACGGACCACCTACCTAAACACTGTTGCAGACCAAGAACTCACTTTCATAGCAACAGTATTTTCTAATGGCCTGCTTCAGCAGGATTATGTGCTCTGCCATGCTACAAAAACTGTTTGTTGAAAATGACAGAAGGGTCCAAGGTGTTGACTAGACTCCAAATTCTCAGGACCATACCTCACGTACCTTACAGGACTCTGCTGCTAGCACACATTCAGAAGTCTTGTGGCGTGGAGGGAGACCTACATAACACTGGGCAAATGGTTTGATTGTCATGGCTGAATGGGGTATATATATGAAATGTGTCAAAAATTTGCTCAGGCTGCATTTTCTTTTCCCCCACCAGAATTTTGAATGTACCAAACTGAAACAGTGCATTGGAAATGTGCAAAAGTGTACTTATTTACACTAAAAAAAGCAGCAAAACATGAATTCTGGCCAAAGGCTCCCACAGTCGTATATAAGGATATGTGTGACATCTGTTTTTATGAAACAATCTGTAGTGTGCAAGATAAACAGAACAAGAGCTTACTGGGGGTACCATTACTTCATCACTCTCTCATCTCTCCTGCCCCCATGCTATCAGGCCGGGAGCAATTAACTTCCAGGGCTTACTGAGATTTTAATGAATTCTCTTAAGCAGGTTTGCTACCTAATCATGCCTTGGTTTGCATAAGCAGAATGTTCATTACAGGGTCTTGTTGAGTAATTTAGGATATTGAAATGGTTTAGAGTGGCGGCAGAAATTACCAGGGGCAAGCTCATGTTGTTAGTTAATCGCTGCAATTACCTTCCCAAACAGGTACATTTTTAAATGCCAATATATAAAACATTACTAAACATAACATTCTGTGCTAAATTAATGTCTGGTACAATTCGCAGAATGACTGTTGTACATAAAACGGCTATGAATTTCAGTCTGTATGAATTCAAGATTTTTTTATTTGTTACATTATAGTTATAGTTATTAAATTACAAAATGCAATTATACAGAAAGAAGCATATTCCAAATAAACAAACAATAGAATTATTAACAAGATCTGCACAGTATTTAAAAATGCTATAGAATATATATGTACTGTAAAGTGCAGTGTGCTAGTTTTCTGTTTTCTGGTTCTGTCCTAGTAGGAGCATCGAAGATCCTCATGATCCTCTGTTTTGTTACGTTTGCCTGATTTCAGCAGGTTGGACAGACAGTTACTGTGGTAAACCGTGCTCTGATGATCATAGTTGCTCTAATCCTTCATCTCCTGGTGTAAATATCCTGCAAAGATAGCCCCCGGTGAGCAGTGTGTGGGGATGGTACCATGCTCAAGGTTACCTCAGTGGTGTCACTGGCAGTCCTGGGACTCGACCCCACAACCTACCGACTGCATGGGCAACTTCCTAAACACTAGGCCACCACCAGGAGTTTGGGGAGTTTTTAAATCTTCTTTTGAGAAAGTTTGGTTCTTTCTTTGTTCATGGCCAACCTTTTCCTGTGCTTAGACTAAACCTCTTTTGATAAGCACATTTTTCAGCTGAACCCTCAGTATACCTCCTGCACATGGATGAACACCCCTGTACGCTTGGCTGAGCACTTGAGATGGCTTATCAGAGCCAGTAATCTGGGAGCAATGACATCACCAATCTCAAGTGTGTGTATGCGTGTGTGTCTCTGAGGACTGAGAAGGTCACACGGAAGAACAAGAGTGTTCACTTGTGTGTCCTGCTTCACTGTCCCTTGCACTTACATTCACACTCACACACGCCAAGGAGAGGAGGCATGGAGGAAGGCATGAACATGGCCGTGGCAGACACACACATGGAGGAGCTGGTGGAACACTCTGGATCCATGGCTGCTGAGGCTGGAGGAGTGCTGCTGAGAGAGCCGTACCATGCTGACCTCCTACTAGCACCTGAAGCAGACTTCATAGTGGGTCAGTACGTGAGTCTTTCATCCTTTCTGTGATTAAATGCAGTTTTAAGCGTATGTAAGAAGTATGATGATTTTTAAAATGACACTGAAAAAATCTTTCATTATATTGAGTGAATCTTATATTAAGATCCACTATTACCTAAACCAGTGGTCCTCAGGGGCCCCTAGACAGCAATTGCCTCTACACATCTACACATTATGGTACACATAAAACTGTACCAGAATTAGAGATTAACCGACATTGGACTACTAACCCTGGGATTGGACATTGACATGGAATCCCAGGCTTAGTAATTATTTGCTTATGTATGTATTTGATGTCTTCTGGGAGACACAAAATAGGTTAGAAAAAGGTAAACTTAAATAATATAGAAAAAAATGCAAAATAAAATCTGGAGAACAAAGGAAAGAGGGAAAATCAATTTCTTATAACTTATAACTGTACTACGTTAGAAACTTAACTGCTTCTAACATGCCTGGTTAGAAATGATTTCAAATACTGGTAAAGTTTAGTTATTATGAGCATATGAGTTCAGTAACTTGGAAAAAATTGCTTGTTTAATAACATTTCCTCTGCTGTTGTCCCGTCACCTTTTGTTGGTCTACAAGTGTTACGGATGTGAAGTGAACACACAGAACTGTTTGTATTTCTGCTCCAGCAGGATGCAGTCTTGCTAATTCCCCTTTACCACCCTGGGATTAAGAGCTATTTTAATCCCAATCTCCATATGGGTCCTCCTAAGGTAGAATGGGCCTGCTGCTGGATTTACTGTTAGAGGTGAAGGAAGCAGCTCAAATAGTAATCTCTGAAACTACATTTGTTAAGTTAGTAGGGGGAATACTGGTTTTCATGCTCTATGATGCTATGTATTGCCAGATTGTGTGTATTTCCATATTTAATACAGAATCAAAACATTTTCCTTGCATGCTGTCATGTACTTCTGCATGAAACTACATGGTAGTGGCTGAGGGTGGTCAGAGGTTGATATTAAGAGGTTCATATTAATATTATAATACAATTTTTTCATGTCTGCTGGCATACAGTGATGCAGACTAAAACAGTCAACAATTTAGAGAGCAGGCAAAACATTTGATGAATATGCTCAATATGACTAGGGACATAATCTAATGTCCAGGTAAAAAAAATCAGAGGCAGGTTAACTTTAAGAGTGATCCATGTTAACAGTCCTCTAGAAATACAGTTTGGATGTGTTTAGCCAGTAGGTGATTTTAGTTCCTCCAATATTATGAGACATTCTTGATAAGTATCAGGGGTTAGCGCTGTTGCCTCACAGCAAGAAGGTCCTGGGTTCGGCTCCCAGGTTGTGCGCAGGGTCTTTCTGTGTGGAGTTTGCATGTTCTCCCCGTGACCGCGTGGGTTTCCTCCGGGGACTCTGGTTTCCTCCCATCTATGTGAATTGAGCATAGTAAATTGCCCCTAGGTGTGAATGTGAGTGTGTATGGTTGTCTGTCTCTATGTGTGGCCCTG
>JBBPCY010000156.1:6790777-6812316 GCA_037974405.1 Brachyalestes nurse | reverse complement strand
ATTAGAATACTGTGAAGACATCAACCCAACCTGGTTTGATGGTCATGCTATCACAGTGCTTGACTGGCCAGCCAACTCTTCCATGATATTCTACTTTTTTGGAAAGGGTCCGTATATGTATGTATACGGCCCCGGTTAAAAAACGTGAAACAGCACCACCCCCAATCGCGGTGAAACAGAGAATTTCAGTTAAACATGTTTCACTGGCGCCCCGTTCATTTCAATGTAAATCTTCTCAGACTCCAGCGGCTTGTGGATTTTCAAGATTTCAGTGGACTCTAATGGTAAATAAGTCCCACCCGTGAAACAAGTGACTGATACTGTGATAGTTCTCCGCTTCAAAATGACTGACGTAAACTGTGGCCATTCGACGCCTTTGTTTACACTTTGTTCTATTTTTTGTACTTAGTACGGACCTTTAGTGTGAGACTGAAGTTTCATACATACCAAACCGCGTAACATATTATTTACTAGTATTTATTTATAATATTTCTTTTTATTTTATATTTTATTATTCGTTTACGAGTGCACAGAAGGAAGGGTATTAGCTTGTTAGCTTGACCGCTTTGCTAGCAATTCCCACCACCCAGCCAAGCTGGGCACTGGTGAAATCGTGGGAATAAAATCTTGCTGGTATAACAGAGTGATTAACAACGTCACCAAGAAGACCAGGAGGGTAGAATTAATTTATAAGTTGAGAAAGAGGTTAGATATGTTTTCTTGGAAATATTGTTAATTGTGTACTGTTGAAATAAACAATACTATTACGTGTTGTAAGATATGTATATATATATGCCATGTATTGTGGCTACTTACTGTGACTGCCCATCTGTGTCCCTACAAGAGTCACAGACCCACTGATCTCAGATCAGACCTTAGTGATCCTGTTCAGTGCTCTGAAAAAGACGCTGAGCTGATCCCAGATCAGTGTTCTTATTTGATACAGATCGTTTTGATTAATGAATGAATGCTTTAGTAATTAAACACGCGTGTTCTGAGAACTGCAAGGTCAAATAGGATCGTCGGATCGTGCTGTATGGCTGCTGGGGGCGCCACTGGACATCCCCCTTTCCCTCTCGCTCTCTCTCTCTCTCTCTCTCTCGCTCTCTCCCACCCAGTGGAAACATGGCCCCTCAGCAGCAGCAACCCCCAGTCTCCGTGCCGAGGCGCCTCAGATGCACACAGTGGACTGGGTCTGTGTGACATGGAAGTGAGGAGAAAGGACAGTGTGAGCATTTTTCACTTCCACATCAGAACGGACGAATCGTTCTGTCGCGTTGTCCCCCCACCACCCCTCCATCCATCCATCCACCCTCCCTGCACCCCCTCCAGCATCTGCACATCCCAGGCAGCGTGTGTGTGTCCCACCGTAGCAGCATCGGGCTGCTGAGAGAGAGCTGAGGGAGAGAGGAGAGAGGAGAAGAGGAAGACAGATAAAAGGGTGCAGGAAAAGGACCGCAGAGGCGTTTGGCGCAGTCCTGCAGGAGGACAGCGGAGAGATGAGGTAAGCACCGCTCCTGGAACCTCGTGCACCACGCGCGGCTGGGGAGATGCGGCTTAATAGGATTATCTTTCCGCATCTGTCTCGTAGCTTATCTTTTATTATTATTATTTTTAATATTATTATCATCATCGTCATCATTTTTGACATCTAGTAAAATCACCAATGCCCCTGTAAACCAGGGTCCGTGTCTTTTGCATGGGTTTGACCCTGCGGTGGGCCTGATCTGGAGTACGGAGATATGCTTTCGTACCGGCTGAGATGATTTTCTGACCAACGATGGACCTTTAATGTGCACAAGAGTGGCAAAAGGAGCAGGGAGGGCGTGGTCAGCGTAGACCGGCGCTGTTGTCATAGAAACGAAACGGCACGTGCGTAACATGGTGATTAGAACGTTCATTGATGGGACAACGGGCTGCGCGATAATCTTGAATCATTTAACCGCGATACTGGACTTCGCGATTTCTTATATCGCATGTGGACAAAAGTATTGGGACGGTTGACCATTACACCAACAGGGACTTCAACGACATTGCATTAAAATGCATAGACTTTAATGTGGAGTTGGTGTCCATTTTGCAGCTATAACAGCTTCCACTCTTCTTTTGGAGTGTTTCTGTTTGAATTTGTGCCCATTCATTCTGTAGATCCCCCAAGGACCACATGAGTAGCCCGCGGACCTGTTCTAAAAATAGCACAACTCACCAGTGAGCAGTGTCTAACATTTACTTTTATCCTGCTTCTATTCTTATTTAATCACATTTGCATTTATATAGATCTGAAAATGACAATATCTAAAAAAGCATTTAGGTAAACTCTTTTCTAGTGCTCAGTCCCTGTGAAGTAGCTCTCAGTTTCAAAAATGTTGGTGACCCCTGCTGTAGAGCATTTATGAGGTCAGGCACTGATGAGAAGGCCTGGCTCACAATCTCCATTCCAGTTCACCCCAAAGGTGTTGGATGGGGTTGTGGTCAGGGCTCTGTGAGGGCCGGTCAAGTTCTTCCACACCGACCTCAACCAACCATGTTTTTATGGAGCTTTTTTTGTGCACTGGAACACAGTCATGCTGGACCTTCTCCAAACTGGGTTCATGGTGTTGTCCAAAACTTGGTATGCTGAAGCTTTAGGATTGCCCTTCACTGGAAGTAAGAGGCGAAGCCCTGAATTAAGAGATGTGTCCCAATACTTTTGTCCATATAGTGGAGATGCAAATAAGCCCGCTAAACAATCACAGCGTTTGTATGTTTTTTCCTTTTTTTGGTGCTGTGTACTGTGAAAAACCAGATCAGTGTTTGTGTGGATGTAATTATGATTAAAAAGTGTAATTTAGAGCAATGGTTCTCAACCTTTTCAACATCAAGGCCCACCTATCTATCACAGCATGTTGTCCAGGCCAACTTGACCACATAACATGATATTATATAACCAATGTTGGACCAATGGCCCGTCTAGATGTTAGATTCGCAGCCCAATCAAAAGCCTTCGCGGCCCACTGGTGGTCCCCGGCCCAGTGGTTGAGAAACCAGGATTTAGAGGATGTATTTCTCCTTATCATTATTAATTATGTCACATTATGACACGATATGCTTTCCTGAGCATGATGTGGAGACATATAATTTTACAACATTTTCAAAATATTTCAATATTTATCACAATATTGTTTTTTCTGTCATACTGGAATCACAGAAGGCTGCAGTATACTAAAAAACCCTTAAAATATTCACAGTGTCTCTGTGTGCAGCGAGCATCTCGTCCAGTTTAGATGAGTCTGTGGCTGTTATAATGAATCAAAAAATTTATATGACCTCCAAAAAAGTTAATGATATTCACTTTTCAGGTTATTCTGTATTAATCAAGGCATATTATTGATTCACAGTGTGTTTTAATGTATTACAAGGAACATCTAAATTAAAATGTGCACCAATGTAATGATAATACTAGTATTCTGTTCTACTTAAAGATCCTCAATGTTTAATTTGTCCTAGTTGCAAAATAAATACGCTCTTTGAATCACAGAATATACTGTACATTGTTTTTTAAGCTGTGGTTATTTTAGCGTTCATTGCAAATGTCTAAGGGTCTAGCTGGACTAGATACAGGCTGTATAAAGTTTTTAGACGTATGTAGCAAGAAATAGCTGACCACAATCCTTTCTTTGCAGTGATTACTGTTGCAACCGTTTGTCTTATATCTAATGCTGATAATAATCTCCCAGCCATGCCTAATTTCAGAAGCTGGAAGTGCTATACTCATTCAGAGCCTTGAGTTCAGAATGTGAATTAAGTTGTTTTATTGAAAAAATATATTAAAACAGAATAAACCCACATGACTTGAGTACACTGTGAAATTTGCACCAGTCTGCCCTCCTCCTACAATGTTTTCAGTTCACATCCAGCATCAGATACAGCAGGTCTCTCCTGAGTGCCATGCTGAGGCCAATTGGTGCTGGCAGATCCTGTAGCAGGCGGTGTGAAGATTCACTGCTCCCCCAAGGTCAGGGTCGGAGTCTGCCAAGTCTGTCTGCCGTCGTTGTCCAGCAGGCCAGTCTACGCACAGTGGCAGGCCTAGCGTGCTGGCGGTAGTTGTATACTCTTACCAGAAAAACCTCTTGCTTGCTTTGTGTACAGCAGTTGACAAGAAGTGAAACATTTTTTAAATCTCTCACATAAAAGTCTTAGGTTCTAGATCTGAAACAAGCTTAACCCCCTAGGGATAACACTTCAGTTTCTCACCCTTTGGAAAGGGTCACAATATCATAACTTCAAAAATAAATTTCCTATAGAAAATGCTGAGCAATATTACTAGGTTATTGATAAATGGCTGAACTGGGGTCCAGGTGGTTGCTGGGTAGTTGCTATAGTATTATAAATGATTCCAATGGTGTTGATAGGTGTTTGCTTTGCTATAGCATGTCAAGTGGTTACTAGAGTGTTGCTAAGAGGTTGGTTGGTGTTTAAAATGGTTGCTGTGGTGCTACTAACAACCTGCTGGTTGTTAGGGTGTTGGTACATAGTTGAAATGAGTGCCTAAGTGGTTTCTGTGATCTCCCAGGTGGTTGCTAGGATGTTGCTGGGTGGTTGCTAGTGTATTTCTATCATGATTATATTTAAATAGTGTAGAAACTTGCTAGTCAAAAATATAACAATAATAATAATAATAAGAAGAGGAGTCAGGCTTTCCATGATTAATATATCTGTGATTGTATGTGTGTGTGTGTGTTTGTGTGACCTGCTTCTCTCAGTGGCTGAGGGGCTTGTATATAATTTTGTTGGTCTTTTGTGTGTTACTAGTGCTTTAGATATATCTGACCTGCATGTGCTGAGTCAATAACTCCATGCATGTATGTAGACTGAGCTTTTAATGTAATGACACATGAGTAGTTGGGGGGCATGGGCTATGTGGCAAATGAAGGTTGTTTTTCTGTAAAAAAAACAGTTTACTTGGACAAGAGCTTGTAAAATTTTGACTGTTCCAGACATTTGTTTGGTTTATTATATCTGGAGAAACCTAAATGTTAATGGGTCAAAAACCAATACCATTTCACTGCCATAAAATGTTCATCAGCAGGTAGACAGATATGCTTTATTAAAGAAATCATGGTAAATACAGTACCAAAAAAATGGCGAAGTACAAGTGTAATGATACTATATCTTTAGATCTGAGATAATCTATAAGGTCGACTTCTAATATTTTAAATGCTTTGAAATTATTGCATAGCAATGCTTAAGTTTATGTAGTGAAGTACTAGGGTGACAGCAGACTGCATACTTACATTAAGGATGAAATGTTCTTAAATGCTATGAAGCTGAGAAAAAGCGTAGTGTTTTATCATAGAAAAACAAACAAATACAATTTCTATGTACAATTTTGATTGGGGGTTCTAAAATGCTGTATTGGAATCTGATGTGCAGCCTAGGTCTCCTGAATTCCAGAGTCAGGAAACCCTGGTGAGGACCACCATAATCTGTGACTCTGGTGTTGTTTTGGTTGGCCTGGAGGTGTTGAGTGAATGTGTTAACCCAATGATTCTGTCATCAGTCAGCTTCCTGCTGCTAATCTGGTATTAAGCTTAATTTAAAATGCCTTTTCAGTGATTTGTGTGTGTGTGTGTGTGTGTGTGTGTGTGTGTGTGTGTGTATGTGTGTGAGGTATATACACTTTTCGATGCAAACTGAAAAATTTGGTTCACCTCCTTTACTTAATGGTTTTTATGCTAAAATACGCTGTGCAGCGTTCTTTCTCTTTAACAACAGAAAAAACCCTACAGATCTGAAAACTTATGTTTACAAGATACTTAACACTTTCCTAATGAATCCGCTTTGATGGGGCATCTAAGAAAGTCTAGCAGCAATAACAGCATGCAAATTTTATTGACCTCCTTTAAAACCAGTGGGGCCTGCACTACAATTAATTGTTCTGGTTTCGCTTGGTGGTAGAGCAAACAGTCTAAGCAGTTACAGAGCTATTTTAAAACCTCTCAGACTAGCTGACACAGACACCCTTTCGCTCCCCCGCTTCCAGTTCAGCGATTATAATCTGTCAAATAGAGCTGTAGTATAGTTCCATATAGGCCTGACATGTACATCAACACATTAAGGCATACTTATAGCTTGTGGCATCTTTATTGACTTTGGACTTTCTCTTAAAAGAGCGTACCGATCCTGGGTCAACTCAGACAGGGAAACATGTGAGTCATCAGGAACCACAAGCTGTTTTATTTTTCCAGCTTTTAACCAGTGTATGTTCTTAAACATTAAATTATATCAAACAAAAGTCCTTGACAGACACCAGGGTATGTTTTTCTTGCTCTGCTCGTGGCTTCTCTCGATTGGTTCTGTCTCTCTTCTCCTACTGCAGGAGGGGAAGATTACAACGATGTAATCAATCAATGATTAGCTCAGCATTTCACCATGACTCATTTTTCCCCTTGCAGGTAAAGCAAGACCACACTCCCTGCTCCATCAAGAGATTTTGGTTTGTCCTGGTTAAATAAATGGTGTTTAAATATTTCAGTAATAGTCTATGCCTAAAAGGACCTATAAATCATCTGTATTCAATCTGACAGTGGAATAGAATATCTGGATTGTTATTGGAAATATATAACATGGCTTCAGTTTGTGACTCCCTGGCCTTGTTCAGAAAGACAGCTCCAATCCAGTTTTTCAGCTTATTTGATTTGGACAGATCTTTTGCAGTCTGAACAGTGAAAAGCCACATAAAAGGGGACCTTTTCCAGTCAGATCCAAGCTACATTTGTTGATGGTTTTGACTCGACTTCAAAACAGCTCTCTGGACGTATGACTCAGTTTTAGCCTTAAGATCAGATTTTGGGGGTGTTTTCCACCATTAAGGGTTGGCGGTTCTTGACATCAGAATGTGCCAGTTCTGAAAATACTGAACATCGCATATTCTAATTTAATCATGAAGCCATAACAGACATTTAAACATTAAGCTTATTCACCTTTTAGCTGTTATCTGTGGCCCAGGTCATACTACTCAAATGTCTTGCTTTTTTCTTGTTCTAGTTATTCAAAAGACTGTTATGGAATAAATCATGATCATGCTGTTGACTAATTATAGTTGGTAATGTTAGCTAATTAATTATAGCTAATTATACACGTCTGGATTTCAGCTGGTTAATGTGACCAGAATGCATACAATATTATTATTTAAAGGGGACCTATTATGCAAAACTCAATTAAAATATTATAATAGGTCTATGGGCTATACAAAACATATTTATGAAGTTCTTTGAACAAAATCACTCTCACGTAAAGAGATATCGCCAGGTTTATTCTTCACAGTTTGGGTCCTGTTCAAAACGAGCCGTTTCAGGGCTCTGTCCCTTTCCTGCAAATAAGCTGTTGCTGGCCACGCCCCACCATCCCAAGCCACCCCACCCCTCGTAACAAAACGAAACTGCGATAGAACACACAAAAGTCATTATTTGAAAGTATTTACAACTCCCTCATCTGCTGACTTGTCACAGACAGTGTACAGATCTCCCACGATGCTGAAGTTAGCCCCTTATTCACAGCTCCTTATTCGAATTTTCCATTCCACCTTAAATACTTAAGGTGGAACCTTTTAAGGTGGGACGAAACTGATTGTTAATGGGACAGGGCCATCGAAAGTGAAATGGAGTCACACAGTCCTTCTGTTTTCTTTGTCTGAGAGAAAGTGGAGGGATTTGTGCTGTTCTTTGCAGCAACAACACAACACTTCATGAGTGACCTGCCTCTTCCTGTAGCCGTAGCGCTCGGCTTATCCGTGCTCGTAAAACTAGCAGACAAAATGGCGGATCTTCAATCTATCCACCTAATCTAGTAGGTGGGGTCTTGACAAATTCCATAGACCTATTATAACTAAAGTGAGTTTTGCATAATATGTCCCCTTTAAACTAATGTGATTATATAAGCAAATGCGACTGATAATAAATCATATTTAATCTAAAGTGTCGAAAATGATAAAATGATAAATGCAATTAGCTGACATTAGCCCAACATCGATGCCTATCAATACTGATTTGACTTCTCTTATCAGTAATCCGTAATCACTTATTTATTTACTTTTGTATCTTACAATGTCTCATTTTAATTACAGTGTCTCATTATTAGAGATGTCAAATCAGTATTGATAGGCATTGATGTTGGGCTGAGGTCATTTTATCATTTTCTACAACAACACAACAGGTTAAATGTGATTTATTATCAGTCACATTTGTTTGTATAATGTTGTATAATGTTGTATAACGCATTAGTTTTAATAATAACATTGTATGCATTCTGGTCACATTAATCAGCTGAAATCTTGATGTGTACGATTAGCTATAATTAATTAGCTAACATTACCAACTATAATTAGTTAACAGCATGAACATGATTTATTTCATAACAGTCTTTTGAATAACTAGAACAAGAAAAAAGCAAGACATTTGAGTAGGATGACCTGGGCCACAGATAACAGCTAAAAGGCGAATAAGCTTAATGTTTAAATGTTTACTTTAAAGCTACACCACATAAAAATAAATGACCAAAATGTCTGTTATGGCTTCATGATTAAATTAGAATCAGTTTAGGTGCACTACCATTCAAAGTTTGGAATTACGCTTGATGTTCGTCCTTTTTTATATAATAATAACTTATTCAGTGTGAATGTAAATATTAAAACCTGATGTTTTATTCAGTATTCCAGGAATTCTGTAATACACTACAAGTATATGCCTTGATAATAACTGGGATAAAATAGCATTACTAAAGTTTTTGTCTGATCATCACCTCATAACTAATACTGCAATGTGTGGTCCTGTGCTCTAAAAGACTGATGCTCATGCATGCCTATTAATGAAAAAAAAATCTGCAAGATGCTAGTATGTATTTTGTTTAAAAGAAGTAAACTACTATTTCTAATATGTATTTGGTTTCAAAGCAAGCTATGTGTGCTCTAAAAGGAAGAGGGACATATCATTGCCTCAGATTTCCACCAATTTCAGACGCATGGGGAGTGCTCTTATTGTTATTTCACCCGTCAGTCAGCGCATTTGTAAAACCTGTGATTGTGAGAAGTATTCCAGCGTGACCTCTTCCTGCCCAGGCCCTTTAGTTATAACTGGCACGATGTAAAATAGGCAATTGAACTGCATGCCATTTGAGGGATTGCTTTTACAGCACAACCGAACACTAAACATGCGCAGGGCTTTTTGATGCGAAAATATGATTCAGTGTGAAGGCACTAAAAGCATGTTGCCAATATATTCACTTGAGAGCATATTGATCCTGGCCGGTGTGTATGGATCTCTCTGGTGCTGCGTGCCTGGGTGGCCCACATATGAGTTTGAAATAGAACAGCTCGTGCTGAATTCTCAGGCCCTGGTGACCAGAAGTGGCTTCAAACACAAAAGGACCAACTCATGGATGTGTGGAGAAATCTTCTGACTAAGTATAGTGTGGAGGATTAGTCCCACTGCAGGTTTCCTCTCTAGGGTAGAAACTGCTTCTGGATGGAGTAGGTCAACTACTGGTTGATTTTGTTAGATGGATAAAGTTGCTGGGGCTTCCAGGGTTGAGGCCTCCAGGGTTGCTGGGTCCTGGACTTGTGTGGAGTGTGTGGAGTTTGCACGTGAATCGTGAATCGGAGTTTCTAAATTGGCCGTAGATGTGAGTGAATGGTAAATGAGCAATAGACTCCAGGTACCTGCGACCCTAGTGAGGAGTGAGCGGTTACAGAAAGTGAGTGAATGATAAAGTTTCTGAAAGATTTTTGTCATAAATTTTGTCATAAAACAGATAAACACATTGATAAATTAGTTCAAATTTTTTATCACAAGTATGTTTTTAATGCGCTGATTTTGGCCTGAAATTTACCTCTTACCACAAATTTTGTTAGAACATGTTTGATACCTGAGGTTTAGTTTTCTTTAGTTTTCCATTAGCTATGAGGCTGTTGTAGCTAACATGTAATGGAAGCTTACAAGCGTACAATTAAACAACTGCACACGTACGTCATCACCCGTCATAATCTCTGATAGACTTGTTTATGTGGCTTTTCGCGCTGTATGACACCATTTTATAAAAAGCAGATGAAAGAACAGATAGAACTAAGACTTTGAGATGACTACTGCTAATGTTTTTAGTGATACACTGAGTTTGTGTTTATATCGTAGAGGGTATATAGTTGAGATTACATAACTGAACATTGAGGCAAGTGTGTGATGGTTTACGTAAAGTGACCATTCTGTCATACGTGAACACACCACAGCCCACAGTGAAGAGCACGAAATTCTTCCTCTGCATTTAATGCATTCACCAAGAGAAGCAGTGGGACGCCAGGAACACAGCGCCCGGGGAGCAGTGTGTGGGGACGGTACCTTGCTCAGGGGCACCTGAAAGGTACAGTTTGAACTGAACCCACAACTTTCTGATCGCAGGGTGAACCCCCTTACCACTAACAGCTGCCTAGCGCTGCCCAGTGCTCACATCAGTTTTTGCTTCCATAATATATAAGCGACAACTTGTGGCTTCAGTCCACAGCTAAAGAACCAAACACAGCTTGACTGGTTGACTAGATTTGAGGTAAAGTGAAAATAGTGAGCATTCATTTAATTTAAATACTTAAATAGGAGGAGTTCAGCTAACTGTCTTGTTGAATGTAGACATATGGACAGTTTCATGTTTTTAGACGCAGTCTAAGAGGACATCTCAGGCAAGTTAGTAAATGAATTACAATGCTTTGCAGCAGGTCATTATTATCTAAAAAACGGCTTTATAGATTGCTCAGTTCTGATACAAATCCTTATACGGTAGAGCCATGGTGTTTTTCCCGGACATCAGAACACTGGAAGTCATTCTGCATCTGATATTGCAATAAGATGTAAAATAACCAGCCCTTTGAGTCTACTACGTTTCTGGGTGACATACCTATCCATATATAACACCACGTCCTGAGATTACACAAAAACGTGTGTGTGTGTGTGTTTGAGTGGGCAGGGCACCATCCTGTCACTTATGGTCACTCAATCCTTTTAGAGGATGAGCTGTGAGACAAGAAGGCAAACCACATGATCTTCAGCTTCAATCAATCTCTCTCTCTCTCTCTCTCTCTCTATCTCTCTCTCTCTTCCCCTCTCAGTCTCTCTTTGTCTCTCTGTCCCTCTTTGTCTCTCTGTCCCCCTTGTGTCCCCACATGTTCATGCGAATATGAGGAGTGGACACCATCCATGCTGACTGTCCTTTCGTCCTCCTTCCCTCCTTCCCTCCCTCTAGTTTTTCTCCTCCTTCCCTCTTTCCCTCCATCTCGTCTTGTTAAGGAGCACTTGATCTTTCCTTCTTGTCGTTTGCACCCCGCAGGCCATGTATGCAGTGGATGAGTATGGGTAAGACTCTCACTCTCTTTCTTGTTCTTAGGCATGTTCTGATTTTACAGAGGGTTCCTGTAGCAGACAGGAGCAGCATCCAGTGTGGCAATGAAGCAGACCAGCCTATGTTGTATGGAGCGAGGACTGGGCCAGGCATTACAAGCATACCATGGTGTACCACTGCCATTGCGTTTCCCATATTTTATTATTAACAGTGCTGGCGATTGCTGAGTTAGAAGGAGTGCAAGGGTGTGGAGTGTTACATACTGGAATGCATATGGTTAGCTTTTCTTAAAGTGCTTCAATGAAATGTGTGGAAAATAGCGTGTCTGTTCTCTGCTTAGAGTGAGACTTTTTGTAAAGATTAATTGCAGCTGTGAAGTCTAGAGGATGCTCATTATAACAATGTGGTTGCAGCCAGTTCAGCACACTTTCTTTGGGAAACACAAGTTCAGCACACTCTCTTTGGGAAATTCTTTGGGAAGCATGTGTGTGTTTTAACTGCTGTACACACTGTGTTATAGGACCTTTTGATGTTGTAGCCCAACTTTTATCACACCCCTCTTTGTCTTGGCAGTTTATAGATCACGCTGTGTCAGATTTAAGTATGAATATTTAATGCATATTCAAAAATATTTAAGACATGCATGCAAAAGTCAACCCTTAGAATTCATGATAAGGCCTGCAATGACTGTTTCTTATTCATAACACATTGAAACAAGTAGAGAAAGCATGTCTAAAATTCAGATTCTAGACTCTCACTACTACACACTACAACACTGACAGCCAAATAGAAAATGTTGTACTATGGTTTGAAGAAAGATAATCATTTTGTTTTACATTTTACATCCTTTACATGATTTGACGTTGAATGTGACTCAAGTGTGAGGTTACAGGAAGACCAGGCTGGCAAATGATCCATAAGAAAGAATGTAGAACTGGGTATCAATCAGAAAAGTGATTGAATGCTGAAGTTGTTGCTCATATTAAGCGATCCAGATCCTCGCAGACTGACCTTGCTGAACCTCAACATAAGCTTCAGAGACAGCTGTCAGCCTCTCTCTCTCTCTCTCTCTCTCTCTCTCTACCTATTCTCCCTCTCTTTTTCTCTCTCATTCACTCTCTATTTCACTCTCTCTGTCTCTCTCTCTCTCTCTACCTATTCTCCCTCTCTCTCTTTCTCTCTCTTTCACTCTCTATTTCACTTTCCCTCTCTCTCTCTCTCTCTCTCTCTCTCTACCTATTCTCCCTCTCTCTCTTTCTCTCTCGTTCACTCTCTATTTCACTTTCTCTCTCTCTCTCTCTCTCTCTCTCTCTCTCTCTCTCTCTCGAAATGATTTTCAAAAATAGCTTGGATTTACTTGATTTAAACATGTATGTCGGTTCCACATGAATTAAAAATATGCACCAACACTCGCTGTTGGATTTAGTCTATATTTCATTCATGTGGAACTGACACGCACATTTTAACCAGTCCCTCACATCTCAATCTCTTTGTTTCTCTTTGTCTATCTTTCTCTCATCTCGTGCATCTTTCTGCCTTTCTGTCATCTCTCTCTGTCTATCACTCTTTTTCTCCTCTCACTCTCTCTCATATCTCTCTCCCCCCTTTATAACATCTCTCTTTATCATTCTTTTATATATTGTTATCTCTCTCTCATTTATTTTTCTATAACATCTCTCTCTCTCTCTTTCACTCATTTCTTTCTCTGTCTCTTTCTCAGCGACATCCCTCTGACTGTTTCACCATCCTTTCAGTCTCAGCCAGTTTTCTTGACGTTATTCCTTCTTCCTGCTCTACTTTATCCTCTCGCTCTCCTCTGCGTCATTCGTTTTTTCACACTCTCTGTCCTCTGGAATAAGTATATCATGTTTGATGGCTCTGCTTCTGCTCATTTAATTAATTTCCCCTCCTTTCAGTCTATCTATCCCCTTTCCCCCAGCCTTCTTTAAAGTCTCTCTCTCTGTGCACCTGCTGGGTGCGGGTTCTGCAGAACGCTGTGCCCCCCTGTGTTACCCTTATAGCTGGGCAGTTACAGTAGGCCCTCTGACTGAGCTCCACTCAAATGGAGGTGTTCTCCTTTAAGGATTAGAATGCAATCCGCAGCCAGGCAGGAACCTGCTGTAGGGAGAGCGGTGGGGATGGTGCTGGGGGGAGGGGCTGCATGTACCACTGCCTAAGCGGCCTTTACTCTCCCATCTCTACACGTCTCTCTACCTGTCTGTCTGTCTTCTTTTCTGGCTGACATATATGAAGTATTGTTTATATATTTGCAGTAGTTCACAGTAAAGAAGTACTGAGTAAGTGAATAAGTCATGCTGGGTAGCAGTGCTTTTCAGTTGGAGCTGTATTGCTAGATAATGAGAAATGTATGCATAAAATGATGTCCTTAAATACCCATCTCTCTCTCTCTCTCTCTCCATCTCTCTCTCTCTCACTCTCTCCCACTCCCTCTCTCGCTTGCTCTCTCTCTCATGTCTCTCTAGTTTTTTCATCATCTTTTCATTCTCAGCCAGTTTCCTCTACATCCTTCCTTGTTCTTGGATGCATTATGTTGCATTTTAAGCCCCTTAGATTCAAAAATAGATGATTGTCTCCTGCCTGTGGCATGAATGTGACTGCTGGCTTTTGAATGAGACTTTCTTGGCCATACTTGCTCGTACTTGTGAGCATAACTGCAGTATACCTGAGAAAATACATTTGTAGTCTTTCCTTTCAGTGTTGATGCCACTTATTGGCAGTGTTTGCAGATTACTTGCTATTCATGTAGCCCCTGAATAGCAAGTAATGGCCCCAAATGACAGGCACACAACCACCCATGGCCAGATTTATCTTGGTGGGTTTTTTTGTTCTTTTGTATATTCTTGTTGTTTCCCATTTAATAGTTGTCATTGTGCAGTTGAAATAATTACTGGACATTTAAAGCGGATTGAAGTCAAGTTGTGCTTTGTAAAATAGCAGGCTTGATTGGCTATTTTCAGTGTTGGGAGAGTGTGTTGGGACTTTAAGCCTTAGTACTTTAAGGTACCAGGTTTTCCAATTACTAAATGTATTAATTTACCTGGTAGTAATGAGTGATTGAATGGATAGGAACTCAGAATGTATAGCCTTGTCCCCCAGGATCTAGTGTAAGTGTGTCGTTCAGACCTCCTGAGATAATGCTGCAATGGATCAAATAAACATAAGCTACAGGGCACTAGTTGTGGTACAAGTTCATTGCTTCTTGTCAATGTAATGTGTGAAATTTATCGAACTTGTTGCACAACCATTATTTTTCAACTTGTGCATCTGAGAAATGAGTGTGAGCTTTTATATTATGCTGAGTAAACTTTGATCTTCAAGTTTACTTTAGAACATAGTAAGATCATACACTCAGTTAGTGCAAAGAAAACACAGATACTCTACTGATGGATAAATCCTGGAAATCGTAGTTTTCAGTTCTAATAATAAAAACACTGGAAGTATTTTTGAGTGCACCAGAAAACAAATCACAGTTCAGCGACAGTGGTAGGATTGAGTAAAGTTGCATAAAACTGTGTGATGGGATTACTCAATCCAGTGCAACACAGGGAATAGCAGACACAAAGCTCAAAACAAGGAGAGCAGGAATGAAAAAAATAGAAATGATTACACTCACATACCTAAGAAATTCAAAACATTGTGGATATGATTAAAAGGGATGAATGATATATTTTCATTACTGGAATACTGGAATGGGTTTCATACAACAGTGTTATTCCTAGTGCTGTATTGCTTAATATTGAGGTTTATCCCAGGAATAACACTGCATTCCAAAAGTGAGCAGCGTTTCTGTAGCTGTAGACACAGCAGCCAAAACACACCATGTAAGGAACAGAACAGAATAAAATGCTCCATTCAAAACTGGCAGGTTTGTTGGACAATCTTTTATCATTAACGCAATAGCCCTCTGCATGAGTTAATGTTTACTTAAATCTGAATAATACAACCAAGCATTGTAAGTACTGGACCTCCCTCCAAAACCTGTACTATAATTTCTGTGGCACAGTGTCACTAAGTTTGATTGTAGATGAGGGACAGACTGATGACTGCTGCTCCACTGATTGGGCAGTTTACCTTTCTGCTTTGTTCATGACTTCTGATCAGAGAAGGCTTTTTGATTTGCCCTAAATCAGAAAAAGTTGGCATGGTATGGAAAATTATTCTTAAACTGACTTTCATTTCATTGCAGACAATATGAACCCATGATATTTCATATTTTATCTGGTCAACTTCATTTAGTTTGTTAACGTACATGCTCCATTTCGAGCTTGCAGCATATGCTAAAAAATTGGGAAGGTAAAGCATTTATCACTTTGTAATATTATAATTCCTTTTCACAACACGTTTTGGCACCAAGGATACCAAGCAGTGAAGCATTTCAGGTGTTTCATTCCTCTTGGAACGGTACACGGTTGTCGTGTTCTCCATATGTTCTCTACTGGGCACAGGTCAGGACTGCAGAAAAGATGACGTCTTGAAGGCAGCATATGTTTCTCTAAAATCTCAGTGTACTTTAATGCATTAAAGTAGCTACCACAGAAGTAAATCACCTTTATCAAGGGCACTGGCACAATCTCATACCATGACAGACCCTGGTTTTTGGACTCATTGCTGATAAAAGTCTGGATGGTCCTGTTCGTTTTTGGTCTGGAGCACATGGCATCCATTTCTTCTAACAAATGGAATACTGTAAACGTTTCCACTGTGTAATGGTCCATCCCAGATGCCTCCAAGCTTAGAGAACTTGATGCTACTTCTGGACATTTTGCCTTCTTTTGGCATTTGTGAATGTACCTCTGTTATGTAGTGCTTGACAAAGTGATCCCTTGCCCATGTTGTTATATCAGCTATTGATGAATGATGGTTCTTGATACAGAGGGATGGGAGATCACAGCTGTACCCTTGTACCCTTTACCCTTTACACACTGAATTTGCAAATCCCTTCCTATCTTTCTTTGAGGAACATTGTTTTTATACTTTTAATTAATTTTCTCCTGAATTTGTTGAAAAACTGGTGATCCTCGGCCCATCTTTGCTCCTCAAAGCCTTCTGTGGATACTGCTTTTGTACCTAATCATGATTACAGTCATCTGTTGACATCTCTTGTTCACTTCATTATTTAATTTTAAAAAACTTAATTACTAGGAAACAACATTCCCAACATTTTTGGCATGTGTTACAAGCCTGAAATGCAGGAATGGATGCATATTAACAAATTGAATTAAACTGGCCAGACAAAAAGTTAAATTTCTTGGGTACAGAGAGAAGAAGAGAAAGAATGTGTGTGTGTGTGTGTGTGTGTGTGTGTGTGTGTGTATGAGAGAATTAGAAAGAGATAAAGAAAATGAGAGATAAGAATGAGAAAGAAAGAAAAGCATACATATAGGAAGAAGAAATGAGAATTTGAGGGAGGGACAACGAGAAGGAGAGAAACAGAGATGGCACATCAAAAGAGTGGCATAGGGGAATAGAAAGAGAGATACAGAGAAGGAGAGAGATAAAAAGAGAGAGAGGGAGGAGCCAGCGATGGTTTGTGTGGAGAGGCTTTTGGCCTACGGAGCTGACAGACCATCTCTCATGTCACAGCTGGAAGGGGAGGGGGAGAGAAGGAGGGAGGGAGAGATGGAGGGTTGGGGGAGGGAGCTGGTAATCCACTAGATGAGGCGAGAGAGAGAGGCTGAGAGGCAGAGTGAGGGTGACGCCTTGTAGTGAGCATCATTTCATTCAGCTGAGGAGAGCTCTCTCTCACATTACTGGGCTCCACCAGCATAGCTGTCTCTGTCATCCCCAGTCATTGAGGATGAGATTTTTCTGTACAGTTTTGTCTTCTTAGGACCTCACAGAATTCGTGTTATTTTCATTTTTCACTCTTTCCACCTCCGGCTTAGCAAATCCCCGGGATCGAGGTTCAGTCGGAGGCTCGGCTGTGTGTGTGAGTAAGTGAGTGTGCTGAATCTGATGGACGGTGGAGTCTGGCCTTTCTGTGGCTCTGGCTCTGCATGAGGAGGCTGAGATGCTGGTGCTGCTGCTCTTTCATTGCCTGAACTGTTAAGAGCAAAGTGGGGGGAGGGAATTCTACTGTCTGCCGAGTGGACAAACGAGTAAACGAGGCGTCCGAAACGGAGGAGGAGGAGAAGGGAGCAACCTGTTCCTCTCTGCTATGACCTGAAGCGATGGATATCAACCTCCAGTCACACCGCTTCTACTTTCCCCAGATATACTGTGATGCTGGCGCTCAGGTCACTGAGTTTAAGATCAGGTAGGTTTCAGTGGTGGACGCTGTCCTCTGCAGCTGCTCCGAGGTGTGGAGCGGAATTCTAATTGAGCGGGTTTTATGAAAATGAGGGGGCTTGATTTACGGTTTCCGCCACAGCCTGCCAAGCTGTGGCTGCTGACAGCACTAACGCTCCAAATGATATTGAAGCATATGACTGTGGTTCTTTTGTTTCTCCAGTGTCTCACCCTCACAGACATTCTGAACGCGCATCAGACTGTTACAGCAGAAGCTACTAGTGTAGAAACTGTACCATTTCAGATCTTCAGCTGCTCACAGATTCTATTTCCATGCAATGGTGTCATCTAGGGCTGAGCCTGCATCAGCCCTTTGTCTTTTTAGAGCAGGACCATTTCCCAGGAGAAACTTTGAATGCTCAGATCTTAAACATGTGAGATAACAGAGGTCTTTTGCTCAGGAGAAATGTCTGAATAGCAGGGGACTTAGGCAAAAGTCTCCTTTGTCTTTCCATCTGATCCTATTGTTGCCTAGGAGGACCCACAGAGATATTACAGATCTCTCTTCCTTTATTTTTCGATTGTAGGTAGTGTGATTTATGTCAGGTGCTCAATGGCATACATCAGAAATGACTAAGAAACCACTATCATTTCAAAAGCACCTCTACTCTTTACAGTGTTTAAAAATTTCACAATTAATGGGCCAGTAGGAATGAATTGGAATAACTGAATGTTAAAAGTGAAATCCTGCTTCAAGAGCTTTTTAATACTTCTCCTGCAAAACTGTCATTGAGGAAATACAAGGTTTGGTTATGACAACAACATTTAAAATTGACAGTACATTTCAATAAGAAATGTTCACAGCTGTCACACAGCTGTTACTATATTTTTACGCTTATCAGATTTTGTTTCTCTGTGGTGGATTTTCATGTTTTCCTGGAACCCAATGAGCTGAAATCCGAACTAGTGTTCTCAATATCCCTGTCCTTTTTAGAGCCAACCTGAGTTTATCTCTCTCTTTCTCCACTCATCCATCGTTTCAGATTTCATCTTGTCCTCTAATCTCCTGTCTCTCGGCAGGACCCATGCATTTTTTTCCATCCCAATAGCGCGATTAGAGCCGATTTAAAGACCCAGGCTGTATTTTGGGTCCTAATCAGATTTTATTGCAGTGATGGCTCAGTCGTTCCAATGGGCTGTAGAAGAAAAAAAATGATCGCTGTATTTTGAGGTTGGCACATTCACTTGCATGGTTCTCCACTTGCATGTTGATTCAGGTCCATTATGTGTTTTTTCTGTTTTGGAAGATAATCGTTGCATGTCTGTTTGACTTGGACATAGAAATGGTGGTTGTTCCTGCAGAGTGAGGATTGTATTACCAGTTCCAAATCCATGTCCTCTCCTGCAGGAGTGAGGGCCAGAGGATAGCTGGGATTTTTTTATTATCCCAAAAGGATATTTTAGATGTGTTTTTTTTTAGTACAGAGCCATTTTCTCTAACCCAACCTAATAGAGACCTGTTGAAGAAGAAGTAATTTGGAAATTTACTGGCTGAGCAAAGGCAATGATGCATAAAGAAAGGAATTGTGCCTGCCATGGATTTAGATTTTTGTAGGCTTGTTCCTGTCACTTTATATTATGGAACATTTGTGAAAGATTTACACTGTTACTGACCAATATATCGTTATTGGCCAGTATTGGTGTGCCATTTTAAGTTCTTCTTAAAGTAGAAGTTTTGTTAAACTGGTATGCCACAAATAATGCAACATACAAACAGTGCAAAACACGCTAAGGTTACTCCGTTTAGCTGAGTGGCTACGCAAAATAAAAACACAGCTGCTTCTCTCCTCTCACTTTACAATATAAAGTTCAGTCTTAAGTCCAGCTTGTGGTCAAAGGACCAGACATAAAAGACCAGAACGAACAGCCTGTCTGTAGCGGTTAGCATTTAGCCAAGCATGGACACCAGCCTGAATGCTGTACTTCTGTTTCCGTCTCTCTTGGCCAGTTGTATGAGATGGCACCGCGATTTCAGGGCCTGCTTACAATAAGCCAACAACTTCTAATGGACATTTTGCCTTCTATATTTTTTACTTATATTTACTTATATTTACTTATATATTTACTTATATACTTATTCAGTATTTACTAAAATATCTTTACTTAAAAATGCCTTTTATTTATTAAAATGGAGGGAATATAAACCATATTAATTATACAAAGACACACACAGGTCAGGACTGCAGAAAAGTTGACGTCTTGAAGGCAGCATATGTTTCTCTAAAATCTCAGTGTACTTTTATGCAATAAAGTTGCTACCACAGAAGTAAATCACCTTTATCAAGGGCACCGGCACAATCTCATACCATGACAGACCCTGGTTTTTGGACTCATTGCTGATAAAAGTCTGGATGGTCCTGTTCGTTTTTGGTCTGGAGCACATGGCATCCATTTCTTCTAACAAATGGAATACTGTAAACGTTTCCACTGTGTAATGGTCCATCCCAGATGCCTCCAAGCTTAGAGAACTTGACGCTACGTCTGGACATTTTGCCTTCTTTTGGCATTTGTGAATGTAACTCTGTTATGTAGTGCTTGACAAAGTGATCCCTTGCCCATGTTGTTATATCAGCTATTGATGAATGATGGTTCTTGCTCCAGAGGGATGGGAGATCACAGCTGTACCCTTGTACCCTTTACCCTTTACACACTGAATCTGCAAATCCCTTCCTATCGTTCTTTGAGGAACATTGAGGAACCCAATGAGCTAAAATCCGAACTAGTGTTCTCAACATCCCTGTCCTTTTTAGAGCCAACCTGAGTTTATCTCTCTATTTCTTCACTCATCCATTGTTTCAGATTTCATACACGCACACACGCATTAACACATACGTTTCTAGTCAGACACTAATTTCCAGTATTGGCTTTTTTATGTGCATGCAGACCTTAATACGGGCAGGTATGAAGTATACTGACCATACATTTTTGGCCGTAATGCCCACTGCTAGTTCCACTCTTTTGTCTCCATTCTTGTCTCCATTATGTCTTTAACACAAGAACAACACAGTGCACACTTTTGACCGTGAAACAGGCGAGTACATGCTGACCGTAGCGTAGCTGTGTGGTTTGTGGTGAGGATTTGCTGGCTGTTTCCACTGCTCTAGGGCTCAGTGTGCTGGTGCTTTTGAAACAGTAATGCTGATCAGCTGGACTGAGTGGAACAGAAAGAACACAGCATCAGAATGAGGCTACAGACAGAGACGCCGGCGTACTGTATGATCAATAATGGGCTTATTAGTGCAGTGCATTAGAGGGAGAGGGCAAGAGATGGACAGAATGAGTGAGGAAGAGGGGGGTGGGTAGGTAAAAAGCAGATGAAGGGATGGAGGAGTAGAAGCATAGGTGGAGCATTTGGATACTGTTTAAGATGGATTGAATTTACTTGACTTGATGTATATATAAATTCCACAGTAAAACTCACTGTCAAATGTAAACTGAAAAACAAAGTCATGTTAATGTAATGCATTGTATATTTTATGTAGAAATTATTTGAAAGATTTGACAAAAATGACAGATTTTCATTCGGTCTATCCCAACCTATCACAGCTCTTATAAGGCAGAAGGAGAGAAAATACCCCGAACAGGTCAGTGTACAGATTTGAATTCAGTAAATTCCCTTTTCTTACTGTGGAAGACAAGTAGATGGGAACTAAACAGAAAGGAAGCGAGAACAAAACTGAATGGGAAAAAATGAATGAGAGAGATTTCAAGCCAGGTTTACATGTATATAAAATATGTGTATGTGTGAATGTATGTAGATAGGTGAATGTATGTAGGTGTGTGTGTGTGTGTGTGTGTGTGTTTGTGTGTGTGTGTGTGTGTGTGTGTGTGTGTGTGGAGGCCCATATAGGCAGCCATGGATGCTACAGAAA
>JBBPCY010000156.1:6779616-6790677 GCA_037974405.1 Brachyalestes nurse | reverse complement strand
GTGTGTGTGTGTGTGTGTGTGTGTGTGTGTGTGTGTGTGTGTGTGTGTGTGTGTGTGTGTGTGTGTGTGTGTGGAGGCCCATATAGGCAGCCATGGATGCTACAGAAAAGCCTTTGTGCTGGATTCTGGATACCATAGAGACATGGAGCTCCCCAGTATCCCACAATGCAACAGGGCAAGAAGCCATGGCAACCACTCCACAGGAGAACATCCAGGGTATCCTGTCGGCTCCGATAGCACCAGACAACGAGACCAAACCTAACCTTTTCTGATGTGTTTTTTCATCTGTGTGCACATGCATGAATTTCCTCAAAGATTATGAGCTATCAGCTATTCTGGGTTTATTTCTAGTAGAGCAGGTAAAACCGTTTGGTCTCCACAAGTACAAAGCTGCATTTAAAATGAAGCAAATTGGAATAGGCCCACATTCCTGTTTCTCATGCCTGTAGGTATCCTGACTAAATGAGGCCAGAGTACAACTGTAGGCCGAAACAGGCTGAAAGCTCTGGCGTTTTTAGGGTGTTTGAACCCTCCAGCAGAATCACTTCACCTAAAAGACTTTATGACAGGAAGTACCAGATTAGCTGCTGCTCTTTCATTGCTTACAGGAGGCATTCCAATGTGTAGTGAACTAAAAAAACATCTTTCCAGCCCTTCTTTCTCATAATTTTGGTATGTATTTGTTATTACATGAGATTTTCTGTCTATGAAAATAAGCTTTTCTGAGCTATATATATCCCTAGCCATTACATAGATGACATTCTTTAAAAAGCAATGCTTCTTCATAGCTTTGTGTCTGACTGATTTTATAAATCTGATAAATCTACAAATTGCTACTGTTATTTAATTTTTCTAGAAAATACTCTGAAAGCTGTGGGATCTATTAAATGCCGATTAAATGCAATTTGGTAGTAGTGACTTTCCAACAGAATTAAAAGGACCATACCCTACATATCACTGCTGCACAGATCAAGCCCTGCTGTCGCTCAGGAACGTCACTACTGCATACAGTGTACATGGCAGAGGGCATTTTAAGTATATATAAACATATACACCTACAAACAAGCATAAAATAGACATAGGAGGTTTTGTTCCGGCAGCATCGACATTGGTGTAGTTTTATATACCAGATACAGTCATAATTCCTTTTACATGACCATCTCCAAGCTGCCTTTATCCCTTGAACAGGTTGTTATTGTGCTTTTAATACTGATGTATGAAAATAAAATCTGTCCTGCATTCATATATATATATATACAGTTTGTGTGCTTCTGTGTGTATGTATGTGTATGCTTTGTTTTTTTTTTCTTTGTTTTAATCAAGAAAATGTCACTTCAGGACATGGGCCCTTTAAGAAATCTGACGGTCATGCTGCCAGTGGGCATACTGTTCATTTCTTATTTCCATAGCATGTAATCCCTGAGATTACTGCAAAAGCCCTAGAGATTTTTCAAATGGAAATAATATTTAGGTATGGTCTGTTGGAGGATTGGGGGTGGGGTGAGGTTGTAAGTGTTCAAGGACAGTGATGCTGACAAAGCCAGCTCCTGTACACACATGATCCTAGAGGACACAGTCTCCAAAGAGGCCCTCAGAGAGCCAGATAAACCATCGAGCACCAGACAACACAGTTCACATGTATTTAAGCTTTGCTCAGAGAGTTGTTTTATATGCTGTAAGGTACAGTGCTTTGGAGAGCAAAAGCTCACTTGTAGCAATCAGCAGAATCACACTCTGTGAGTGCTTTCAACATGAAGCACTTTTACACTGAGTCATATAATTGCTGTGTTGTACACACTGATGCAACATAATTTTGGCTTTTCTTTACTGCTGTTTTTGTATTCCTCTTGGCTAAGGTTAATTTATATAACCACCTTAGATGTTTTATTGTTTATCCAACCTTAGGCTACCAATAAAATTAATTTTTTTTTGCACGGGAAGAAATTAGCGTACATTTATGGCACTTGGCACTTCCACAGAACAGCTATAATCATGTTACAGAGCAGTTTAATCTAGACTTTCCCAAGGACACTTATGGGTATGGCGTGACTTGCTTGCCTGAGTGGAGAACAAACCCCAGTCTCCTGGGTGGAGGGCAGAGGGGTTATTCAATATTCTACATAAGCCAAAGACCATAAGACTGTTCTTGCTGTCCATCAGTCTAGCATTGTCATTTTGATTGAATTCATAAACTGCACTGCCAGTGGACCTAACTAATAGCACACATTACTTATTTAACATTGTCTGTGTGTTCAGTGGAAGAGACAATGGTAACACAAACCTCTTTATCTTTAGATTACAGTTGTAGTGGGAAATGCAGCTGCTCTCCTCCCAGCAGACTGATTCCAATCTCAGTGAAAGACTCTGAACGCTTCATTATTTTACTCTGCAACATGATTAGACTGCCAGTCTGATATATTCTGCAAATGTAACATAGGCTAAGCTTGCCCTTTATAATATGTAATTTTTCATCACAGCCTGACTTAAATATATATCCATGCTGGTTCTTTAAAAACTCAAAAATCTAACTGTTGCCTTGATATCTATTCTCCCAACTGTTTCATTTTCACAGTGTTTCCTTGCCACAGTGTGCAGACGGTGTATAGCACACGGTGTGATGCATTGGTGCATTAGGAGGATATACAGAGCTTTTACACTGCATGCATTATTTGATTGTTGTGTGAAGGTATTGAAGACGTGTTGCTTACTACAACATCACAAAGCTCATTCATTCTTTTTCTTTTCAGCATTTTTTTTCTAGGCCAGGCACATATTCCACTCCAGTTGTCATGCCAACAGATTAGGGTGTTCTTGCAGTCTATGCAGTGAACTGAGTAAGCACGAGGGTGCCTCAGAGATTCCAGGCTTCAGTGCACACACACACATACACACATGCATTTATGCACAAGCACACACTCTCCGGTAAAATACGCTGTATCACAAGCACTTGACTAGAAGAAAACTTTGAAACACAGGTAAGAGGTGAGGCAAGATAATAGCTTCCTTTTATAGACTTTACGATACTGTACTTTAACTCACAAGCCCCTCTGTTGCTTGGCCTGAGATGAGATCAGTAGAATAGGATCAAACTGAAGATTAGTCCGTTGTGAAAACATGTACCCTATGTCCGAAAGTTTGCTGAGTTCTGATTATTAAGTGTTTTTTTTTCTGAAATCAAGGGTTTTAATAGGTGAGTATGTCCCTGTTTGCTGCAGTAACAGCCTCTACTACTCTGGCTTTGTTTTAGATATTGGAATATTGCTGCAAGAATTTGATTGTACTCAACCATGAGCATTAGTGAAGTCAGGTACTGATGTTGGATGAATAGTTCTGGATCACAAACATCTCTCCAGCTCTTCCAAAAGGTACCTAATGGAGCTCCACCACTCCAGAAAGCGCAGTCTCATTGCTGAATGCTGGGAGACTTCATACCCTTCTAGCCAGTGCTTGGCATTGGACATGGTGACCTCAGGCTCACACTGTCCCATTTTGTTGGCAGTGCTTTTTTGTGGATATTCGACAAGCTGTGTGAACGCAGCTGAGCAATAGGTGCCCCTTAAAGTAACTGAATTCACTCATTCGAAGGTGCGTCTTGGTACTTTGGGTCTAGTAGTGTATAAAGAAGAAGCAGACTGCATTCAAAGATTTGGGGAACCCATCATTATTTAGGGTAATTCATAAATCACGCCCCATAAGTCAGTCCCATCGAGAACATCCTTTCAGACTGTGAATTATTTTACAGGCAGCTGAAACGTCAGCACTTTCTATTTCTGCCTTCAACACATTTGAATGCTCTCATCTCGACGCGGAGAGCTTTTTCTTCATCTTGCTCCTCCTCTTTCCCCGCCAAACCTCAAATGCGCAACCGAGCAAGCTGCTTATGTAACGCTCACCCAAAAAAATACAAGAACTGACTCTCTGTATTGTTTTCCTTGGCAAAAGATGTTGCCACTCGTCTCAAACCCTAAAACCTTTTCAAAGGCTGGTCTGCATGGTTCGAACAGTCTCTAACTGCATCTAAAATCTGTTAATGCAACTGCCTGAGGTTCTGCTGAGCTCAGCGTTCTGCAGCACACTAGCTCACAAAGGCCGCCTTTGTGTTAGACTGTCCTGAATATCTGAATATAACATTTGTTCATTCGTGAGAAATGTGAATGAGGAAAGCTCTCCTTTAATGAACTCGTCGCTGGTTGATACAGCAACCTATTATTAGACTATGATGGTGGTGATGTGATGTGATTCATCACACTGGCCTGCTTACTGAGACACTTTTTGATGACTGAGACACAGTCTGGGGACTTAGTCTTATAGTGTAGCATCTCTTATCCAGCTCTTTCTAACAGGCTGTGTGAGTGTACATGTATGTGAGTGTGTATAGCTGTAAACAGTGCAAACTGTAGTCACTGCTGATAAATGAAGTATATCAGTAGCAACATCCGACACGGATTAAGAAAATGTGCAAAGTGGCTATTTTTGTCATGTGTGAACACAACACAGCACACCACACCACAGTGTGAACAGTGTGAAATTCTTCTCTGCATTTAACTTATTCACCAAGCGAAGCAGAGGGCAGCCAGCAACACAGCCCACCGGGGAGCAGTGTGTGAGTACGGTACCTTGCTCAAAATTCAAACCCATGACTTTACGATTGCAGAGGCAACTTCCTAACCACCAGGTCACCGGCTGTTCTGATCTTTTTTCTTTTGTTTACTATGTTTAAAAACTGGATAGCTTTAGCTATGCGTAGCTCATTGAAAATACCTCACAAAGACAATACAGACGCGTGTGTGCATATATCGTCAAAAAATGTGCCGTAGTCTGAATGTTGAGGTATAGACAGGTGGCTGCGCTCTCTCTGGAGATTGTTGGTTGATTCCTGTGCCTCCATAGGGAACAGAATTCTGGTGCTAAAGTGACTGTGTGTCAGACTGTCATCCCCACTGGAGACTGAATGTGCTTGTGTGTGAGTGTGTGTGTGTGAGTGTTTGTGACGTGGTTTGATACAACTTCCTTTTAACTTCCTTTTCATGGTTGTTAATGAATTTTTTACTGCATTTCAAGCTCCAGAGCTCAGTTTAGTTAATGCTAAAAAATAGCATTAAGTTGCTTGAAACTCATCCCCTACTGTGCGGATCTTGAACAAGTCAGATTGCAGAGTGACAGAGCTTTTCTGAATTAAATCATGGTCAGGGGTATCAGTAAATGGTGGCATGATGTCATCATTAATAAGGCTGACTGTGGTGTGTTGGCTTCATTATCTCTCCGCATTAGTTACTTGCTATTAGAATCAAGTGGACAGGCTCCAGCGCTCCTGCAGATAGATGTATCCTGTGTAAATGCACTCAGTGGTGCATCATCTCAGTAAAAATAGCCATCCTGTGTATCATATGCATCATCATATCTGCATGAGTAACCGTTCGTTCGGTGGAGTTTAATGTGACTCATCTGTTTTTGTTAATAGAAAACTGAATGTCCTAGCCTCTTTTTGTTGACATGGCATATTATGAAATTACTTTCTCTATTATTGCTAAAATACTTCAAAATAGTGGTTTTATGAAATATAGTAACATAATATATATATATATATATGTGTGTGTGTGTGTGTGTGTGTGTGTGTGTGTGTGTGTGTGTGTGTGTGTGGTGAGTAACTATAATGTATTTTATGAAGTTACACTCTACAAAAATATAATTTTTGAAATATTTTAGCAACAATATAATATTTCATGATATGCCATGTCAGCAAAAAGACAAGGACGTTCATTTATCTAAAAAGAAATATGGTCACATTGTGATGCATGTGATACACAGGATTTTTATATATGTTTGATGGAGTTATATGCAAAGAAAAAGCGCCAATGATAAAATTTAATTTGCCCACCCTTATACCCAAGTATGTGTGGGTGTGTTGCTGGAAAAAATGTGGATGAATAGCATGTGTCTCTAAGACATGCAACGATGTAAAGCAAATCCCGGCATTTAGCCTTGGGCTGAATTCCACATTGTGCACATTGAAGCACACTGAGGCGCACTGCGTTCAGACGTATTGGGCTGACTCCTTATTGAGGCTCTGTTTAGGGCCTGTGTAGTAGCTCGCAGTGAGAAGAGATGCTTCCTGACAACACTGTCTATCCGTGTGTGTGTTAGTGGCTCCGCGGATGCGTCATCCCATCAGCCCACTTACCTCTCTGAGCTGTGCTTTAATTCTCTAAAGCTGACTCGGAGACTGGACCTCTGAACAGCTAATAGTGCAGCAGAATTAAGCAGCCTGTGTGTGATTCACTGCTGTGAGATCATTAGCTCGTGATGGCGGAGGCGCTGATGAGCGCTGACAAAGCTTTGTCTGCTTATCCGAGAGTAAAAACGTCTGCAGCGTGAGAAAAGATATTGCATGCAGATCCGTGAACCTACCAAAGAATATTCAAAATTCTGATACTGTAACAATTTTTAAACTGTCCTGTCCATACTGTACCCACGAATACACTCCTTTGTAGCAAGTGATACCAGATTTGATGTTTTACAGTATATTGGCAACCTAAAGGAAAGTACGCACAACTCAAAATATGTACATGTAGAATGTGCTTTCAATTCAAAATTATATGTATTGTATGCATGTGAAGCACAGATTTTTTGTCGGGTTGAATGGAATCAGTATATTATTGGCCTATAAAAGTACACATGCACTAACTCACTTGTAGTCATTAGAGATGGGAATTGCACTTCCTTCAAACTCAAACGAATTGAAAGTGCAGGGAATAGCAGCTTTGCTTCACACACAGGAGAGTGACGATTGGTATCTGAAGACAGTTTAAGACCTATAGAGAGTAATTAGCATTAGCACCTGTACTTTTCTTCCTCTCTTTTCCCTCTGTGTAGATTGTCATGTCTGTATTTGTGTAGTTTCATTGTGTTTCTGTTTGTGTTCTCATATTAATTCATCTCGTGTGCAAATGACTGAAATGACAATAAACCTGCTTGGCTTTTAAACTGGAAAGGGATGTGTCTCAGGAACCACCATCGTTGCTTCATGTGGGCTTTCTTCTCGCACCAAAAATGTAAGCCAGTGACAGAAATTGTACATTTCACAGAATGTCTATGTTAAAAGTATAGACTGCTTGTACATTAGCAATGCTGACTGGCCATCTTCAGCTTCATGGTCAACACTGATTTGCCAGAAAAAGAAGAATCATGCTTCTTAGCGCAAGATAGGATTTGTGCCGTTTGGTCACTAGGACAGCTGGGCATATTTGAACAGGGGGTTTGATGCCCACGCTGGATAAGAACACTAATGACCATATATGGCTGATGAAGCATTCCAAAAAAGAGCTTGCCACTATATAAGGCTCCCAGTGTTTAATTGGCTTGTTGTTGTAAATGACTTTAATTGAAATCCTTTATCTAAAGCTAAGTAATGTATTTTCTTATATCTTATATTGTTTACATGAATATGAAAAAATGTGATGATAATTGATTAAAATGACTGGTTATTGATATCTATATTGGATACAGTAAGGTGAGTGGCTTAGATGTGCACCTTTTTTCTGTGACAGTGTGAACGCTTCACTATAGCAATAATAATTACACCCAGAGCGTCCTTTGTTTTTTAATGATATTCTGCACAGCTTGTCCAACCAAGTGTGAAACAGAAAGAACATATTAGTAGGCAGAGCACGTACAGATCAGTTATTTGTCTTAAAGGTTCCTTGATCACATTTATCTAATTTATCTAATTTATTACAACTTCGTATAATTGTATATAATTTGCAGTGTTGTGCCAGTTCACACTGAAAAAGAACTAGTTCAAAATACAGTTCATTCAAATAAAAATGAACTAGTTCGCGTTCATAGTTCACAGCTCATAAATGAACTAGTTCACGTTCATTTTTTTTTTTACATTTTCAATACAACGTCCTTCTATCTGAACCTCCTTCTTCTATCTGTCATACGACTGAACAATCACACACATAAGTTACAATCCAGTGTTGAGTTTGAGAATAGATCTTACCACTTAAGCAATGCATCATGTTATGGTTTAAGTAGAAAAAATGAGGTGCAGGTATACTGTATATGGAAATTTTATTCAGAAAACATTAACACAAAGACGTATCTTTTAAAGTGCTCAAAAAAAGAATATAACTAAAAATAAACTAACAGCCGTTGTCTTTTTTTTAAACCTTATCAAACTAGTAAAAATGTACAGCTCTAAAACTCAATCATCCAGTATATAGCTGTACTAAACAGTGGCGGAGCCAGGAAATTTTCATTGGGATGGCCTGAATGTATCGGTGATCATGTTTGGGGTGGCACCAGGGCTGGACTGGGAACAAAAAATCATCACAGGATGGTGGCGCTCGATATTTGCAGTCCAAAATGCCTAAGCGCTGTTGTAAATTCACTGAAGATTTACAAGAAAATACACGTGCTTCCATACGTGAGTGTAAGTGAATCGGCGTGTAGGATAGTAACTAGTTAATGAGAGATGCCCATGATGTGATGGATGTTCAGGCAGCTCACAGGTGGGACTGCTGACATAAAAAGTGTACAAACGCAATCTTTCCTCTGATATTACAGATTAGCGTTTGAACCGCTGCTACAGGCTGCAGTTCACTGAATCTGACCGCGGCAGTCATCTGAAGACAGAATGTGTGCGCGCAGCAAAAGTGCCCGGGTAGAAAAAAATATGGGATAAAAAAAATAGCGAGGACTGTGATGCGGTGCTTGGGGTGACCAACAGCTCCGTCCTTGTTACTAAACATGAATATCCTTCTTTTAAAAGCTTATTTCTCATGTGTATTTCTGCCGAGGCATCCGGACCTGCAGCACCAGCCTGCTCTTGTGCTAGCCTGCTGCTAATCTATCTGTTAGTGACTTTTTAGTGAATCAGAAGAGCTGATTTTTTGTAGTGAATCAGAAGAGCCGACTCCCTTCGAGTGAGAGCGGGTCCCCACTTTTTTATCAACACACAAAGCATTCATATTTGCCAAGTTAGGCTAAAATAAGAGGCTGCAGATGATGATGATAAACTAAGAGCCTTTGGGGAGCCGAAAGAACGAGCTCTTCTTTGGGAGCCGTGCCACAAGAGCCGGCACTCTGAAAAGAGCCGAACTTCCCATCACTATCTGCGAACGTAGAACATGAACTGTGTTCAGTCTCGCGAGAGTGAACGTCACTCACGGTTACGTTCATAATTTGTAAACCGACTCGTTCACTTCAGCGTTCACGAGAAATAGGAAGGTGTTTAATGAATTTTTATTTTTATTATTTTTATTTATTTATTTAAATCTGTACACTTTCTATATATTTATGTAAAGTTGGGGGAACGCGAGAGCCTAAGAATTTCATTACCGGTAATGATGCTACATTATGGGTTAGGGTTAATGACAATAAACCTTGAAACTTGAAATGTTCAGAAACCGTAGCACTGATTTAAAGCGCCAATGTGAAACACCATTATCAGACAAAACAAAGGTTTTGAAGAAACATCCCCACTCAAATATGAAGTGAGATCACAGAAAATAAGTAGTCTCAGAGCCCAATATGACCAGTCCACCAGGATCCTGAGCCACATTCACTGCCCAGCAATGTGCTCATGAGTGTTCCCTCAGAGTTGCTCAGAGAGCCATTTACTGATGGAGGGGTTGTCAATGAATGCATGAGTGCAGTAGGTGAAACACTACTTGAGGGAAAAAAAACAAGAGCTTTGTGATAAAATAAAGCAAATACCCGTGTCAGCATTATCTGCCACAAAGAAATGTGAAATATTGACTCAGTATGTGGTAATCCAGCTAGATTAAGCATAAGGCACCATTTGTAGGTTTAGCTGTGGATGAGTCCACTGACTTGTGTGTCAATGTTCAGCTGTTAGTGTATGTCAGGTTTTTCAACACAGACTAGAAGGCATTCTGTGAAGACATATTAGGTCTCACTCCCCTTCAGAACAGTACAAGAGGAGAAGACATCTACCTGGCCATTAAGGAGCTGTTAACAAAGAGAGGGCTAGAGCCAAAAAAGTGATTTCAATAACCACAGATGGAGCCCCTGCTATGATACGGAGAAAGAAAGGAGCTGTAGCAAGACTGAAAGAGGAAAATCTTGAGCTCATAGCTTACCATTGCATCAGTTATCAATCTATATACTGCACCTCCCTGTCAGATGAGAATGCTGAGGTGATGAATACAGTGATGAAAATGATCAATTTTTTTCAGGGCAGTGAATTCCTCAAATAAGTTGATGCCAGTGCTGATGATCTTTTGCTGCACAACAATGCACTTTTGGTCCATTAGGAGGGAAGTAGCATCTTTTTTGGCAGTCAGAAACTTTCAGAGGAAACTTGCATTGTTCAAGGAAGACTTGCAGGGAGATTGCACACACTTCATAGCAGTGAAGGAACAGATTCAGGGACAGGAAGATATTGTTTCTTTTGTTGACTTTATTGATAAGCTGATTGTAAACTTCAGCAACCATTTTGACAGCTTCAACTTTGGGCAGCAGTTCACCATGTTCATTCAAAATCCATTTCTCATCACTGATGTCAAGGGGTTCTCAAGGGAAGTCACACAGCACTTTAAATGGGTATATGCTGGGTCTCTCCAGATGGAATTGGTCGATATTCAAGAAGATGTGGCCCTGAAAGAGCAGTTTCTAAGAACTGACCCTCCCGCTTTCCGGCTCCAAATGGTCCCTGAGACAGCTTTCCAAGGTCTGAGTAAAGTAGCCTTGACCATGTTTGGCTCCACACACAACTTTCTCCACAATGAATATACTTAAAACTAAATATCGCTCCAGGCTCACAAATGGGCACAATTCGAGCCTTCCTCCCTTTATTTTTTTCTAAAGTTCTGCACTTTAATTTAAAAATGCACAATTTTCACATTTTAGTTATTTTCTCTGAAATGTGAAATGCAGCCCTACTTTTATTTAGTAAATGAGAGAACATACATATAGGCAGACATATATGTATACACCCTTTCCAAAAAATTAGAATATTATGGAAAAGTTGATTTATTTCCATAATTCCATTCAAAATGTTACACTTTCATAGATTATAGATTCAGGGCCCACAAC
>JBBPCY010000156.1:6751862-6774657 GCA_037974405.1 Brachyalestes nurse | reverse complement strand
GCATATGTGTGTGTGTGTGCGTGTGTGTGTAAAGCAGGAGAGATGAAAACTCTCTTGTTTTATGATGTTCTTGATCTTTATTGCAATACACTCATACTGCTTTTCATAGCCATTTTGTGAAAACAGGTTCTGACTAGTTTTTTATTTGTTGTGTGTGTCTGTGTTGCAGTGAGCAGAGCATTTGCCAGGCTCGTGCCTCGGTCATGGTCTACGATGACACCAGCAAGAAGTGGGTGCCAATCAAGCCAGGCCAACAAGGCTTCAGCCGCATCAACATCTACCACAACACTGCCAACAACACCTTCCGCGTGGTGGGGGTCAAACTGCAGGACCAGCAGGTGCCTCTTCTTCTTCCACAAACACAATTTCAGGACCATTTCTCTCTCTCTCAAACAAATGCAGCCTTATGTGGCCTGTTCACTTGGGATAGTGGGAACAGTTGTACATGTACAGTAAATTGGGTACATGCACATTTCTTCAGAACCCACACTAAGGGCACATATATGGCACGTCCATGTAAGTATGTACAATTAAGGATCTACACCTTCCCAGACTGTGGATAGCCATGTTGTGGAAAACGACAGCCAGCTGTACATGTAACGCCTGTTTATATCAAAATCTGCACTACTGTGTCTTTCAGTTTGGACTATAAACTTCAAAACATGACCAAAGAATGAGTAATAGACACATATCTAGGACAATGCTATTTTCTGCCTGCACCTCTATATGATTCCAGTAGTATTTTAGCACCAAGTTAATAACCTTACAAAAAAAGAAATTAAACACAGACATCTGAAGTTTGTAAAGACGTTTCTACATGAAAATAGGAATCCTTATTGGATCGTTTTCATTTGGGTGTTTCCAACCAAAATGTAAGACCCTGAGAGTTGTCCTGCATTGTGGTGATTCTATTCAGATGATACTACTCAACAACTTCATTTTTTCATCTAAGTTGTAGGAAACTGTAAAAGATTGAGGAATTTGTCCAAAGTGATGAACACACTATTTTGTAACGCTCGAGAAAGCTAATTAACACAAAGAAAGGAGTTGCACTTAACTCAACATCGAGAATTCCTTGTATTAAAAAGTGCTGAGCAAAGGCAAACAATTTTTCAAGAAACTACTTGGAATAGATCTATCACTTATCAGTTTCTTGCTGTGCTTAAAAACTGAGCATTCATTTCATGCTATTTAAGTTGTTGACTAAAACAAAATAAATCATTGATAAGACAAGTGATTCCTCAATTTTGAATATAATAATTGTAGGCTGTGTATGTATCAGAACTCAGGCCCAGAACATTTCACTGATTTCACTGACTCTTCTCCATGGCTCCTCACTCAGGTTGTCATTAACTACTCCATCGTAAAGGGGCTGAAGTACAATCAGGCAACTCCTACCTTTCACCAGTGGCGCGATGCCAGGCAGGTGTACGGACTCAACTTCGCCAGTAAGGAGGAGGCCACCACCTTCTCCAACGCCATGCTTTTTGCCCTCAATGTGCTCAGCACCCAGGATGGAGGTACGCATGGACCATAGCTCAACGTTTGTCTTGTTTCACCCCACTAAGTCAATCAAAACATTATTTGCAATACACTGAATTAGGGCTGTGATGATTATTTCTCTAATCTGTTTAATCATCAACTTTTTCACACTCTCTATATAATTTCCCCTGTTTTAGCCGATACCATCATTCCAATTTCCATCTGTAAAGCAAGCAGTTTTGTCTTTAATGGTACAGTAGAAGCCATATCTTCCAGAGTGCTTCCTGTAATGTACTGCAGTCTGCATTAATGAGAGCCTGTATTAAATAAAAAATATAAGCTCCTGAGTCGTCCTGTCCAAGCACTGGACTGGTCAGGAGACTGCCAGTGACACTTCAGTCATCTCTTTCCCCCATCTCTATCTAGCGCAGATGTCTGTTAGCTGATGTAACATAATTGGTACAGGGTTGCCGCGGGTTGTAAAAGGTAGTAAAAGGTAGTAAATTAAATTAGGCCAAATTAAGGCCAGTAAAAAGTAGTAAAAAGTAGTAAACTTCATCTGACCAGGTAGTAAATTTTCGACCCCCCCGCCAACTAGGTCTTTCAATTTGTGTAACTTACGTGCAGGCTTATCTCCTTAAATAACTAAATTGAATTGCGCGTAAGCCCTGAGTGATAGGAATAATGTCACGTGTACCTTGCGCCCGTTTAATCAATCCGGGTACCCGGCTGGCTTGCTGTCGAACCTCTGCGCGAGTTCGCTAATAGTTTATTTCATATTTGGGCAAATGCCAGTTTTAAGACCTCTGGCTGGAAGAAAAGATCTCTCTCTCTCGTTCTCGCTCTCCCTCTGTCTCTCTTGTTCTCTCACTCTCTCTCTCTCTCTCTCGTTCTCGCTCTCTTTCTCTCTCTCTCTTGCTCTCTCTCATTCTCGCTCTCTCTCTCGTTCTCTCTCTCTTTCATTCTCGCTCTCTCTCTCTCTCTTGCTCTCTCTCATTCTCGCTCTCTCTCTCTCTCATTCTCGCTCTCTTTCTCTCTCGTTCTCTCTCTCTCTCGCTCTCTCTCTCTCTCTTGCTCTCTCTCATTCTCGCTCTCTCTCTCTCGTTCTCTCTCTCTCTCGCTCTGTCTCTCTCGCTCTCTCTCTCGTTCTCGCTCTCTCTCTCTCTCTCTCTCTCTCTCTCTCTCTCTCTGTCCAGTGTTGAAGTTGTTATTAAGTTATTCGTTTGTTAATAAAATACTGTTATTACAGTATAAAGTTGCACTTTATTATTATCTAGTTTCCTCCCCTTTTTTCAAGGCCCTAATTGAACCGCTTAGAAATTTGTTTCAAGTTCCAATGTGTAGCTGTTCATTCTAAAGGTCTTTTAATTGTTATGCTGTTGTTTTTTTTGACATATTGAGTAAAACCTATGTACCAAAGCCTGTTGTGACATCTTGATTAATCCAACTCCTATCGTAGAGTTTGAAGCTTAAAGTCTTGCTGGTAGTAAAAATATTGTGAAGGTAGTAAAAAAGGTAGTAAATTAAGAATATCTGTATTAACCCTGTGGTACTTAGTGTTGTCCTCCAAGTGCGCTGAGCTGTCCCATTACATTACGTTACATTATATAAAGTACATTATATGTTACATTCGCAGCAGTTTTTCCACATGGGCACAACTAACTTGGGGGGACAACTGGGAATAATTCCCTCCAAAAACAATACAGAGCTATAGGTGTCAACAAATAATTTTTCAAGGTTAAAACTTTTTTTTCAGTTTCGGAGGTAAACAGCCTTATATGGTTTAATCTTGATGTCCCACTTTCTGTTTTATTAGTAGTACCCTAAGTGTACATAGACAGAAATAAGAAATGTCTGTCTATGTGCTGTCAGTGTCGCCAGTGTTAAAAAAGTGTTTATGTTGTAATTACCATATTGTCATTAGAGGGGTCATTAGAGTTTAGTTTCTGTGGTCTTTAGGTATACACTTGAACAAAGATGGGAAAAAAACTTTTAGATAAGCTGCCGTTGTTGCTAGAATGGGGTGCCAAAATCTTAACCAGCATATATGTGACATGAAATGGCCTTTTTTCCTGTATTTAAATTCGGATATAAATTCTGAATTGCATCTAAAGAAGCAGAGGTGACCAATCAGATAATTGATATGAGATATAATAGTTTTTAAATAGGATTTTTAGAAATGCTTAGTTTGTTCATTATTTTTGGATTAGTTTTAACAGTTGCAGTGAAATAATCCTGAAATATGGAGATGCTGCAGCCCTCTCAGGACCCCTACTTCCTGCAGTGTTTGGATGTACAGAGTATTGATCAAGAAATGAAGATGCATTACATTTGCTCTTCAGTTTCATACTGCAGATGATCCTACAAAAAATCTGACTTTTTACTTTCAGCTTATTGCAGAACACAACTGAGACTCTGCACTCTCCAGCTGTTTAACTTTCATTAAAAGGAGAAACAAATTACCAGAGAGAAAGATGCTGTTGCTAATGATTTTAATGTTAAACTGTACTATGTAGATATCAGTAATAATATACTGGGAATATGGGGGCTAATCTTATTAGAGGTAACTGGAAGCATATTACAAGATTAAAGTTAAAATAATCTGAAATCTGAAGTTCTCCAAAATGATATTTGAAGAAGGGTAACACATTTAATTTTCAGAAACATTTTAATAAATATAACCTACATGGTTTTATTGGTCCTACATCTGGAAGATTTATTAGCCCTAAATCTGGATGATTCTGGGTTTTTAGTTATATGAAAAGTTAAGTAGGTAGGGAAATTTCTCATTTAAATCAAATAGGTCACACCTACAGCCCCTGAGGGCAAGTCCATGCACACACACACACACACACACACATACACATGCTACACACTACACATGCACTAAATCCCACTACTAGCCTTACGTAACCAGTCTGACCTCTTCGGCCTCATGCAGTTTATCTGCCTCTTTGTGTTGTAAACTCAAAAAACCCAGAAAGTCAAGAATAGCCACAAATCAAAACAGCTAAGAAAAAAGTTAATGGCAGAAGGCACTGTGGCTTTTACTTAAAGAAACAGTGTGAGAGAAAGAATTGGACCGTTTCTCCTGGGTGGAGCACACTGTTTTAAAACTCATGTAATATGGGTAATGAGATAAGTCTTTGGAGGCTGACAGACGGTCGGTGGCAGCCGGGGACAGGGGCTGGGCTGGGGGATTAAACCCTCTGCTCTAATGAAACCTTCTACCGAGGGCTTCAGATATATCAGAGCAAACGGTCACCCAGCCGTTCAGCCCTGCGTCCTGATGATTTCACTACTCTGTATATCAACGCTGTATATAATCCATAAGTGAGAGTAAAAGTAGGCCTGTACGTACTGAGGTATCTCTGTATTTTAATAACCCCCTGTCTGGTGAAACTCAAGTTTAGGACTTGTGTTAGGGTCAGGATTTGAGCTGAGGTTAAGTTTAAGTGTTAAGTGAGGTTGAGTGTTGGGTTTAGGAATAGGTCAAATTAAGGTGAACTGAAAAGATATTTAATAAAATGAAAGTTAAAGACAAGGTAGTCATCTACAGTCATGTGCAAAACTTTTGGCATCCCTGATCAAATGACATGTTTTGTTGATTTTCAAAGTGAAAAGAAAAGAAGTACACATTCTCTAAAGTTTCAGCTTTTTTTTTCAGAAAATATCCTAAGGATTTCAGAAATATAGCTGGGGGTTTAGAGAAGAAGAAGATGTGTTCCAGTTTACCTTAATTCACCCTACTTGAACCCAGCAACCTTATTTCTTTGCGAGCATGTTACGTTGCTTTGCCAGTGTTTTTTCTGCGGATGAGACGGTTCACGAGTATGTGAGTGCTGTGAAAGATTTGGCCAGATTTCGTCTTAATACCCATGAACAGTTGTAGCTAAAGTCATCCTGATCATTCTTAACCCAAATACATACAGCATGTACTCATGTGGATCTGCGGCTGAGTGTTGAGCAATGCGAGCTCTGCTACTGAGCCACATTCTGGGCCCGGAGCCAGCGGGGCCATTGGGAATCACAGTGCCCTCTAATGGTGCGCACCTTTCCTTGCATCACCACATTGCAGACTTATTTGTGGAGAACAGATGAAACATGGAGGCTAATTGTTTGTAGTTGGAGATCATAGCTGGTTCTCAGACTAAAAAAGCAACCCTGCATTTTTTAACTTAATCTCTGACTGCCATATCTGTAGCACACAGTCTATTACAGACATAAATTGGCACATTTCACATACAATAGAAAGAGACTCAATGCACCCTTCTAATGGATGTCATTAGGCAGATGATGAAGTATCTACTCATTAGCTTCTGTTGTAAGACAATCTGAGTCCGTGGGTTTTCTGGTCTTATATTAAGTACAGATAAACTGTTGTCTTTTGTAATCAGCCAAATTCTACATATACACCAGATAAACCTTTGGTTGAAATCCACTGTAAGGAAATTTAGACATGCAGTGTATTGGGACTTACACAGACGTCCGAACAGAATTCAACATTTCATTCATTTCGTTCGTCTCATTCATGTGCACACATCTCCCATGCTTCACACACATTCTTTAATTGCAAGAACACAACTCCCTCAATGACATGTAATGAGGGTGAGAGAAACTGAGAGGGTGTAGGAAGGTGAATGAGACTCTGAGCTAGTTATTAACCAAGAAGTGTTTTCCCAGTACAATGCTAATCTTAATTAAACTCAGTCGTTGAGGAGTGCCCCCCTGGGCTCAGTACTAGAGCATCACATTCAGTTTTTCCCTCTATCAATGCAAGAGCATGGCAGGGAGAGATAGAAAAAGAGGAGAGGGGGGAAAGAGAGAACAAAGGCTGCTGGTACAGCGCTCCCTCTGTGTGAATAGCAAATGACAAATGGGTTCAGGGAAGATGAGGACACAGTACAGCTTGAGCTTGGTTGGTATGTGTAGTTTCAAGGCTTTTTTTAAGTGATGTTTCAATTTTCCCCTCACCTCAAAGGTAACTGATCAGTGAAGACATGTTCAGTGTCTGACGTTTTCTGTATCTACAAAGCTGATGTCTCTTTTTGTTTTATCAATAAATCATACAGTTAGAAACCAGATAAGCAAGTCTGTTTGAGATTACATAACTCGACTCAGATGTGCAGTTCTTATGAGGTTAATTGCTAGGACTTAAACTTCCATTACTTTTAGCAACATTAACCTTGTATGTCGTTCAGGGACTACTAAAGAAGTTCATTTTCTGGAGCAGGTAATGCAGAACGTGGCCGGAACCAGACCCCTCATGGAGGTAGATCTCTAGGACCAGGGTTGGTGATTGCTGTTGTATGACAAAAGCAAACTTCAGACACCAAACATTTCTTGGTTGTTCTGATTTTTTCCTTACTGTTTTTTTAAATATAAATTGTACACTATTTGACAATTTGGTTTAACTGAACTAGAATGGAACCATGTTTTTACTCAGACACCATACATCTACATACCCTATAAACTATACACTTCACAATGTAGAACCTGCATGTTTGTTTTGTAGTATTATTACAAATCAAACAGTTTCAAATCAATAAAATATTAGTTCAAATCAATATTTTGTACCTCACGTCACTGAATGGCCCTAGCAAGCTAGTTACCTATCATGTAATTTGCTTAATTTCTTTGTGGCTAATTACTCTCTTGCTAAGTCTCCCCATCACACGATACTGTCAAACAGGAAGGGTGAAGGCTAAAAACGTGTTTCCTCCGAGACATATATAGACAGCCACAACATCTGCCACCAACCCAACAACACTGGACACTGGACAGCTGCCAGAACTGTTTAGTTAACAGTTGCCTGTATTGGCATCATGCTGAGAGTTATGGGTGAGAGGGAAGGCCATCCTACATACTCTGAGACAACATGGCCAATTATGTTCTCCTGGAACAGCTGGCCAGAAGAGCTATCACACATGCTTCATCCACACTTAAATGCTGAAGGAGAATACAAGACATTGTATTCCTCTTAAAACTGACTCACACATTTGAATCAAGAAAATTAAATTATTTTTCCCCATTGGTGTGAACACACTACGTACATTACAAGTGACTAATACACTAGACTTTGTGTGTGTGTGTGTGTGTGTGTGTGTGTGTGTTAGCCACTTTACATCAGACCACCCTCACCTTTAAACTCTTTGATCATGTTGGTGTAGTGACATGTCAAATACAGCTACTATGTTGAGTGTGTGAGAGACAAGAGGCTTTAGCTTGTGTGTATAGCTGGGCCATTAATCAATCACAGTGCCCTCTAATGGTGCGCATCACCACTGCTGATTGCAGACTTATTTGAGGAAAACAGATGAAACACGGAAGCTAATTGCTTGTATTTGCAGATCACAGCCGGTTCTCAGATTAAAACAGCCCTGCATTTTTAGCTTAAACTCTGTCTGCCATATCTGTAGCATACAATCTGTTACAGGCAAAAAATTGGCACATTTCACGCACAACAAAAACAGACTCAGTAAACTCTGATAATGGATGTCATTGCATAAATGATGTAGTAGCTACTCACTGGCTTCTGTAATGAGTCTTTATGAGTCAGTGGGTTTTCTGGTCTTGTGCTAAGTTCAGGTAAACTGTCTGTGGTAATCAACCATGCACCACAAATGCTTTGTGTTTGTATGATGAAATATTCACCTGTTTTGCTAGGTTTACAGACAAAAAGAGTTTAGGAATTATGTAGTGTTCCATTGCAGACCGGTTTTGTGTTTTCCTATGAAAAAAATAGTGCCCCTTGTTGGCTTGGAGGTGCATCTGTTGGTGCATAAAGCACACTTGGGGAGGCCGAGAGAAACATGAGCTGGTGTGGGCCCGCTGGCCTGCTGCTTCACTGCAGGTGTGGAGTTACCCCACAGGGAAACAGTAGACTAGTGGGGAGGAGTGTGAAGGAGTGAGAGAGGAGGAGGAGGAGGAGAAAGAGAGAGAGAAAAAAAGAGAGAAGGGATGAAGGACCCGGAAACACTATGATCAGCAGAGAGTGGGTCTGCCACTGTCTCTGTATCTGCCACAGCCGGATCTTCTTCTTCAAGATGTCCTGTAGGTACTGCTCGCTCTCCCTTCTCTCCTCTCTGTCTCTGATCCCTTTCTTTTCAAAACTCTGATTGTGATGATGTAGTGATACGCATCACATACAGGCACTGTATAGAGATTGTGAAAGAAGAGGCTTCAGATCATGTGTGCATAGTTGAAATGACTACAGTCACGTTATGCAGTGTAGAATAAAGGAGATGAGGCTTCGGTTTGGGGAGTTTAATACCTTAAGGCACTTTTTCAGTCACAGATTAAGCTATTTCACACTTATTTTCTTGAAAAAACTTAATGCATGTTGAAAATGACTCTGTCTTATTGTATATGTTGTTTTTATATTAAAAACCTTATTGATGGAAGAAATGATAATGCAAATGAAGTCTTATTAGTAAATTCATTTATAAAACATATTCACCTAAATTTAATCTAGCTTTTTATCTTGTACGTACAGTTAGACCAAAGTAAGCACTGAACTGAAGCTACACTTGCACAGAGCCTGGAGTAAGGAAACATCTACAAGTTCATACAAGGGGACAGCTTGTAGTGTTATGTAACACAACAGCTAGTAGCAACAAACATCTGTCATTTGATACTATTCATGACAAAGGAAATAGAAGAGCAGTTTGTTTCTTTTTTAGCTAAATCTATATTTAAACTGAAGGTCTGCAGATTCTAAATAGCTTACGTGAGCTTAAAATTTGAATCTGAACCTGAATACAGACACACACATCAAAATTTTGTCTAAATCCAACCCAACCCAAATTATTTTATCAGGTTTTGAATATGGAACTGTCCCAAGCTCAAGAACATTCTGTCTAAAATTGACTGTTCAAATTGGGTCTTCAAACTATGTTTGCACACCGTTTTAACAAATTTATTAATCGAACATTTTAGCCTGGAAAAACCCCACACAGTTCTGGTGCCGTTTGATCATCTATACCAAGATGTTAACCTTCACCTGTTTAATTCTAAAGCTGTTTCTTTACATAGAACACGTTACATATAATATACAGTTAATTTAGCCAAATTAAATATAAATATAATTTTGGCTGCTTTATTTCCTGTTCTTCTCATGAATGTCGGCTTCAGTGTGTGACTTGAGCAAAACATATAAACAGTTTTAGGAGAAAAAATGAATAAACAGAGCAATAATAAAGCAAGAAGTAAAACTAAAGCATGTGGAAACATTGGACAAATTCTACAAGCTACTAAAAAGCACACCCAACAGGCGGAAAATTCCTTCACTTTCTACTAGGCCTGATTGAAATTAGAATTTTAACATAGAATCAGGCCTGACTGTTGACATGTTGTTTTGAAGTTTAGTCGTGAGTGTGTATATCTGAGAATATGTGCTGTGTGCGTGTGGGTGTAAATTATCAATGAAAAATGAGTCAGCATGGTTGTGTCTGGCCCTGAGAGATCCGATCGGGTTCTACTGTGTATTATTTGTCACGTTAGGAAGTTGAAATCTGAGCTTGAAAGATGTTAGTGTCCCTTATTAAACCTCCACAACTAAACATAATGTGAATCAGTGCTGTCTTAAAAACATGACTCAGTAGACAAATATATTTTTCTGTCCACAATTCTGCTTTCCAAGATGGATTCTCAATGGCTGTGCGAAGGTGTGGTCAGTGTTTAGCAGGAATTAAAACACTCCTGATGTTTCTTTTCAGTGCTGCAATTAAAAGGCAATTAAATTTTTTTCTCCATCTGACAGGCCAGTCTGGCATGTTTCTTATCTATTTCGGTCTTCCTTAGCAACCCTTCAGCACTTCACCAGCCTTGAATAATTCAGTCTGTTTTACTCATCAAACTGTCCTCTTGAATTAAACATGGAAATATTCTTTTTTCAAGGAAGGATTGGAAATAATCTGTCAGTTGCTCTATAACAATAACATTATACAGACCAAAGACAATGCGTCATTACATTTCGTGGGGATAATAATAGCAACTCATGAAACCGACTGAAGGGCTGTTCCACTGAAGCATTTCTGCCAAGTTTAGATCATTATCGTGCCATACGGTGTGACAGCCAGAGGGCACTCCACGGTCTGAGGCGCTGAAATAAAATATCTGACCTTGTTTACCTCTCTCTCAGGACACATAGTAGGGTCATGAGCAGTAAAACGCTTCATACAGCCTAATGAGAGTACAGCACTTCCAAGTGTTTAAGTACACGTGTGGCATCTGTTAGGCACACAGGTTAAAGGGCGGGAATTCAGGTGTATCCCACCTGGTTGGAGCTTGATCCGTCTCAGTGGGAGTGGAAGTAAAGTGAGTGAGATAGAATGTCTTGTATCTAAGAAGGGCGATGCAGTGATGCAGCACACTGATGTGGGGCCTGTGGCTTACAGGCAAATGTTGAAAATGGAAGTTAATTGTTTAAAATGTCATTTCAAATGCTTCTATTGTGAAACCAAAGATCAACTGCCATAAGGTAAATACTACCTTAAAACACACTGGTGTTATGTAATTTGACATTACAATTATATACATTATATACTATATACATTTATATTGTATAGGTTTGAATTTGCACCTCTGACTTTCTTTAGACTTTACATCTAGTTAAAATCATAATAAAGTCTCTCTAATTTATCTCCTAATTCTCAGTAGAAAGTTTTAGGTATGAGTAGAGACTAATTAAAGGGCCTAAATTCTTTTATTTTGGTTTCTTTTATTTTATTTTATCCTGAGGACCATGTATGATGTTTGTTTCATTAATGTTTACATTACATTTACTCTTTTCCCCTGGTAATAATACCAGCTTTGTTACTTAAGGACTAAGATGTGTAAAAGACCTCTGTTCTGATTGCACTGCGCTAACTTCATTATGGTTAGACTGCTATGTGCCAGTAGGTGGATGTATTTAAATGCGCAGGTTTCCATGGCATAATGAAAACACTGGTCTCAAATCACACTGTTTTTTGTATAGATGCACTGTATGGACTTGGGAGTATATAGTATGTTTTGAGATTGTATAGTGTCTGTGATATACCTCAACCTCTTTTATTAGATTAAAAAAAATCAGGCAAATGCGTTTTTAAATAATACAGGCCCTTTAATTTCGAATTAACACCATGCTTTTGTTCTTGTCTCCAATAACTGTGCCTTCTTATGGTTAACAAATATCGGCAGCCATTTCACAGACTTTTAAAGTGGTTCTCCTTCTTACACAGGTCCAGCTGTTCAGCGCCAGGTGCAGAATGGGCCCACCACAGATGAACTGGAGGCACAAAGAAGGTACAACGTGGCCTAGAAAGCTATGCGTTTGCTCCTAATGAATGCAGTGTAATTAGTGCACCTCTTAACGAGGCTGTGGAGACACTTTGTGATACAGCTGGACACCAAGAGTCTAAACAGGAGGGATCATCATCCGCCCCATTAGGGAAAGCTGCTATCTGAAAATGCTATCTGTTTACGTGATGCTGAAAAGCAAAATGCAATACGACTCCATCAATTGAAAGCTAAGCATGTTGCTGACATTAAAACAGGCTTCCAAAGCAGCTAAGCAGCTATGCTATATGGACAAAATGTCTTTAAGTCTTCAATGTCATTAAAGTCCCTGTTGGTGTAATGGTCAGGCGTCCCAATACTTTTATCCATATAGTGCACCACAGAAAATTCTCCAGGATGGAGCTTTAAAGTGCAGACAGGTAGAGAGCTGGCTGAACCCTCGCCCAACACATAGCACAGCAATCGGGATAAATGACTACACACAGATTTGTGATCTTTTTAGACTGTTTGAATTCTGTATCTGCATCAGCTGAACACACAAGGAAAAAACAAGCTCTATTTTTAAAGACAGCAATGACAGAACAAAGAACAAAGATCTGCACAGTTTGAAGCACCAGAGAAGAAACTGCGATAATGACAAGCCTGGAAAGTCAGTAGGGGAAAGCTGCCCCTTATGGTAAAAAAAGGAGTGTGGTGTATCTCTACAAACCCAGTGTGCTGTATGTGCTGTGTCAGCTGTTCCTCAGCAGCATGCAGCTGGAAAATTCCACATCTCTCTCTCTCTTTTTTCTCTCCCCCTTAGATATGGGTTAATGTCTGACCTCAATGAGGCTTTAGAGAGATTTCATGGAATATGAAACTACGTCTTCTGTGACACAACTTTGCTCATGTTTAGCAGTGTCCATGACACAGCAGCTGCTTTCCAGAAGCTCGGCTGCAGCCAAGAGAGGCGGGTCCTCACTGGCCTATAAAGACGCATTTTCGACAGAATGAGATGCTTGGGAGTAGCTGCACATGAGCGGAAGATCACCAAAGCCAAAGCTAGAGGGGTATAAAACCCCCCAGCACTGGGCTGTGGAACAGTGGAAATGTGCTCTCTGGTGTGATGCAGCATCATCCATTACATTTGAGATGATTTAAAGTCAAGTAAAGTGGCCCCTTATAGTCACACGTGAACACACCACAGCACACAGTATGAACAATGTAAAATTCTTTCTCTGCATTTAACCCATTCACCAAGTGAAGCATTTGGCTACCAACAACGAGCAGCACCCGGGGAGCAGCGTGGGGAAAGTACCCTGCTCAAGGCTACCTCAGTGGTGCCACTAGCAGTCCTGGGATTTGAACCTATGACCTTCTGATTGCAGGGGCAACTCCCTAACCACTAGGACACCAGCTGCCCCATTCTGAGTGATGTTTGTGATCCAGAGCTAATAAGCTAGTACCTGTCCTCACTAATGCTTGTGTGGCTGTATACAATCAAGTCCTATTCCAACATCTAGTGTAAAGCCTTCCCAGACTAAACGAGGCTGTTACTATAGGAAACTGTGACTTATTAATAACTTTTGAGATGAAACACTAAATACGACTGCAAACCTGGGGACATATAGTACAAGTACAAAAGAGCACAAATGAGAAAAAATTATTATATGTGTAGTTCACTGTGACTTCTCATGTCACAGTGACACTTCTGCATAGTGTTATTGACACTACCTGACATTACTCAGAACCATTAATAAGCTGTAATAGTGTCAGTTTTCAAGCATCTGCTCGTGTGAGCTGTGCTGATAACATTCACATTGTTGCTGTTGATTGCATGACAGTAATGGCTTGGTAATGATCTGCTTGTGTAAAGTAAATTATATGGCGTGTGACTGTGTGTATTGTGTGTGTGTGTGTGCACTGTGCAGGCAGATGGAGATGCAGCAGCAACAGCAGCAGCAGCAGCAACAACAACAGCAAATGCAGGCACATATTGAGAGAGAACGTCGATCGTCCAACTCAGGTAAGAGAATAATATTTGTCTGAAATGTAGCATGAATTTAGCACCTATCCTATGGACTTACTGAGAGCAGAGTTAGAATATTTCACATCACGCATAGGGAGCAAATTCACCTGAGTTGTTTGTCCCTCCTTCATTCCCCACCCTTAACATGTTTCTTCTTGAACTGTTAAATCTGTAGAACAAATTGCAAGTTAAGATCTGTATGTACACCGATCAGCCATAATATTAAAACCACCAAACAGTGAAGTAAATAACGTTGATTATCTCATTACAATGGCACCTGTCATGAGGTGGGATGCATTATGCAGCAAATGAAGAGTCATTTCTTGATGTGTTTGACAATGGCCAAGTTGTGCTGGCTGTACAATGGGGTCAAGGCAAGGCACGGCAAAAAGTTAATGCTGGCTATGATAGAAAGGTATCAAAACACACAGCACGTCGCAGCTTCCTGCCTATGGGACTGTGTAGCCACAGAGTGATCAGAGTTGACCCCTATCTACTCCTCAAAGCATGTACAATGGGCATATGAGCATCATTTTTTACATCATGAGGATGGCTGGTGTATGTGGGTCTCTTAACTGGGGAAGAAACAACACCAAAATACACTATGAGAAGATGGCAAGTTGATGAAGGCAATGGAAAGTTGATGATTCTCTGGGCAGTGTTATGCTGGGAAACAGGTGGTTTTAATGTTATGGATGATCAGAGTGTATGGGTCTTAAAAATTGTCTCAGATTTTATTAAATACATAAATAAACAAACAAATAAAACTGATTTGTTTTACTTCTCCATGGTTTCTCAGTTTTCCCCTACTTTTTGTCTAACCCTGGGACTCTTCTTCCTGGCAGGTTCCCCATTTCAGGGACACCCCGCTGTACTCTCAGTGGCACCTCCAAATGTAGCGCAACCTCCTATGTCAGTGGGAGTGTTATGCCCACCTCCCCCTCCTCCTCCTGCACCTCCTGGACCTCCTGGGCCTCCGCCTCCTTCAGCAGGAGCTCCCCCTCCACCTCCACCCCCCCTGCCTATGGTCGGAGGGGGTTATGGGAGCCACGGGGTGCAACATGAGGATGCACACGCACCCACTGGCCTCGCTGCCATGATTGCCGGAGCCAAACTGCGTCGAGTGCAAAGGGTATTTTTGACATTAACACCCATTATAGTGGAACTCTGGACACATCTAGAAGCCATTCTCACTATAATTTTGCAGTAATTCTAAAATTAAAACAGAAATAAAGCTTTTCCCAGCTTGCCCCCAAATGAAGATGACATCTGAGGTGTTCTTCTTTAACTGTAAGTTGGAGGTACAAAGCTATTGTAGCTGACGAGAAATTTTAGCTACCAGGTAGCATTGTGTAAACATGCTTCAAACCTTGTCGAGTTGTTAAGCAATCCATCAGTAAGAAATAGAGAAAAGTATAGCAAAGCAAAAAAGGCACACCTCTAGAAGCTATTCTGACTGTAATTTTGCAGTAATTTTAGATAATAGTGTTATACAGTGTCAGAAATCACAAATGTTTGAGATTACAGGTGAAAAGGGTCATAAACAAATACGTATCAGGTCAATCACTGATATTCTTACAAATATTTCTTGTAATGATTGTTAGATATGCAAATGAGATATTACATTATTACACATGCGTATATTTACATTAAAAAAAAGAAATCTAGCCTTTGCTTGATGTTAGAATTAAAATTTTTATTTGAGGTAAAGTAAAGTGGCCTCTTACAGTCACATATTGTGAAGACACCCACTTTTATTGTTTGGCTAATCAGAAAAAAAACAATGTGTCGTTATTATAAAACATTTTTGGGTCACTTTTAATACAATACTTCTGTAAAATTGATTTTTGAGAATTGAAAAAAAGTTTTAAGGATGAGTTTAAATGAGCTTCAGTTTTCTCAGGCATGAATGTATGGAGCTTCTTTTCTGATGAATGTGTGTGTCGACAGCCTGAGGACAATTCAGCATCTGGAGCCAAAAATGATGCCAACCGGACGAGTGGAGGAAGTGGTGGCCTGATGGAGGAAATGAACGCACTGCTGGCACGAAGGTCAGTACTTCTAAAATTCTTAAGAAAAACAAGACAAATTCACATTTCTTTAGGGAACTAGTGTTGCTGGTGGAACAGATTTCTGGCCTTTTTGTATATGTAGCGCTGCAGAGTCATCAGCGCTGAAAAATAATCAGATCCTCTGAGACTCTTTTTCTCCATTCTTATTACTAGACGGAAAGCTGCAAACCAGTCTGAAGACAGGAAAGATGGAGACAGCCAAAATGTAAGTACTGAAAAGATACAAATGGAGGGTTTTTTCTTCTTTTTCCTTATTTGTTCATGTTGTTTTATAACTTTTTGACTCACACGGCATCAGTATGTACAGCATATGAAATCCTCTGAAATGGAGCCTTCGTAGGAAAAGAAAAAACGATTTTAATTTCATTAGATATTAATTTGGTATGTACTGAAATACTTTCCATTGGCCCATTTAGCATAAAATGTTCACATTATGTAAAGAGCAGCTGTGATTGTCTAATGGCGAAGAGGTAATCGAGGTAAAAGAGGCTTTGATGTGGCAGTGATAATATACAAGGTTCTACTTCTACATATTTCTACACAAGCTTTTTTGAGTGCTTGGTAAGAATCACTTCACAAACCTAAGCTTTGTATATTTTAGGACGATCCAAATTCCCCCTCTCCCATGTCTAGAGGACAAAACGCTTCAGGTACCCACCGCATCCACACATTCTTTATACTGTAGACTGCTCTGAATGATTGTTGTTCAATGATGGTAATAGTAGCATTATAATAGTATATGATTTATCTGATTTAATACAATACAATACAAGTGCATTTAATTTCAAATAGTAAGATCCAAGAAAAAAAACTCTAAACTTCTAAAGCCATTCTACAGTCTTAGGGACTTTTTCTCACCTGCAGATGGTGCAAAGAAGCCCTGGGATCGAGCCAACTCGGCAGAGAGATCATCACTTGTATCTAGGTAAGATATTCTTGGAAGTCACGCCGAATTATCAGCATTGCCTATTTCATCAGTTTCATATTTTATATTAGTTTCATATTCATTACCAAATGATTTATAGTAAGATAAAACTTGAGATTAACGACTGAACAATAAGCCTGGAGTTTAAGAGACAGTTTAAGGGTTTCCCAGATATGGCCGATGTTTCACACTCAGTTTCAGTCAGTAATTGACCGTACATGGCTTGCATCCTTGTATCCATAGTAATGAGTAGTACAGTAAAGTCAGCCTGCATTAAATGGAGTTAGTTCAATGTTCCCCAGCTCTCTCTCTCATCCTTATATCAGTAAGATAGTGAATTAAATGTGGTACAATTCAGAAAATGCAACAAATAAGTGAACAAAAATGTGAAAACCAAGTTACAAAATATAACACATAATAATAATGTATATTAATAATAATAATGTATGCCAAGCAGCTTTCATAGATGGAACACAGCTCAAAGTGCTTCACAGTGGGACATAAATAAATGTGTGTGTGTATGTGTGTTTGTGTGTGTGTGTGTTTATTTGTTTAGAGTCCGACCCGTGGGGAGTGTTAGTGATGCAGACGCCTTAGACTTTGACAGAATGAAACAGGTATCAGTTAAACCTCATTCTGCTAGTAAAAGGCTACTTGTTTGCCATTATTACTATTTGCCATCAATAATATTGTCATTGTTGTCTGTTCATTTATGTGCCTGAATAAATTATTAGGAGATCTTGGAAGAAGTTGTTCGTGAATTGCACAAGGTGAAGGATGAAATCATCGATGGTATGTTCATTTAGTTAATATATCATTTCTTTTCATATCCAGATGACCTCACATTCCAAGATTATAGTAAAGCCTAATGAAGTGAAATAATGAAATGAACATGACTTCGCACTTTTATATGTGGCCTTATTTTCCTGCTACATGAAATCTATAATAACAGTTTCTGTCATCTCTTTCAGCCATTAGACATGAACTTAGTAGAATTAGCACGACATAATCTCCCAGACCCGCGTGACCCACCTTTTATGAGACCCAAACCCCCAGCAGGATCTGCTGTAGCTGAAGAGGGGAAGATGCCCAGCAACGTTACCACCATGTTAAAGCAAATGGAGCATTTTGTTCTAACATGAAGGGGAACACGTGCTGTCCCTCAGATGTGTAAATGGAAGGAGGACACTTGCACTGATTTCTCTGTTTTTGGGTTTTAATTCATATTTGGGAACTGTCTTTATAAAGTCTTCAGAGAAAATGTTTTTAGGATTTTCCCCTTTTTCATTATTATTACTATTTTTATTATTATTATTATTTTATTTATTTTTTGGTGGTGGTGATGGTGGCCGTGGTGTTCATGTAAGTGGTTGTACGTTAGTGATGAAATGATAAAAAATTGATCAAATAATAATAATAATAATAATGATAATAATAATAATAATAATACAATAATAATGATGTCTAACACATGTCTAAATGTTAGCCTTTTATATTTTAATTAATCTTTATTTTACTTTTCCTGTGTTAAAATGTTCATTATAAGCATATACACTTCCCGTTTATTTCTCACTGATCATGATTTTATTTATTTATTTTTTTTTAAGATTTTTAAGAATCCTTTTGGCAACACAAGTGTGTGTGTAATCACTGACAGAAAGATTTTTAAAACAAGTTGCAACCAGTGATAAGGGATGGGAAACTGTTGTTTTTGGATAATGCAATCTTACAAAGAAACGAACAAACAAAAAAATCAGTACACCAGAGTATTTGTGATCATGTTGTTAATAAAATGTTTATTGGCTGCAAGGATATGGTGAAGTATTGTTTGTTTTATTTCTCTTTTTTTTTGACAAAGTGCTTCCTGGCTTGGAGGAAAAGAAGATATACATTACATTTAAAATGAACTGAAATAAAACTGTGAAAAATGTATTGGATAAAAGAGGTGGTGTTTTACTTCAGAGGGTTTGGGGTGCTGATGTTGTAATTCGATGGTGATTAGACCTCCCCCTACAGGCAGTAGCTGGCATGATCAGAAAGATATGTCTCTCATACACTATAGGGACAAAAGTATTAGGACACATGAAAAGGGACTTTAATGACATTGCTTTCAAATAAATAGACTTTAATAAGAAGTTGAACCCCCTTTGCAGTTATAACAGCTTCTACTCTTCTTGGAAGGCTTTTCACAAGATTTTGGAGTTTCTGTGAGAATTTGAGCCCATTCATTCTGTAGAACATTTATGAGGTCAGACACTGATGTTGGATGAGAAGACCTGGCTCGCAATCTCCGTTCCAGTTCATCCCAAAGGTGTTGGATGTGGTTGGAGGTCAGGGCTCTGTGTGGCCAGTCAAGTTCTTCCACACTGAACTCCTCCAGCCATGTCTTTATGGATCTTGCTTTGTGCACTGGGACACAGTCATGCTGGAATAAAAAAGGTTCTTCCCCAAACTGTATCCACAAAGTTGGAAGCATGGCATTGTTGCATGAGGAGGCAAAAACATTTTTGTGTGCTGAGTTTCTTCAATAAAGCAAGCAATGCAACAGGAAAAATTTGAAAAAAAAGATGTATATACATGTAATAGGGCAGGAAAATTATTTTGATGCACAAAAAAGAGAAAAAAGAAGATAATTAAGGGAACACAAGATTTATATTTAAGGCCGTAGAGTAACATATAGTTTTTGCTTCTACAGTGCTGTCACTGCAGATATAGAATTTCCAACAAAAGTATCTTTTAATTTATATTTATTACACATATAATGAACTAAGAATATGTGAAGGTATATGAGCCACATTTCCACAGTAAAACAACACATTTAATTGTTAAATGTTAGCCTTTTGTTTCTTAAAAAAAGTTACATACATTTTTACGTCACTTTCTTGTATTTTGCGAACCCAACATTAACATTTTTTCATGTTTCAAAAAAATGCTTGGTGTTGTACCACACCAGATGTAAGGTCCATAATCTCTATGAAATGTGTGCATACATTCATGTCTTGCAAGAACTATTTACCTGCATTAAATAAGACCAAAAAAACAGAAACTAAGGAAACACAAGACTTATATTTAAGGCCTTACAGTCTCCTACAGTTTTTGCTGCTTCAGTGTTCTTCAATACTGATAAAGCATGTATAGAATTTTCCATTTTTAATTGAACAAACCTAGCTTTTATTTTCCATTTAAGACTCTATTTACTTACAGGAATTAAGAATATGTGAAGTTTTATGAGCCATATTTCTACGGTAAAACAATGCAATGCGTTTTATTATTGCCTTTTCTTTATTAATTGTTTTTTTTATATCTTTCACATTATTTTCACAATGATACCACAAATGTTTGGTATCACATCAGATATGAGGTCCATAATCTGTCTTTACAAAATTATCAAAACACAACGTCCTTTTATGAATTAAAAAATGATTTGATGAAAGAGCAGGTGTGCGTGTGTGTGTGTGTGTTCTTGTATATGTACTCGAGTGTGTTTGTGTATTATAGTCTACATGCACTAGTGTGTGTTCTAATATATGTACTCTAGTGTGTGTGTGATATAGTCTACATTCACTACTGTGTGTTCCAATATAGGTACTCTATTGTGTGTGTGTGTTATAGTCTACATGCACTAGTGTGTGTTCTAATAAAGGTACTCTAGTGTATGTGTTATAGTCTACATCAACTAGTGTGTGTTCTAATATATGTTCTCTAGTGTGTATGTACGCGTTATAGTCTACATGCACTAGTGTGTGTTCTGGTATATGTACTCTAGTGTGGGTGTGTTATAGTCTACATGCACTAGTGTGTGTTGTAGTATATTTACTCTATTGTGTTTGCATGTGTATTATAGTATACATGCATTAGTGTGTGTTCTAGTATATGTACTCTAGTGTGGGAGTGTTATAGTCTATGTGCACTAGTGTGCATTCTAATATAGGTACTCTAGTGTGTGTTATAGTCTACATGCACTAGTGTGTGTTCTAATATAGGTACTCTAGTGTATGTGTTTGCTATAGTCTACATGCACTAGTGTGTGTTCTAATATAGGTACTCTAGTGAGTGTGTGTGTGTGTATGTGAGTTATGGTCTACATAGACTAGTGTGTGTTCTAATATATGTAGTCGTGTGTTTGTTGTAGTCTACATGCTTTAGTGTGTGTTCTAATATAAGTACTGTAGTGTGTGTTACAGTCTACATGCACTAGTGTGTCGTAATATATTTACTCTAGTGTGTGTGTTTGTGTGTCTGCGCGCGCGCGCCACGTCTCGCGAGAGCCGAAACTGGAGCGTAGTGGCGACGAGAGCTGGTGTGGACAGAGTGGAGTTATTTGTGTTCTGGAGGAGGAGGAGGGAGGTAGGACAAGCAGGCTGGAGGGGGTGTGTGTGTTTGTGGGGCAGAGAGCTCTATTGCTAGCGAGAGAGAGATAGATAGTGTGTGTATGAGACTGTGCAGGAAAGCGAGCAAAACTGGAGGAGTTCAACATGGCATCCGGAGAGACGCTGTATATAGAGACGGACGACTCTGAGATGCCGGCTGAGATCGTGGAACTGCACGAAATCGAGGTGGAGACAATCCCTGTGGAGACCATTGAAACCACAGTGGTCGGAGGAGACGATGACGACCACCAGCCCATGATCGCTCTACAGCCCCTCGTTACAGACGATCCGAGCCAGGTCCACCACCATCAGGAGGTGATACTAGTGCAGACCCGGGAGGAGGTGGTCGGTGGGGACGACTCGGACCTCAGGGCCGAAGACGGCTTCGAGGACCAGATCCTCATTCCTGTTCCTGCTCCCGGGGCAGAAGAGGAATATATCGGGCAGACCCTGGTGACGGTAGCTGGAAAGAGCTCGGTGGGGCGGGTGAAGAAGGGGGCCGGCAGCGGGAAGAAAGCGGGCAAAAAGAGCTATCTGAGCGCCGCCGAGGCCACCGGGAGGAAATGGGAGCAGAAGCAGGTGCAGATCAAGACTCTGGAAGGCGAGTTCTCCGTGACGATGTGGGCGTCGGGTGAGTTTCTCATTTTCGGGCCGGAGTGTGGAAGTTTTTCCGCTGGGTCTGGTCTGGGGGCCCGAGCAGGGCGTTGTCCGCCTTTGACGGCTCCCTCCGTGTGCACGTCCCGAAGCACGGTGCCGGGAGCCCCTCTGAGCTCCGAACACGCTTTAGAAGCGAGCACCTCGGCCGGTGTGTTTTTGTTTTGAAGGGAGGCCATGTTTTCAGGTCTTGCTGGGCGCCGCCATGTTCGCCGAGTCCAGTATGGCGGCCCGTAAAAATGGCGAAGATGGCGGCCGGAGCCTGCAGGCCGTGCACGGCTAGCACGATGCGGCTAACGGGCTAGCACTGGAGCCTCGAGAGGGCTTAAAAACAAACATTCATCTATCCAAACCAACCGTTTTTTCGCTTTCTGACACATGAGCCAATTGTTATTAATTGAGATGAAATGTCGGCCGATTTTATCCGTAATTTGGGCATTTTATCTGTTCAAAACCCCTTAGCGTTTTAGCACACTGGCTAAATTAGCTAATGTGCTAATCCGCATTGTTTACGTAAGTCTCTCGGTTCCGTTTATTACTGTGATATTTGGGCGATGTATTCAACAACTAGGCTGTTTACAATGAATTTTATAAGTCATTTGCCTTTTAGGCAGGCATGTTAGTAGCGCGTTTTTATGGTGTGATGATAGTTTTTCGTGTTTTAGGCCCTTCTGTCCCCTAAAGTGTAAAGTCTACCCCAACAAAGCCAAGGGTGCATCCGTTTCTGTGCAGTCAGGGTGGAAACTCTCCTCTAACTCACGTTATTACCCGTGTATCAATCTCAGGATGCAGTTTTTAGCTGATAAGTTGATTAAGATGTTTTCATGAGTATAGAAGTCTTAAAGTGGATTGTGAAGACCTGACTTAGTGAAGGTTTAGCTAAGTTAATATTGCTTAGTTTGGGGATGGTTAGTGGCCACAGTGCTGTAATGGTTGGGCAGCTATCCTGTAAGGTATTGCGTGTGTGTGTATGTGTATGTGTGTGTGTGTGTGTGTGTGTATA
>JBBPCY010000156.1:6713684-6751762 GCA_037974405.1 Brachyalestes nurse | reverse complement strand
TCTCTCTCTCTCTCTCCAGGATATCTCCGTCTCTCTCTCTCTCTCTCTCTCTCTCTCTCTCTCTCTCTCTCTCTCTCTCTCCAGCTAAATAAGTGTAATGATGTGTGTGGAACCCAGTTCTTTGTGTCTGTGTCCAGTTTTTCTGGAGACCTGCAGACGCTCTCGTAACTCGTGTTTAGAGGTGGGAGGAGCCAAACTGATACAGAGAATCAGGGCGAGCAGCACAAGAGCCTTATCAGAGCTGGAGGAGTCTTATACAGATATAATCTCTAAGGACAAGGGGTGACTGTTTTATTCACAAAAACTATAAAAAAGAACAGATAAACACAGCCCACATCGCTCTCCCAAAACACACGCAGCACCAGGAGCCATCCAAACGCCCCGCCCAGCTCGCCATCCAGCCAATCAGGTGCATCGATGAGGACTGAGACAGGTCACCCCTCACTGGACGTACGCAACTGCAGAAATCTTGATCCCTCACCCAAATCTCTTTAGACTTTACTGGTGTAAATGTTTTACTGTGACAGGCTGCAAGGAGCTGTGCTCTGAAACTGGTCAGGTTCAGGGACTGGACTGGAAATGAAAGACTTTAAAAGTCCTTCAGGAAGCCTGGAGAACTGTTCCTCAAGAACACATTAACATACAAGAACATCTGGATCTCTGGAAGCAGAATATGAAGAAATGTGGGGGGGTTAAGACTTTTGCACAGTGCTGCATAAAGCAGGTCCAGTGGAGGAGCTGTTCTTCACAGAGGAGGAAATGATGGACCACAGGTGTGGGATCAGAAGACTCTCTCATCTGGAGAACCGCACTCGTGTTGGGAGCCCTGCCCAGGGACTCTGACTGGTTCAGACCGGTTCAGAGTACCGGATTAAGGGCTGCGACCCGAGAGGAGTGCGCGGGCCGTAACAGGGCGGCTGATCTTCCTCAGCTTCTTTGGAAGTGATTAGGCGGTGAGTTGTTGATGAACTGCACCCGTGTTCCGCAGCCCCAGCCTGCTTACAGGCTCCTGTTTGTTTTTCATTTGAATTTAAAGTGGAGCCGGGTTCCTCAGAGTCGTCCATCCACTCGGGCAGGAATGCCGTCGCGCCGCTCAGAAGAGCCCTAAAGGGCTTCCTGGGTACAGAACACTCATGTATCTTCTATTTAAACCCTGCAGGTGTGTGGAGCTCCTCTCTGGATCAGTTTCTGGTCGCTCACAGGGGAGAAAGAAACCAAACTCCAGGAACAAGAACCCCCTGATATCTTCAGGGTCAGTTTGACACCATTCAGTTTAATGCCGGCCATCCATCCGTCTATCTGTCCATCCGTCCACCCACTATCAGAACCTCAGATTATAGCCAGGATGGGGGTGGGGGGGTATCCCAGCGCTCCCCGGGCGAGAGTCACTGTAACCTCCAGTTTCATAATCTTGAAAAAACATCCCCCTGTGTTCAGATCACACTAAAGATTTGAAATCTTTTTTTCTGAGGGTCAGACTGACCATCAACATCTTCCTAAGCTTGAAAACAGAACTATTTTCTTCCAAATGTTCTAAATCTATAAAAAATCTTCATTTACAATAAATATACTTAAAACTCCAGAAAGATCTGGCTTTACAATTTTTACTCTTTAAGCGCCAGGGTTTGAAAAAAAAAACATTGGATTTTGACATCAATATTCCAAAAGCTTGTGGCTAAAAAGTGGTTAAAAATAGAGACTTACTGTAAATTAGAAAAATGTTGGGCATGACCCAAAGTTTATGTGGGGTATAAATATTATGTAATTTGCATATTATGACATCATCATGACGTTTATACACCAACAGGCTCATCAAAGTGTTTGATCCAGTCCTGATGCACTTCGTTTCTCAAATAAACCCAGCCACCATTATCATCACTATTTCCAGCCCTATTCAGACCCAGATCACCCTGCTGCCTCTCCTACGTCTCCCAGCTCTCTCACACACACCACTGTCAGGTGTAGCACAGACCCATTTGGAGCGCTCAGTGGAGAGAACTAATGCTACGGCTGCTTCCAGCCCCATTTCTCACAATCCTGCTGCTTATATCTCGACCAAAACGTCTCCTACAGACACTACGACCACGTTCACCACTGCCACCCGCTTTCCTGTTGAAGTAAACGCGTGTTTGTGCTTCATGAACACACTCTGCTTGCATGGCATCGCCGCTGCGCTCCAAAGCTGTACTGGGAAACGCACGAGTGTTAGACGACCGAGCGTCTTTTCCAAAAGGCAAATATTCCCCTTCAGAGTCAGAATAGGTGAATAACATCCACAAGACACCATCACCTTTTATTAGCCATTTTGGCGTTTTTCTCTCTCAAATCTCACACGCTTACTCGCTCACTGTGAACTGAACTGCGCTCTCTGGCTGCTCCTGCAGTGACACTGGACTCGTTTGGCCCCGAAATGAGGCACTGAAATTCGCGTTCTGTTTTAGTCCAGTACATACCGATTATATGGGTACCAGTGCCGCATTGGCACCGGTTTTTGATACCCAACCCTAGTCTGTAGCTTGTGGTATATCAATCTAAACTGTTATAGAATAAATAGCATTTATTTATGTGACCGGTGAATAAAATCATTTTTACAGTACTGTTAACTATTCCAAAATATTCCAAAAATGAATAACCGTGTCATGGTGCACCACAGAATACTCCTTTGGAAAGTCTGAAATATTGTTCAGGGCACTCACAGCACCCCAATGTTTTCATTTCAGATGACAAAAAGGACATTGATCATGAAACTGTGGTGGAGGAACAGATTATTGGGGAGAATTCTCCTCCAGACTACTCTGAATACATGACTGGGAAGAAGCTCCCACCTGGTGGGATCCCAGGAATTGACCTCTCGGACCCCAAACAGCTAGCAGAGTTTGCCAGGTGAGACAGTTTCACACTTCAGTAATGTGATATTTGAAATGGATTGGTCATTCATAACTGGTCTTTTGTTATCCAAGGATTTCACACATTTGATCCCGGAGGGTCTGTGTCAATTGTCCTGCTCAACCCACTTCTGATTCCGCTCACCTGATATTGATTGGTTTATTGAATGTGTTAGCGTAGGGAAAGTACCACATTTTATACATCGACCCACCAGGACCACCCCTGGGTTGGGCTTTTTCAGGAGATATTCTTCTGTACTGGATATCCTGTAACTACACACTGGGTGGAATTAAGCAGTATTGCTCAAGCATTTTCTTCCTTTCTTCTTTCGGATATTCCCAAATGTGAAATAATGGTTTGAATTATTTATTTATTTAGTGATATAATTATTGACTTGTATTTGATTTCTACACAGCATCAAAGATTGCACAGATCCAGCAAGGCTATGCTTCTTTTTGTGCAGATTGGTTCTCTGTACCATATCCTTAAATAATTATTAATTGGTGGTCTTTCTTAGTCCCTACAGTAACAGTGGCGGCCCTTTTGGTCGCAACTCAGTACGGTAAGTTGTGAATCTGTGATGCACCGTTCAATATATTGGTCTCAGAGTTTGTAGCTTTATGATTAACCTTTTATTTTAATCACTGAACGGGGCTGTAATGGGCTGTTTTTTGTTTTTTTTTTTGTTTTTTTGTTTTTTTTTTTTCCACAATGGAAAAATAGTGATGATATAACTTGGAGCATTTAAGTCATTTTGGTTGTGGTATGTGTCTGTCCCATGCTTTCATGTAAACAACATAAGCCATACAAGTTTGTTGTAGCTGTGTGCAGTAATATATTTCCTTTTGGTTTGTTTCAGTTTATTAAGTCAAATGTTTTTTTTTGGTGTGTGTGTGTTCTCCCAGAATGAAGCCACGAAAGATCAAAGAGGATGATGCACCCAGGACGATAGCTTGCCCCCACAAAGTAAGTGTGTTTCTAATCTATTCACATTTGAATCAAAGGTACTGAATTATTTAGCATTTTCAATTTTAAGTCACACCAGTGTACAGTTAATTGCCACTAGGTGGATGTAAATGGGTTTAGTGTGTCTCATTGGATCTGTCTACCTAACATTATCATCCAGCCTCATCTGATCATGACACAAAACAAAAAAATGGGGTCAGCTTTATCTGTTGTGTAACATAAAAATCAATTTGTAATCTTATTTAATAATAGTACATTAGTGTTAAAAAATGATTTGCAGTTTGAAGTGTTTAATTATTGCCTACATTATTACATTGTCTTCCTCATATCTTTTATCCCTACCATGTAGGCTGTTACTTCCGAATAATGTATCAGTTCAGTGACCGATTCAAGCGAATTATTTGTTATTAGGCCTACAAACAGATTGTGATTTAAAATCATAAAAAGTAGCGTTTGGTATCCAAATCAATACCTTTGATTTATACAAACTATTGAAAAATTCAGTGTCAGTTTGTGCCATATTATCCAGATCAATAAACTTGCTTATTACAAAATCTAGACTGGTAATTGGCTGCCTAAATTTATGATACACATGTTTGTCAACATCAGTTAATTTAAAAGAAGGTATTAAAAAAAAAAAACACCGGACAGGAATTTATATAGAAGCCGAGGTGTTTCTAAGTGAATCCCAACCCTGTTATCCAGTTCAAGAACATTGTGTTTGGGTAGGAATGAATGAAAGTAGACGTTTAAATATTTTTATTACTCTGAGTGAACAATTGCGTATTTGTTATTTCTGATACCATTCCTAGAATATTAAAATAAACTTTCCTCCTCTCTGTATTAGAATGGTATTGTTATCAAGTTTGTTTACACCCCAGGGATGCACTAAAATGTTCAGGGATAACTCTGCAATGAGGAAGCACTTACACACCCACGGTCCCCGGGTTCATGTGTGTGCCGAGTGTGGGAAAGCCTTCGTGGAGAGCTCCAAACTTAAGCGTCACCAACTTGTTCACACTGGTGAAAAACCCTTCCAGGTTAGAACATCCATTTATTTTTCTGAAGCTCAAATGGTTTCTTTAGAACTGAAGAGAGTGCCCAACATTTGATAGACATACAAATAAGTTCACAAACCTTAAACCGCCGTTAACATGTGGTAGACTTATGATGAAGTGTTAGTTTCTGACTCTGGTTTTTGTCTTTTTAGTGCACTTTTGAGGGCTGTGGGAAACGCTTCTCTTTGGACTTTAACCTCCGCACACATGTCCGGATTCACACCGGAGATCGTCCTTATGTCTGTCCGTTTGATGGCTGCAATAAAAAGTTTGCTCAGTCCACCAACCTCAAGTCACACATTCTAACACATGCGAAAGCCAAAAACAACCAATGAGCACTTCCGTTCTGTTTTTCCTTTTACACCTGAACCCAGCCTCAACGTGAAAGCATCTTAACACTGGAGGTAAAAAACTGAGCTCTTCTGTAATTCTCCTAAGGAGTTGGGGCAAAAAATGACCTGATGGTCTTGGAATAAATTATGGAAATTGTATAAGATACAAAAGCTAAATATTAGGACCCCCTTTGTCCTCAAATCAGCCTGCAAACCATGTGGCCCATGCCGAGGAGCGGAGCAGGGCTATGTCCGACCCAACTGACCACCCCACGTTTTGATGGCTTGTTGCAGCCAACAGAATGATGGAACTCATGGACACTCATAGACATTGCTTTTTACCACAGAGATGAACATTTGGACAGTTTCCTCCATTTCTTTTCACTTTTACTTAAATCTCACCAGTCTGCATAGAAATAGCTTTTAATTTTGTATTTCTCCAAGTGTGCATATTGTACACTTATTTTGGGATATGCTTAGTAATGCAACCTTGTGATCATTCTTTATCCCTGAGGATTTAAGGTTTTGCTTAGGACATGTTCTTCTTGGAAGGGTGGATGATAGTTACTGTAAGACAATACTTCAAAAGTATTTTATGTAAAAAGTTCTTTTTTTTTTTCCTTTTCATTTTCCTTCTTTGTTTGGTTGTAACCTAACCATTGAATAATCTTGTATCAGTGTATTGTATGGCTGTGTGGAGATAATGTAGAAATGGACAGCAGCGTGATTTCAAGTGTTGACTGCTTCAAAGCATTTAGTCATCAGTTAATTTCTCTTTTGTCACATCGTCTCACATGACAAAAAACATTAACTCACTTTTAAACCCATCTCACAACAAACCAGTGTGACCTATCGTTTTTCTTTGTTTAGAATGTATTGTAAAGGCCTAAACCATGAAATATTCTGTTATTTACATTTCCATGTATTTCAGTGAGCTGCGATTAAAAAAAAAAAAAAAACAAACAAAAAAAAATGGACGAGACTAAAAGTGGTCCCAGCACCTTTTATGTCGGTTGTTATATTCAAACTGGCCAGTATGTTCCTCCAGCTGGAACAGCCTAAAACTATTCATGTAAAAATGGGCTCAAACAGAATGGTATGGTATAATTCACAGGATTTTTTTTTTCCAGACAGGCATTAAGGATCACAATTTCTGGACAATGATCATTGAGGGGTTTTTGTTCAGAGAGATATATAGTCCAGCACTTTGCTAAATGCTCTTGACTCGGAGTGGTGTTTCTGATTCACTACTGTGTCACAGCCACTCAAATTGTGTGCTGACCTCTTGTGGTCAAGATGTGAAGTAAGAAGTGACTCTTGACAGAGATTTATATGGTCACTTCTCACACAAAGTAATTTACTTAGGGTTTCGTTTGTCTTCCCGGTCTTTAATGCTCAAGTCTCTGTGATACTGGATGTGCTGGGTTTTTTGCAGAGTGCTGCTTGCGGGATATGGTTTGCTTTGTACTGGAGGGGGAAAGCTGTTCTCTTTTAATGCCTTTGTACAGCTTTCATTCAATTGAGTATAATCAAATGGATCATTTGAACATTTAGGACCATTAGCGGAACATCCAGCTCTACTAACAATAAGCCAGAGCCTCATTGATGTGCTGTCCGTGGTCCTGAGCTGCTGCACTCATTCATTTAAACTGCATAAATAACCACAAAACCGAGCACCCACTCGACAGAAGGAACAGCTTTTCTGATGCACAATACTCAACCAAGCAATTCAGAACACTTACAGAAATCACCCTTTTTATTCCAACTGTTTTTCGAAGGTGGCTGTAATGGCTATAGGGGCTTTTTCTCCAGTGATTATTCCCCGTTATTGTGTTGTGCAGATATGTAAATTGGCAGCGCATGTGCTAACTAATAACCACCTCTTGGTTTTGGCAGTAGTTCTTGAAAAAGAACTAGCTGTGTGCAAATTTCCTGGCTGATTACACTTAGCTAAAGGATCTTTCACACAGCACCTGCACAGACAGAGAAAAATTTCATCAGCAGCCTGCCAACAGCACTCAGTGAATCATGATTTTAGTAGAAGGCTGAGAGGCTAGATTGGAAAAAGCAGTCAATATAAAATTTTATGTGATTTTAAATATTTTAGTGCAGCAGCTTCAGTTTTTTCCCTGAATTATTTGAAAAGATGAGCCAAAAATGACTGGGAAAAGTGCTGCTTATCGGCTTGATCTTGCACTCAAGATACATAAAAAAAATCCAAGTAATGTCACATTTACTGGAACTTCTTATGAACATAACCATGAGTAAAATCATATTTTACCTTTTCAAGCATGAGTCTCATCAGTCATCCATGGCTCACTGTGTATACTTTCAGTGTATTTAAATTCTAGGTGATATGCAGGCCAAACGGTATGAAGTAATTTAATGGCTTTTAAATGACACCGGGGGGGGGGGGGGGCAATTTCCATTATTTCCCTATTATACCTCCAATAATTTCCATTTTGGGGGCTATAATGACAAGCTGTGGTGAATCTCAACAGAACTCATTGAAACGTTCTTCATATACCACAGTTGCTCTATTTGGTTGTAGCCTAGGGTCACCAGATCTCCAGAATTATAATTAAACATCTTGAAAACTATTTGGAAGGCTTTCCAAAAAATGAATTTGCTGTTGTTAGCTCAAAACCTGGGAGCTGCTGGTGCTCACCAAATACCACTGGGACTTTCATCCATCCATCCATCCATCCATTATCTAAACCGCTTGTCTTTAACCAGGGTCGTGGGGGGGATGGAGCCTGTGGTCATTAAGCAAAAGGCAGAGAAACACTCTAGGCTGGTTGCCAGTCTATCACAGGGAAGAAACTTTCTCACACACACATTCGCACCTAAAGCCAATTTAGCATCTGCTGTTTACTTGACATGCATGTCTTTGGGCTGTGTGAAGAAAATGGCAAAAAAATCGACCCCAAGACCTTCCTGTGAGGCAAGAGCACCACTGTGCCATCATCAATAGACTTTGATTTGACTTTGATTTCCTCAAAGACTATTGAACTATACTATACACACATTTCAGGAGATGTTAGATCATAATCTGTCTCTGCCAAGACACTAAGGTGATCTAGCAGGACAGTGATCTACAGTATGTCTCAAAATTCACACAAAAAGGTTGACTAGAAAATCACTCTTCAGTGGCCACTCAGTGCCCTGATGAGGTCAAGGGAAATACAATATAATGGTTGTGCATTACAATTCACATATATATGTCATTTGGCTGCATGTATAGGTACCATTCACTTCTTTTTACTTTAAAAATGCATAAGGTTTGCTGTGTTGTGCGCAAAAATTCTTCACAGCGTAGAGCACACACAGCAGAAGACCAGTCTTGCAACCAGCTGTGCTGGAGGTACATTATATTGTCAGTGAAGATGGTTTATTGAAGATCTAGATCTCAAACACTGGCCTGTGTTAAATCATTTGAAGAAATGTTTACAATGCATCTGTAATAAGTGTTTGCAGTGTAGCTGCTGTACTGATTTACCACTGAGCGCCGCTTCTTACCTCCACAGGCACTGAGTTCAGGAACGCAGATGACTCCTGACTGCCTGACTCGGATGATAATATAGACGAAAATTTGGAATGCTTATATTCATTTATTCACCTGCATGATTCACACGGCTGTTTTAAGGCCTCTCGAGTGCCTGCTTCACCTGTGTGAGGTTGTGGATTTGGAATTCTGACAGTACGTAAGCCTCTCGTGTGAAACGTACCGCAACACAAATTTTACATTGTCTCTTAAAGAGCTGCCAACAGGGAACGGCCTTGCCTTGCGCGTGTTCATGCAGGAGACAGAAAGAGGCTCAGGGAAAAAGGGGGTGTGTTCCTGTGTCACCCCTGTGCCTCCCTGCGCTCGGAATTGGCAATTTAACACCACCGGAGACTCTGCATGGTCGCTCATGCATTTGTTTAGATTCAGATCATTTATGGAGGCAGTTGCTTGTTTCGATTGTCAAAGGCGGCGGAGAGGAAACGTGCTACTTGTTATGCAGCTGATGTCAAGTCGAACACTCCCGCCTGCAGTAAGCACCTGAAACATGGATGTTTCTGGCTAATTGCAAAGTGTTCCCCCACTGAGCTCAATCACAATCCTGCCCCACTGGGTTGTTGTGGACCTGCCTCTGCTATTTGTTACTATAATGGAACAGAAAAGTGGATTTCGGCGAAACTATTTGTTTGCCGGCATGCATTATTTGTACCCTTTATGATGTATTATTCATCTCTCTAATGTGAATATTTCATTTAGTGGGAATCGTGTATATCTACATGAAAATGGAGTGTGTACACGTGTGTATGTGTGCAGACCTGTACGTGGCTGTGAGATAGCAGGAGATTCAAAGTCGATTCAAAACCGTTTCTGACACAGATGAAGCCTGTGTGTCTTTGCAGCGAGCAAAGCCTGTATTTCACATATATTCATGCAGAAATATGTTGCCAAGGTAACTGAGTCATGAAGGGCTGTGTGCAGATACCCTTGAATTCCATGGAGGTGGGAGAGAGAGAGAGAGAGAGAGAGAAAGAGAAAAAAGCAAGCAGCAAAAAATGGTACAACCCTGATTGATCATTGCATTGATAAGAGGATTACTGTGGGTCCTTTAGCCCTTGAACCTGCACTGAATAGGTGCGAGTAACGCGGGTATATTCTGCTGGTTTCATTCTAACGTCAAGTCTTTAAACATGCATTATTTGTCAAAAGCTTTCTATTACTAGGTTCCAAGCAAATGCGCGTCAAGCATCATGACTTCCAAATGTCAGTGTTAAATTTCAAAACACCCTGCTGCATTAGTGAGCCAGGCACGGGCCGTACAGTGGAATTAAATATCACATTATGCTCCTCAGTTGACGTTGACGACTGAACAATCTGATGACTGAACTGATGACTGTTTATAGCAAATTTATAGACAAATAACCAAAATGGTATTTAAGGTCCTCAGCAGATGACAATACACTAAGCTAGGGCACCACCAAGCCCGTTATTGCCTTCATAATCCCCTGAGGATGACTGTTTTGCACAAAGTGCCCCTTTATTAGATAAGACGCTGCACTCGGTTGGCGTCACCTGACCTCAGTGACAGGCCATGTTGAGCTGTCCTTAAGTTTTGTTTAGGCTTTACTGTTTCAATTATTCTACTTTATTCTAGACAGCACTTTCCCAGAAGGAGTAATCACATTCAATATTAACAAGGATGTTCATTCAGAGCACATTTTCCCCGCATTAATAATGTATATGTTTGAAATTGCCTGTGCATATATTATAATTCTGTTTATAATCTCCCTCCACAGGTATGCAGAGTCCAGTTATTTACTGTAGCATCAGTCATTTCAAACGCATTTTTTTTGCTCTCATTGTGGACATTTAATTGGATGATGAATAATAAAACAAAGACAAAGTCTGGGTTCATTTTTTTACGTGCATATTGTTTCAAAATTCTGCTGTAACATACATAGTATGAGAAAACACCCCTTCTAATTAGTGTGTTCAGCTTCTATAAGGTGTACCTGTTGCTGACACAGGCATTCAATTGCACACAAACAGCTTATATTCCCACAGAAAATCATTACCAGTGGAATGGGATGCACGGGAGCAGCCTTGCATAAGTCTGAGATCACAAAACCCAAAGCCAAGCATTGGGTAGATGCGAAAAAAGCCCCCCAGCATTGGACTATAGCATGGTGGAACGAGTAGAGGCTATTACTGCAGGACAAGAGGAACAAAATCCATATTAATACCCACATTTTCAAAAGAAACATTGGATGCAGGTGGTTGCAAAACTTTGGACATATACTTTAAACCATCTGCAGGAAAAAGTAATTAAAATGCTAAAAAAAGAACAGATGGTGTGGTGTAGATTTCCTCCTGGGGCAAAGGTTCATCTATGGTTTGTGGCTTGGACATACAGAAAAACGTATACAGAACTATACAGGACCTTTCCATTATGTTCTTTAGACTTCTGAAAGGTTCTTTATACTTACACTTTAATTACAGAAGGAGTTTTCTAAAGAAATGTTATGGAGGCCACGCAGGGTCAAACTAATCGAGGTCCAGTTTAAAAAAAACATCTTAACTGAAAGCGTTTGCAGTTTCATGTGAGTGCTTAAGCAGGAAAAGCACTACAGTTAGAAGGACCGTGGGTCTCATGTTGGAAAACACTGTTTTAGGGAACCAAATGTGGGTCTACTAAGGCATCACTCCAAAAAAAAAAAAGCAAATTGGCACCTTTATTTTTAACAGCTTACACTGCTAATACCTTACTGATGTGAGGGAGATGAATGGCTGCGTTATACAGAAAATAACCATTCATGTTTGCAATGTTATCCAAAAATCCAGATGGTTGAAACCACGTGACAAGCATGTTATTATGATGATTCATATAAACGCTTGGCAGCTGGTAACTGTACCTGTGTAAAGGGTGAAGAGAACCTTACAACTGAAACAGCCTCAGCTGCAGAGTGGGAGAGCGAAAATGAAGATGGCAGAAAGACCTTGTAGAGCTTCAAGAGGATCTGAAGTGGTTGACTCTTCTCCTATACAAGGGGAATTAAACCCAAACTCTTATTATCTTGGCCTCAGCAGATCAGTGTTGAAGTAGCAACACACCATATGGCAGGAGTAGTCATTACTGACCCTTTCCAAACACGGCCAGCTCTGTTTATCCACAGCTGACTGCAGCGTAGCCTAAGAGCTAAGGAGCTCCTCGTCACATTTCAAGAGATGCTTGCCATAGATACTCATCTTTTATTTATGTGCCCTTATGGGACCCACTCGAGACTGCCACGCAGCATGCAAAACTTTGGAGCTTTACACTATCGATAATGAGCAGAAAGAATGACAAGCTTGCCCTCCTAGTGTGCATGAATTAATCAATCATTAATTGACAACACATCTATCAACATCTCATTTAAATATCCCAATTGACACCACATAGCATGGATGCATCTATCTGTCCATAAAGCATCACTCACCTAAACTAATCTGTTTAACAATGAAAGTCAGTAGTATAGATACAAATGGGCAGTTACTAATATATAAATGATATACAGTCAGTTACATAATTATCAGCATCTTTAAGTAAAGATAGAAAAATGGTCATGAAAAATGTATTTGTGGTTAATCAGCTCAATCTCACAATGAAAATCTAACTTCAATAAAACCACATGTCAATTATTAACAACCCTATGAATTTATATGAGCACAACGCATGTCCCATTAATATTTTAACTTGAGTGTTTGGGAACTCTTAAGCAGTCATCCATGACTTTTTGTTTCACTGGGGTATAAATATGAGGTGACACTGAGAAAGAAAATTCCAAAATTATATCATAAACATGGGAACAAACGTTTGCTGACATTCCACCATCAGGCAATGGCTATTATAGCTATTAAGGAGTTTAAATGACAGCTGTAATAAACCTGGCACGAAGAGGATATGGGTGCTTTTACACAGAGCAAGGAGAAACAATTCTCCAAGGATCACGATTGGAGAGTTGCAGAAGGTGGTAACATTTTGGGATCACAAAAACATGACTAGAACTTAGAAAGGCATTTTTCCAGAAGAAGACATAATCCCTGCTGTTAAGAATGGTGGAAGATTTGTCATGATTTGGAGCCATTCTTTGTCCAAAGCCCTTAGAACCTTGTTAGGATACCAAAAGATTTTAAATGAAAATCTGTCTGTCTCTGCCTTCCAGCAGGACAATAATCCAAAATCATGATTCAGAAGTTAAATAACCACAGAATCAAGAGATTCTGTGGTTATTCTGTGGTTATTATAAGAGATCCATTTTGTCACAATCTTTATTACCCACCTTCACCAAAGGTGCCAATAATTTTGGAGCTGACTGTATAATGATATAACTAGGACTGCTATCACTATTATATATACTAAAAATAATACGTTTATTTTAATCAGCACCTTTCCTGTACCAAGTACCTGCATATATATACACAAACAGTGTACAGTTATACAGCTATAGCTGTATCGATCTCATGGAGGGTCCATTGGTGAAGGCTATCTGCACTGTGGTGGATGCAGGCTCTCTTTCTGGTGTGAAATTTAAGGGCAGCTGGTTGTGTAAGTACGAAGGCTGGAGGGAAGGGGAGGGAAGTAGAAGCTCCTGGGACTAGAATGGCCTCTTTCATTGCCTTCTTGCCATTCCTTTGAACAAACAGAGCAGCTCGGAGAAGCCAAGGTTTGCAAGAGATCCCGTCTCCTACTCTGTGCCTCCAAGGGAGACGAGGATTAACACTTCTAAAAATAATTACTGCACAACGTTCACTGCTGCAGGCTTATTCAGCCATGAGATATTCCACTTCATGAAATATATTACCTCCTCCCAGTCAGAGCGAGAGTGCATGAGCCCACCCCTGGAGATAACATCAGAATTAAAGAGCATTGGCTCTCTCTGCAGCTTTCTGATCAGACCTTTGTAACATGCTCTGATGTATCGATGTCTGTCATGTAGTCTGCAACCTCAGGACTTGGCAATGGATCTCATGTGACAGACACAGTTCAATAACTCAAACCCCTGAAGAGGACACCCGAACTGTAAATACGGAGATTAACCTGCTGCTGACTGAAAATGCACAGAAACGAACCATGCGAGTATATCTCAGAAAACAATTTCTTGCCCACAAAATATCAATACAATCAATACAGTCATCGTGAAAAAATAATTGTAATAGTCATGTCATCGGCCAATCTGTGACATAAGGATTTGCTGATGGAGCCCTGACCAAGTCATGACCAAGGATGCCTGATCATCGAGTGATACCGAATACAGGGTCACTCTACAGTGTTTGCAAATAACTGTGAATATTCAATAAGTAATATAGTGCATTTCTTAATTTGCATAAACAATGTTAAATAAATTACATTGATAATAGTAATAATTTAAGTATCAAATGAAAACAGGAGGGATTTTCACGTTTTATTTTACACAATTTAACATGTTTGTACACGATGTACCATATGTATTATTCCATATAACAAATTAATATACATGTCAATGGGATTATTTTAGGTTATGCAGAAAATGGTATTTTGCTTGTGCTTACAAAACATTGGCATTTACCAGTCCTTAATGTTACCTTTTTTCACATAATATAAGAGTGCCACGTCCAAGACGGATACCGAAGACTTTGTTGTTTTTTTTTTAAAAGGTTTGCAGTCTGAGCTATAAGACATCAGATCATAATAGGATCTGTAAGTCCACCAAAAACCCTGTAGTAAGGTTTTTAAAAAAAAAAACTCATTACAGTGTGCTTTCTATAACCCACTCTGATCTGGACAGCGAGTCTTTCCCGCGGAGTCTGCCTGCAGTGTCCAGCTGGGGCAGATCTCCACCGCTCATGGACAGACTGCGTTTGGAGCGCAAGCTGCCGGTCTGCTGCTGGTAAGTCATGTAACTCTGCTGTTTACAGGAGTCTACATTCAGAGAGTGCCTACGGCTCACTCTCGCACACCCCACTGGAACAGTCATATAGTTGTGCAAGGACTCTAGCTGTGCTCTCCGGGATGCCGGGGTCACCATGGTGGAGTAGGCCCGGATTTGGCCAGATTTGGGACGGGCCTTGGTCGAGTTGTTTTTGTTGCTGTTGTCGAGCTCCATGCTGACTTGTGCATCCTGCTTGTGCGGCACGGAGGGTTTGGAGGCGTGTGCTGGGCGTCGGGTGCTGGGAGAGGCGGGATGCCAGCTGTGGCTGGCAGCAGAGGTAGTGACGGTGCAGTCGGGAAGGCTGGGTTTGGGGGGCGGCCGAGGCACAGGTGGGGGGGCTGGAGCTGGAGCTGGAGCTGAAGATGGAGCTGGAACTGACTCCATCTGTGGTGACACTTTCCGGCAAGAGTCCCTCTCAGCACCCAGAACTTGTTTGGACATAGACTTAATGATCCCACAGCCTTGTAACTGCTCACTCCTGGACTGAGAGCGCACATCTCCAAGCTCCACTCCCTTATCTACTCCCTCTTGGTTGCAAACCCGATAGCGCACAATGAGGAAAATAATGAAAGACAAAACTGAGGCCACAATGATGCCCCCGATGATGACGACAATGGTGCCTCCAAGGAACTGGGACTGCATGAAGTGGCAGCGGAGATATTGGGGCTCAGTGGAGAAGTGAACACACCCCACCACGCGGGTAGCTGTCAGGGCGGTGATCGCATCATCGTAAATTGCGAGAACGCACAGATTGTACAACGTCCCAGCTGCTAAGTTGTTGACCAGGATGGTTTTACTTGTTGGGGGAATCATTCTGAAAAGACACATCAGGAAATGAGCTGTACTCGTCGGCTGTTAAAGAATTCCCTTCCTCAATCTCATAACTATACACCTTAGATATTCATTTTGTAGTTGTTGATTCATTTGTAGTAACGGCATAGTAGAATAACGTGTAAGACTTGGGCTCAAAAGGTTATCCCCTCACTCTCTATAGACCTGGCAGTTGGTACAGTTCTCAATTACATATTAGTTCCAAAGTAGCAGATGAATAATTTGCAGTAGTTACTATACCAATAAGTCTGAATAAAAGGGCCTGGTTTAACCTTTACTGCATTCCAGATATAAAAATGATTTGTCTTTTTCTTTAGAAAACTGAAAGCTTTTTGTACTAAATGGTATACTGAACATGTGCCTTCCTTCTGCAGTCTGCTTTTTCACACATTGCTGGCTGAGGCCCAGCTTCTGAAGCTCTCTCAGTTTCTGAAGTGCATGTAAATCAATGTAAATATGCCCAATAACTTTAAGAAAGGTAGGAAGATAGGAAATTACAATTTGTTCTTCATAAAAAAATCTGATTATATGCTACAACCTTTTATGTTAAATGCAAAGTACAATACAACAACATATAAGAATTGAACTGTAATCTGCAATGCACATAGTAAGAGCAGATGCCTTCAGAGGCATTGGACACTACCATTTACACATCAGTTTTGTCGATCATAGTTTTTATATTATTAATTATTTTTGCTTTTTTGTATACTCAAAAGTCTTTTAAAAGTATTTCTATCAATTAAATCATTTTCAATAATACAAATATATGTTGTATTATATTGTATGGTGTATTATATTATATTGCGGTAAAGGGTTAAGGAGTCATTAGCGTACTCTCGCTCCATAAATGTTGCCTGTCGCAAAGATTTCACACTACCCTGAAAGAGCAGGCTCCCGTCGAGGTTTATCTGAAGTTGTGCAAAGCTTAAAACACATCAGACTACTAATCAAATGCCTTTGGTCTATAGCCCAACAGTTCCCCGCTGGTGTAGATAAAACCCAAGGCCTTTTTGCTGCCTAGTCCCTTTTCATGAGCCACTTAACCTCGGCAGTCTGTTAAGAGTACTGTTGCTAACTTAATTCTCGTTCCTCCCTTCTTCCACCACCATTTTTATACACTGTGAAGACCTCGAAGATACTTAATAAACAATACATCAGAAACTATTTTAATAGATAAGAATTGAGTTTCTGGTTTCTGTGTAGTGTTTTGGATCTATTTCAAGCAAGTTTGTCAGGTGTCCTGTGCTACATTTTAGTCAGTGTCTTGTTAATATCACTTTGTTCTGGGTACCCAACGCCCACAAACTACATTTTGCTTTTAAAAAATGCCAGCAGCTCCAATGAAGGATGCACTTACAATCTAATTGTTTTATCTTGTCTCTGTCCAAAAAAAGGCCCATGCATCTCCAAAATGATAAATACAGGGAGAAGCAAAATCATTCATAACTTTTAACATCAGATAATGTAATGGTACTTCATTCCCAATAATATTGGAGCATTTTTTAACCCGTTAATCATGTAACAGAGCAATGTAACGATGCAAAATTTAGCTGCTCTTTTCGAATAGAAACATGAGCGCAATGGTGAGATGCTTTTTTGACAATATGAAAAAAAAAACTTAGCAATGTGATTAACGACATGCTCCTTCAAATGTCATACTATAGAATAGATGATAAAAAAAAATCTTACCTGTACACCAGTGAGTCATCGTAACTCCCATTGTACTGGATTTGGAACATCCGAATTCCTGGAATATTCCGCTGCAGGGTAAACTTCACCAGTGCTGAGGAGGATGTGATATCAGAGATGAGCACCCGCTTTTCTTGTCCAATTTTGGTATTGGCAATGGCAGGGCTACTATCTCCACCCATCCTGGTGGAGGTAGCAATGTCTGAAGAGCCAGGGTCAGGCTCCTGTACTACGCTTGTGTCATTTGTGAAATGTGGGAGTTTGGTAATAAGCAACTCAACAGACTGCTGAGCCTCTCCAGACGGATTTGACGCTACACAGGTGAAAGAACCTGAATCCTTCACTGTGCTGATGAGAATATCTAACGTCCCATCACTGTGGACCACCGTTCTGCTTGAGTTAGACACTAGCCTACCATCAGGGGCGATCCAGTGAATAATGGGATCCGGATCACCCTTAGCCTTGCAGCGCAGAGTAACATGCTGGCCTTCCAGTGCCCTGGTCTCCTGTGAGTGACGCGTAATGAGGGGAGGCTCACACAGAAACTCCTCCTCAGACACAGTCCAGAAGTAGCGTCCAGAGAGGTGCTGGGGAGCCGCACAGGTCTCCAGGTCATCCTCTCGCCGCAACCTCCTCAACCACAGCAGCTCACAGTTACAGCGCAACGGGTTCCCGCCAAAACTCAGAGCAAAAGACGTTGGACCCAAAACGCCTGAGGTGACCAAAACACCTGCACGTTGGAAGACTGGATCGGGTGGAAGCTTCTGAAGCTTGTTGGAAGTGACATCTAGCCGCTTGAGCTTCAGGAGTCCTGAAAACGTTCCCTCAGGTATATAGTCAATCATGTTGTGGTCCAGGCTTAAGGTGTGGAGACTGATCATGCGCTGGATGGCCACCCACGGAGCACTCTCTAGATTGTTATAGGAAAGATCAAGCTCTTCAAGGGCCAGGAGGTCGTTAAAGGCTCCTATGTGGATGTAAGTGAGCTGGTTGTTATTCAGAATAAGGTGGTGAAGCTTCGACATGCCGCTAAAGGTGTCATTTGTGATGCGTGTCAGGCGATTGCTGTCTAAGTGCAAGGCTCGTAGGTTCTCCAAGTCGTTGAAAGCATGAGGTGCAACTGAGCCTATTGTGTTCCTGGAGAGGGTCAGGTCTACAAGTTTGGTCATGTTGGCAAAGTCTCTCCGTTTGATGGTTGTTATAAAATTGTCACCCAGCCGTAGTTCAACTGTGTGTCTGTCGATGTTCGGGGGCACAAAAAGCAGACCCTTTTTGTCACATAAGGTGGCCAAATTGGGAGACAGCACCTGGCAAATGCAACGTTTGGGGCATATTTGGATCTTCTGGGCCTTAACTGCCATGATAATGACCACCAAGTAAATAAATAGAGTCTCCATCTGGATTTACTGTTGTGATAACACACCTGTGAAGAGAAAAAAAGCCATATATTTCTCAGTGTGGATTTCAAGCCTTTCAAACAAATAGAGCATGGCAGGGCTATGAAAACAACTCTGAAGCGCAAAAGATTATTTCTTAATCTCTTATGACAGGGCTACAGTACTGGTGAAGCGCATGCCATTCTTTGTGAGGGCTTACTTTATGTTCCACACCATTCCTAAGTACAGTAAACTCCTTTTGTCATAACTCACAGAGTGTCAAGAAATCTGAATTAAAGGATGCACAAAAAGCTGTCTGGGGCAGATATACTAAAGCCCCTGCTGCACTGATGCAGGGTTTTGATATGATAATGCTTAGCCTTTCATCTTTCCGTATAAAGGGATGAAAGACTCGTCTGGCCATCTAGTTACTCATCGAAATTAGGCTGATGTCTCCAAAGATCATGTGGAGACAAAGGGAAGGGATCAGCACAGGTGCCACGTCATTCTGTTCGTATTGATTTTCCATAGTGTTTCACTGCTGCTCAAGTTACTTACTATGAAATAGCAAAGGGGGATGAGAGATAAATTCAGCCACTTGCAGAGATATAACCTTGACAAGGGTATAACATTTAATATAACCTATGATTTAGAACGGTGTGTAAATATTTATAAGGCTGAAGAGGGCTTATATATATATAAAACACTTTAAATATATTTTTGGTACAATATACACACGCTCATGAGCACATACATATACATATGCGTGACTGCTTGCCTTTTATTTTTATCTCGCTCCCTTTTTTCTGAGGTGGAGAATCCTCCTATTCCCAAATGTTCTGTACAAATACACTGGATGCATTAATTTTTCAGCACATCAGTTTTTGCTACTCCTGGTATTTGAATCTTCAGAGAGCCACATCTTTTAAATCTGAATATCTCAAGTATGTCAAGTGCCATCAAGGGAAATAACTCTTTCACTGTCGTTACAAATGCTCAAAGCGTCTCAACTTGACTCAAGGCTTATGAAATAATAATTGTCATGTATCACGATAATGATCATGAGAGGCTGTTTTACTGCCCAGAAAAGCAATGCAACTAACTGGTATGACAACAAGGCTATAGGCAAACTAGGCCATGCAGGAAAGCTATGAACACCTGTCATGTAACAGTAATTATTATACATATTACCCAGTGATATGACGAGAAATAACAGAGTGCACACACAAATGCTGAGGTTAATATGGAAAAGCACATGCTTGCATTTTTAAAAACATCAACCATGTGTACATTAGAATCTTCCTCTGCAGCTCAACAACTCAGGCCACCTGGTTCCTTTTATAAAAGCCTGTTTAAATTTAGAAGCATTCTGTACTGATACTGGAAAAGCAGAGGACCTGTTACTTAGAAGCAAAGACCAGATGATATCGCTGGCCCTAAGAAGTGAGAAACTGACCCGTCATGTAATTGTTTAACGAACTGATTATGACACTCTTTCAGCATGTCAAATGTTCTCCAGATCGTGCCACTTTATTGAGCAACTGCCGTTGGTGCTGCGTGCCAACCAGCTGGCTGCTTTAGCTGGCATAGCTTTTGGATGTTCACTGGGCTTAAGTGGACCTGCTACTTCCCCCCACTGAAACACTGCATCGATTCGTTCAGAGCAGAGGAGATTTTTTTTTCTCATACAAGATTCAGTCAAACGTGAAAAGGACAGCATGAAGGCATCTCTCAGGATATTTTTTTTCTTCTTTTTTTGGAAGCATAGGACTCGAGGCATGAGTGCAGTTCGAAAAAAGGAGGAGAAAGGGAATGCAACTATCTAAACAAACATAAATCTTTGCATACTGTTTAAACCTTTGCATATTTTTAAATCCTTTGCATACTATTTAATCATTAGCATACTATTTAATCTTTTTTATCGCTTTGGTATTTTAGGTAATCTTATCAGATCGAAGATTAAACCTGATAAACATCAAATCAGTCACAGAAACATGCTCACAAGTTCATGGCTACTCATTCTGACCCCTCCTTTTAGATAGCATCCTCCCTTCTGACAGCCTCTGCCCTGCACTGTGCTGTCATGTATCAGGGTCATCTGGGATCAGGTTTTAGACTGCTGCAGTCAGGTGCTTTGGGTTATCAGGCTGTAAAAGACGATTTCCTTACTATGTGAGCCTTATATTCTAAAAGAGCTGAAGATTCGAGTACAAATTTATCTGGATTGACTGACCACATCCAGCCCCCAGCCAGCAAATTAACCATAAAAGGTTCAATGGGAAGCTGCAGACACACATGCCACTGGGCCTTTCAGGGGACGGTTGTTAGAAAAATGGATTGCTGCCAAGCTTCTTATTTAAAGGGCATTTTCATGAATCGTCTGGTCGTTGAGGCAGTGAGAGTTTATGGCTAATGGAGCACTGGCGACCACTATCAGGCCACTAAATTCATATTCATTTGTTCCTTTTTGGCAGCTTATTTGTCTGCAAAAGGAGGCAACAATCTCCCTTTAAGCCATGGTTTATCACACCCCATTTGAGCGACTGTTTATTAATTTTTTTTTTTTTTGCTGAACATGTAATATGTATTAACGTCAGTTATGATGCAGTCTCCCTCAGCATTAAGAATGTGAATTTGGATATGACCCACCTGCAGATGGCTGAATGCAGGACCATTATCAGGTGAGCCTGGCGATGTACCTAATGTGCATTCTCTAAAGAGGTTTCACCGCTTACATGACCCGCGCAACTGGAGAGCTGAAGTGCAATCGACACAATATCTCGCTCTCCCTATGCTTTCACGTCTCACATCTCTGCTCTCTCCAGCAGCATCCTCTTTCACAGCAGCAACATCTGTGCAACCACCATTCGATGCAGAATCTCATACAATTACACTGGATCAGTTTAGGGCACAGGCATAAGCGTTGGCAAGAACAAAAAATCTCCTGTCTATGCAAATTATCTCAATCTCTTTGCATTGTCAGTAATGCAAAAAAGCCAAACACCACATCTGTGCATAAAATATTGATGGGGCTAAATGAGGAAGTCAAGTCATCCCATCCACAGTGCCTTGAGAGAACAGAGCAAGAGATTCAGCCTGCAGCTCAAGACCAAGGTTGGAGCCATAGCCCACTTTATCTTTGCTATGCAGAAGGTACAAGCCAGCTGGTACTGAACAGACCTATAAACACATCTGATTAAGGTCCACAACTGGATGAATAGAGCATTAAAATGTAATTTGATGCCACGGGATTAGTGCATGCAAAGTCAGGAGTCGAGGATGTGGGGTTGGGGACCACTTGGCATGCAAGCCACGGTGGGCTATCCTACATTTCAATCGAGCTTCCCATGAGGTGAAGGCAATTTTGTGACCTTGCAGTGTAGCTACCTATGCAAGACTAGGATCTTTATATAGGCGGATACGAGATTTTGATCACCTAAAACCTGAAACCATCGATGCATGAGGAAAACAAAACAAACAAATCACATTCGTAACGATTCCTGCAACAAAAGAGGATATGGCAACACGACAACAGAGAGAAACCAATGTCTTATAAAAAATTACCTTAAGGTGGGGGGGTAAGGGTGGTGGGGGGCGTGTGGAATCAGCCTTGCTTCACAGCCTTCGCCTCACTGCATTTTTTCGTCCCGTCCATCCATCCACTTGCAGACCCAGAAGCTGACCCAGATAGATAAAGATGGTCAAACACAGCGCAGACGACATCCGAGCACGTCCTTCAAGAGGCGCATCGCTTCGGGAGAGGAGGGAGAGAGACGAGGAGAGACGAGAGGAAGGAGGCTCCGCTGAAAAAAAGGAGCCCTTTCTCTCTCTGTCTCTCTAAGCGATCCCAATGAGAACAAGGTGTTTGTGCGCCTTCAAGACGCCCTCCGTGCCTTCGCAGCTGCTCTCCAAGCTTCTCCTCCGTCTCTCTCTCTCTCTTTCTCTCTCTCTCTCTGAAGGAACGCCGGCTCTCACTTCATCCCAGCAAGCACATGTCTGCCCCTACATCACTCCACCACTCACCCGCCCCAAATATGGCCTCCAGTGGTGTCAGGCTTTGGAGGATGGAGCAGGTGTCCCATCCGTAGGGCTCCCACTTCACACCCCTCCTCTGCTGCTGCTGCTGCTGCTGCAGCACAGCACACACTGCAGGTGGACGTGCATGGCTTTGGAGAGCTCTGCACAAAAAATGCCTTGGCTTCTCCACTTCTCTCTTTTTTGCTCACTCCTCCATCAGGAGAACCTGGAAGGGCGTCTGCAGGAGGGCCTGTGTTCTTCTACATGGCTCTGAACGCTAATGGGACCACTTAGGCATCTACATTAAGCTCGATCAGCTCAGGAGGGTGGAGATTAAATGGCACTATCAAGGGGAACTTCATTAATCCATGCATTGTGCTGCTGCTGCCTGGCAAAACAACTCCAATGGCAGCATCACTCTCACTGACAAATGCAAAGTGGCATTATGTTTTCAGAATTAAAAAGTGGAGCACTGTGTTCTTCGCAGCTTCCTTGAAGGAAAAACATAAGCATAAAAGCAGTCCAGGACACATTAATTAGATGGTCCACTGTAGATGCCTTGTAAATGCTTGGCTTGTGCTTAATTGACATTCTGTTAAATGTAACTGAACTTTACAATGTATATAAAATCTGATTAAATCTGATCCCCCACTCAAACTTAATATAATATTAAACCTAAACCTTAAACCTAATAAAATATTATAGTAACATAATATTGTTGATAGATAGTATATAATTCGTCAGATAGTATATAATTAAAGTATCTGATAATCTACGATAATGTACCAGGGACCCTCAAAATTAAAGCATGACCTTTTTTCTCTGAAGATTTTGTTCTATAACCAGTCTGTGTTGATATACTGATCAAATTGTCAGAAATAATTGAAAGATATTAGTCAAACTTAGTCTAAAACACATTCTTACTCACTAAAGAGGAAAATCCTATTCCACCCCTAACCACACTTGAGTTAGAACAAGGAAACTCACTTGCCACACTATGTGTATTAACTGTTATTGTTTAAGATAAAAAAAATACAAAAACTTTGCATTGTTTTGTTGGACTTGATCAACAGCTGTTTACTTCTTTTTCCAGTCATTGAGGAATTTAGTGTAGGTGAGTGAATCAGCCTTGTTCCCAGTTCTGCTCTTCATTTCCAGAAACATCCCCATATCGTCCCGTGGGGGGTCTGCAATACTGCGACTCCACAGAGGCTCAGAGATGCCAAGCAGCTCCCGGACATGAGCTGAGATAGCCTGCAGAAAACAGAACCATTTCTCATAATACTTCTAACTGGTCTAGACCTAATGATGTTTAAAGGCACCACATGGGTGAAATGAACCATTAAATGTAAGTAGTGACAAATGATCTAACAAACGATCTTTATTTTACTAAATCAGTAAAAATGTGCTGACACATGTCACAGAGTCAACTTAATATGATCGATCAAAGTGTGGTAGTGTGTTTTATTACCATAAGAAATGCCACAAGTGCACAGATCAAACAGCAAAGGCTAATCGGGGTTAACAAATCAGAAATGGTGGTCTATGAAAGACAAATGGCCCTTAAAAACAATTACACATTTAACCCTAAATGTAGAACCTGCAAAGCTGTGCTTTCTTGCAGTTACATGTTCTCATGTTTCACTTAACCTTGGCTGAAAAACATCCCCTGGAAAAATGTTGGAAAGGAAAATCAATAGAACATGTTCAGAAAGGCTGGAAATGTTGTACACGTCCAGAGCCCAGAGTTACATTCTTACCTTCATGTCCTCAAAGTCAGTGATTCCCAATCGTGGCAAGTAACAGCAGTTTACATAAATCAGTTTTTTGCCTGTGATGAGGTTCTCAGTGAAGCATGCCTGTGAGCAATTTAAATAATTAAAATATGAGCTGAAATGCATCCTCCTGTACAGGTTATTGCTCTAATTAATCAAAGCAAACACAGGCCTGTGACTCTTTCCCCCTTTGGAAAAAAAGGACTGCTTCAAGTAACGACAGGCTCGACAAACCAGACTGTAAGTTACCATATAAAAGAATGAATGGAAATGAATGGATATAAGAATAAACCACAAAAGGCTTTATAGTCCACATCTGTATTAATGTCTTCACATGCAACGTCTCTGTTTTTCATTGTTTTAAGACGGCATCAGCGGAGACTGCTGATGTGGATGGAAAGGAGAGCAGTTTCTTTCCCACGTGATGCTTGCAAAGCATAACTGAACAATGATGACAAAGCATTATTAAAGAAAAGCTGTCCGGACCACATCTTTAAAAGGAGAGGGGAGACACTGGCTCTAGCCTATTTCAGAGAACTGTGATCTATCCTACATTTTAAAGCACTCTATGGATTATGATTGTCATCTTTAGCCTCTAATGGGGTCAGAGGAATACTCTGTTAAATGGCATCTAAAGCATAAAATATGACTTAATGTCTCTTTTTTACAAAGGCTCTCACATCTGTTCTAGTGGAACATCTTTGTCCTAGATTTATGCACATTGATTTCTTTTTCTTTATTTTATTACTCATGTATTATTACAGGCTAATGATGATTTATTTTTACTAAAACGGAATGCTATCCTGTGAATTAGACAGGCTGTCAACAAAAAAACACTAAACTCGACTGAGCACTTTACTAATAATAATGTCTTATTTTGACACACTATGTAGTGTGACAGTGTGTTGTTTTGGACACAGCTACACTCATGTATCTAGGATATGGAACACGGCAGGTGTTGTAAGTGCTCAAATTTAGTTACTGTAGGGGTATTTTTACCGTATATTGAGGAAATCCGAGAGAGTCGATCCACTCAGCCACATCCTGACAACTCCACTGAAGGAACGCCATTTTGCATTATTTCCGTTACCATAGAAACATCTCAACAAATGAGGGGCGCTTTCGGGAGGACAGCCAATCAAAACAAACGTACTGTTTTTATAGATAGATAGATAGATAGATAGATAGATAGATAGATAGATAGATAGATAGATAGATAGATAGATAGATAGAAAGATAGATAGATAGATAGATAGATAGATAGATAGATAGATAGATAGATAGATAGATTGATTGATTGATTGATTGATAGTTTGATTGATAGTTAGATTGATAGTTAGAGATAGATAGAGAGAGAGAGAGAGAGAGAGAGAGAGAGAGAGAGACGACGGGCAGAGCATAGATGGCATGGCAAAAAATAACAAAAGTGACATCCAGATACAAAAATATGTGGGCATTCCAAGATCAAATTAATATGTGCTGGTTGAATATCTAATTCCAAAATTATGGGCACTGATATCATGTTTCCCTTTGCTGCAGTGTTGAACATGGATTAAATCAGTGTTCTTATACAGGCGTGACAACCTGTCAACTTAAGTTGCGTTAGAAGCAGGTCAGAAAGATCCAATGGTATGTAATTGGGGGAACACAACTAATTTGGGAATACGCCAAAAAAGAAGCTTTTAGAATAAGTAATGCATATATAATGTTACGGGTGAATATTCCATTTGAAAACAGCTTTCATGGATGAGTTGAATTATGAATAATACACAAATAATTCGACGTGACAGCTGTCTAGGCAGTATTTAATGGAAGTTCACCGGTGAGGTATAAAAGCCTTGCACCATCCCACTCCCCAGTATGACACAAATTTGTTGAAATTTCAAAACTCTTGCTACACTTTTTATTGTTTCCTTGTGTGTACCTTTTGTAAATGTGTGTCCATCCTGTTATTTTTTTCTCTGTGAGAAAAGAAGAGGGTACTGCACTCACAAGACTTGTTACTATGCCAACCCTTGGACGCTTATAGAAGCAGTGAGGTTGTGTCTGTGCTTTGTCTATGTATAGAACATTATGAACAAACATTATTTTTGCGCACAGAACAATTCGGCTCACTGCAACTTCAGTGTACACTTAAAATCAGGAACCGGTAAAATAATCGGTAATGTATTTCTGAATCATGAGGGTAAGCATTGAGTCAATACACTAGTTTTTCACTAGTTTACACTAGTTTACACTAATTTTATATTCGTTTCATTTTTTAAAATAAATGACGACTGCATTGTACAAGGACTTCTGAGTGTTATATTTCTTTGAACTCTGATATCTCTGTGTATATATATTTTGCAATTTTTCCTCATTTTTAAACAAACTGTTCACTGCTCGGTCTGCCTGTAGGTTTGGGTACAAGATAGGGCAATCTTAAAAGCACAGTAACAAAAACAGGCTAATCATCACAAAGAGTTAAAGATAGGTCAAAAAATTGTGATGCAAAAAATGAGCTATGTCCGTCTTTGAAGCACACAAATAATGCGTTTTTCAGGGAAATATTAAATAAAGAAAATCAAAAGATATGGGCTTTTAACTAACATGTGTCTGGGTTCTGTATTGAGTATATCTAGTACTATCCAGATTTAGGTGGGACTTCTCTTTTGCCACCAGGGAAACCTAAATTATTTAAAACGTGGCTTCAACAAGGCAGACAAAGACAATGCTTTCCCTCTCTTAAATCATTCAGATTTGGTGAGAACACACTCTGGAAAAGCTTGGAAACTACAGTATGATCATGTGTAAGAGAACTGAATCAAAAAAAGGGTTTACTGGACACATGTTTAAGGTGACACCGTATCTTACAGGACACAGTAATAGACAACAGACAGTAATTCCATGTTCACATGCATTCACATGGACATTCATACCTGAGCTAAACTTTAAACACTAAACTTGTGGACGCATTTGTGTTTGCTTTCCTGTAGCAGAGCCTAGAGAATCAAGCTGTATTCGCTAATAAGCAGTTAGATACATAATGATGTCTGCAGCTTATTTTGTGGTACAGCGCTTTTCGCATATTAAAAAAGGTCAAGGTCTTGAAATATTCGAGCCTGCGTTATTGGAAACCAGATTAAGAACTACTCTGTATGACAAAAGTATTGAGACGTCTGATCATTACACCAACAGGGACTTTAATGACATTGTATTCAAACACATAGACTTTAATATGTAGCTATAACGGCTTCCATTCTTCTTGGGAGACTTCCCACAAGATATTTTGGGGAGTTTCTGTATGTATTTGCACCCATTCATTTGTAGTCTTTATGAGGTCAGGCACTGATGTTGGATGAGAAGAACTGGCTCGCAATTTCCATTCCAGTTCATCCCAAATGTGTTGGGTGGGGTTGAGGTCAGGACTCTGTGTGGGCGAGTCAGGTTCTTCCACACCGAACTCATTCAATCATGTCTTTAAGGACCTTGCTTTGTGCACTGGGGCGCCCCATGCTGCGCCAAACTGTGTCCTCAAAGTTAGAAGCATGGCGTTGTCCAAAATGTGTTGGTATGCTGAAGCATTAGGGTTGCCCGTCACTGGAAGTAAGGGACGTAATTCAAACCCTGAAAGCAAGTGTGTCCCAATACTTTTGTCCATATTGTGTACGTCCGCTTTCCTTTCAGAGACGAAAGAACACAATGTCCCAGAATTCCAAGGGTTTAAGGGCGGAGCCAATTTGTTTATCTTTGTTATTTTTATCTTTTAATAATTTTGTATTAACCTAAACAACAAAAAGTGTAGTACTAAGTGAATATTTTTACAAAAAATTAATTGTTGTAAACATAAAAATTATGTATATTTTGAGTTGAAAAAGGGGGCAGGTCGAAGAATGAGCAGCAGATCAGCTGGACCTGTCGATCAGGTTACAAGTTACGTGTCAGGTTTTCCCCTTTAATCGGGTGTTTTACTTTGTAGCCGGGTAGTTTGGTGTCGTTTGGTGTCGTAATGTTATTACTGGACTAGTCTGGAGGGTGAGAGTGTTTACATTTGTTCACATTTTAGCTGTACGATACTGTAATTAGCATTAGCACATTTAGGGTTTAACCCAAATTTTTTTTACCTTCAGTATGAACATTTGACCTAACTTACTCTTTTGGCACAATTTATAAACTCTGCAGAGTGATTAATGTCTTTTCAGACCACAAAGAAAGTTGGGTTCGTTAAGAAAATCCACACTTCAGCAGCTTCTTGTGGGAGAAAGTCTGTTGGGTGCCAGAAAGTCTGTTGGGTGCCAGAAGCTGGGTGGCGTGTTTATTATAACTAGGCAGCCACGGGCAACGTCTTTGCATCCAAACCCAAGATGAGATGTGAACGAGGAGACGTGGGACGCCTAGCCAAGAAGAAGAGACGTTTTAGCTGACACCTGCCGCCCTGCAGTTTTGCTGACTGTGAAGGGGAGAGGTAAGAGAGGAATTGTGGTGTTTGGATTCTGCACACTTGCACATTCATGATGATCACCACTGATGCTTTTCTGCATAATAAGCAAATCCATGATCGGTTCCATTTAAAACTGTGGTTAATTCAACCACCTTTTGGTGCCTTTCAGCCAACCAATTTTCAGTCAGTTTTAAGACAGTATAAAAGGGCTGCTTCGGTGGTTTGGAGAGTTGCCCCTGCCATCGGAAGGTCGTGGGTTCGAATCCTAGGACGGCCAGTGGCACCAGGTATCTTTGAGAAGGTTAACGTCCCCCACACCGTTCCCGGGGTCTGCGTTCTTGGTTGCCCATTGCTTCACTTGGTGAATGAGTTAAATACAGAGAACAATTTTATGCTATTCACACTGTGTGCTGTGGTGTGTGACAAGTGGAGACTTTTGGTCCACAAAACATGTTCAGAGTAAGACTACATGATATATTGTCTGTTCTTTATCACAATATTGGACACTTCAATGCTGATATCCCAAAAAGATCTAAGAAATCAAAGCGTCTCTGATAGGGTGACCAGTCACAGCTCCAGGTGAGTTACTGGGTGTTCTGATGGCGAGGTGTTCCAACAAAAGTCTGTAATCCAACAAAAGTCTAATTATTTTTAACCATTTAAAGTGCATGAATGGGCAGGGCTAAGCTGCTGTAGCGAGAATGAGAAACTATCCTTTAAAGATGGGCTGCTTATTTTTCCATGCATGGACTGTATGGATGGCGGGAGTAAAATAACAATTGAAACAATATTCATGATCACCGTTGATGTTTGTTTCTGCACAATAAGCAAATCCATGATCAGTTCCATTTAAAACTGTGGTTCTTTTAACAACAGACATGCAGTCTATATTGGGGTGTGAGGGGAAAAAAAGATTTAGCAATATGCATATGCACAAAATATATACAGTATAAAGTGTAAAGTGAAGATGCGCCACTGAAATATTGTATACAGTGTAAAGTGAAAATGTGCCGAGGGTAAGTTGTGCAAAGTAGCTGAGTGCAATTTAGCTGTGTGCAAAGTACAGTGAGTCAGTGATGTCAGTACAGTGTGCATGTGGTGAGAGGTTAACAGTCTGATGGTTTGAACCAGTTCTCTTGACAGTGAGTCAGTTTAAAAGGGCTGTTTCCTTAAAGTCCACAAAACATGTTCAGAGCAGTTAATCACTTGCCTGTTAATCACTATCACAATATTGGTCTTTGCGATGCTGATATTGCAAAAAGAGCCTCTGACAGGGTGACCAATCACAGCTCCAGGTTAGTGCGCTGAATGTGCTGAAGATTCGAGGTGTTCATGTAATCCAACAAAAGTCTAATTATTTTCATCTTTAACCAAGGACCGCTGGTGGCCTCGTAGTTAGGGAGTTGCCCCTGCAATCAGTAGGTCGTGGGCTTGAATCCCATGACTGCCAGTGGCACCGCTGAAGTACCCTTGAGCAAGGTACCATCTCCACACACTGCTACCCTGGTGCTGCATTGCTGGAAGTCTGCTACTTTACTTGGGTGAATTGATTAAATGCAGAGAGCTCAACCAATTTCCTCTGGGATCCATATAGTATATAAAATTTAAAAAATAAAATAAAGGTGTTGGAAAATCATGTATGAATCGGTGGGGCTAAACTGCTGTAGCTGTAAAAAGGAGACATATTTACATGTGTTGGCTTTGTGACATCACAAACTATGATTTAAAGATGGGCATATATATGGACTGAATGGAAGAGCGGGCATTAATATATTAAAAGGGTTCCCAGTCGCAATATGTAGCAGTAGAATCGCAATACTGATATTTTGTCCTTGACGTACAGCTCTCATTCAGGGCATGCAATGCAATTTAAAGGCCTAAAATTGTTTTCCTGAAGAACCTAAAAGCAGCTGCATTCCAGAATCATCGGATTCATTGTGTATCAAACTGCATTAAAACAAATTAAAGACACTCTCTAAAATGTTAATTTCAGCAGTTTTAAAGGTGATACAAGGGATACAGTGGTTGAAGGCTGACAAGCCCTGCACAGCAGAAGATCAGTCATTTTGGTAGTGCCTGTTTTAATTTTTTATGCATCCTGTTGCAAAAAAGCACTGTGAGGCTCGTCTTGTATGTCCTGTTGAATGACTGATGGAACACATCTGACATTTTGTTTTGGTAAGTTTTGCCCGTCAGCTCACAAGCACTGATTGCAGTGGGACTTTTATATATTTCTGCATACAAATCTGAACCAGAGGTGTGGCCTTTCCCTAAGTTCACACTTGTTTTTGTGGATTCATGTGCATGTTCACAACTGTTTCTTGAAGTATTCATGTGTGTCCCATTTCTAAATGTTCAGACAGTGTGCAGGAGTTCACTAAATGCACACCTCACCCTTTCCTGAAGAGTGCACTGAAGCAGTTTGGGCTGAGAATTCAATGTACTGATGCTTACGTGCACTAGACGAATGTCAGTATTGGAAGAATGTTGGAAACATGCTGTCCCAGGAAGATGGGCTGCATATCTGTACACTCATGGTCTTAACAAGTGCTCATACGCTTTTGGTTTTCAGAAAAATGTCACACTAGTGTGCAGTTAAAAGTCAGACTGCATGAATGGACTTGTGAGACTGATTCTTGGATTGGTAAAAAGATGAGCCTTTTGAGGCTCAGGAAGAGTGTGGAGAACCAGTAAAGTGACACAGAAACTTATAACTTTGCCACACCTTCACATCCAATCCCCAGGAAGGTCCTGAGAAGCAGAGTCTGGGCACTAGGCAAAGCAAGGCTAATTTATTTGAATAGCACATTATCATACACAAAGGTCATTCTGTGTGCTTTGCAGAGATAAGCATAACAACATGAAAAGTAAATAATAAAGTAACTGTGAAATAGAAATAAAAGTAGGATGTTGAATCTCTGAAAGACTGTTTTCACTACTTACACTCTTGATGATAAAGTTTCAAAAGAGTTCTTTGGAGTGATCCTATAGAACACTGCTTCCCAACCTGGACCCTGGAAGCTCCCTGCTCTTTACATTTTTGTGGAGTTAAGATATTACAGTCTAGCGTTTAAAAGTGATTGCTCAACACATTATGTTGCGACACTAAGTCAACATAGCAGTCCACTGAATAATTTAGGTATTTTGATAAAAGTTAGTTTAAAGCTTGTCCAAGAAAACAAAAGATTCTGCAAAAGCTTGCATTTGTTTACAGTGCTTAAATAGGTTGATTACTTTAAAAACTGCAGTAAATTACTTCAGGTATGTTTTCTTCTAATTAACATTTCCACTGCCTTCATTTCTTACGTGACTTAGTTAGCTTGTGTGATGTTAAAGTTGATGTTCGATTCCGTTGACTAATGTGTTGACTTTCTTTTTTTATATCCATAGTGTCAGACACTGACACCTGTTGGTAATTTTATTTTTTTGACATGTTTCCGTTTGATTGTCCAATGTTATGTTGAAATTGTCAGATTGACTCTGGTAATGTTGTAAAACCTCTTCCTGTTTTGTGTCTTTGTATTTTATGCATCCAAAAATAATCTCGCTCTCATGTTTTATGTTTCATTTTTGTGTATCTGTATTTTAACTCTCATATGAGCACAATTAGAGTTAACAGTCTGCCTAAATTGTTTTTCTCTGTATATGTTCACTAGATACCAGTTGTGCATTATGTACTGATGTTCAGGCCACCTGAATCATCAACGGTAAGCCACTCCTCATTGGCTATACAGAAACTCTTTTGTTCTGGTTAAGTTCAATACATGTGAAAGTACAGCCATGTCCTGTATAATTAATCTAAGCCAAACACCACTGGCTGCTTCAAAACATCTAAATAAATCAAATTTCCTCTCTGTCAAATTAAGTTCCTTTCCATATGGCCTTGATTTGTGATATCTGAAAGCAGAAATCTCTTTTGATAAATGTTTTTTCTAGTACCCTAAATTGAGAAATAGGTAAATAGACACACTGTGTGCCCCAGCAGTGGTCTGTAAGCACTTCCATTGCTTACAGCACTGTGTAAGCATTGTGGCCATTTGTAAAACCTAATCAAAAGTTAATCTCAACACTTTATAGAATGTTCTTTCCCATAAGTAGTAGTCCAGAAACCAACATATGTTGTTTCAATATGCTCAAACCAATTCCGTTACAAGATGAAGTGGTTTCCTGCAGTGTTTGGCAGCCAGAGTTCTTCCATTATTCATTCTAACTGAGCCATAAATCAATTTCAGCATGTCGGATGAGCCAGCTTTGCTACAGTGTGAGTACAAGTTTGAGGAGTTTGTCCCTGTTTAGTAAATTTGCTTACGACATGGATACTATTTAAGGGCTCAGGTTTGCCTTCAGTTGCTTAATGACAGTTCTGTGGGTGTGCCTTCATGCTTGTGTTCTTTTAAAAGCGATGCTGCACTGTGTGTGCCTGACAACCCTCATTGCTTTCTCGATGCTTCCCTAAGGGTAACTAGAGGGAGACTGTGCTGCTTGGTGTCTGCGAGGATGTCTCTTCTGCTGCATTTGCTCCTCTTGTGGATTCTGCTAAGGGACTGTGAGTCCCAAGGTTACATGGGCAATGGCCTGGATTTTGCAGCAAACTTTGGGAACATCTTGTATCCCGTTACTCGTCCCGCCAATGCCAGCAGGATTTTCTATGGAATCATGTTTGATGCTGGAAGCACAGGCACACGTATTCATGTGTACACCTTCATACAGAAAGACCCAGGTGAGGTCTCTCTGTCTGTTTCCAAAATGATCTCATGTGCTCTGAGGTTTTTTTTTCTAATCAATTCTGTGAATCTATTGGACTTTGTTTTTTTTTGGGCTTGTTGTTAATTTCTTTTTTTTGCACTCCAGAGGGGTTACCTGTTTTGGATAATGAAATGTTCCGTTCAGTGAAGCCTGGTTTGTCTGCCTATGTTGACAGTCCTGAAAATGTGAGTACATCTGGTAAACCTCCCCCCTTTCACATGTTTTCTAAAGTTTGTGTTGCATTATCACTGACTAAACCCCTGGTAACCTAATGTTCTTTTTATATATAGTAAAATGAGTAACCTGTGCCTTAGTCAGGGATTTGACAACTTTGACAACTCCAGACAAGCCCGGGACAGTTTATTATTCTCATTTAGGCAGACTAATTTGTATTGCTATATTATGACTTGAAAAACTTGGGCAAGGTAACTGCACTGGTGCGTAATTATAAATGACTCATTGTGCAGTTGTTTAATTTTCAAAGTAAACTCTTTTCTCAGTTATGAATGTAAATGTCGAATTTGGCTATTGAAGAACAAAAAATGTTATGTTGTCACTTTGGCTAATAAAGTCTGTTTGATGTTCGTGATGTGATGTGTGATGATAATCACACAGGCATCAAGACAGTTTCACTGTAAGAACAGGGAAGTAACAGGCAAATAAGTGCTCAAAGAAGAATACAGGAGTTTTAAAGGTGTTACGATTTCACTCTCATTTCTGTTTATTTATTTACTTATTGTAATCCATGTAAGCAGAATGTTAAGAATTTGTAACTATATCAAAATCAGATTTAATCCCAGTAAGAACAATAATAAAATCAAATTCCAGTTTCTACTTTTTATACAGGATCAGGTGATTTGTAAAAAAAAAAATCCAGATATTAGCCCACAATTCCCATATCAGTGCATCTGTAGTGGAAAAAAAAAACAAAACTCACTCACCTATAAATTACAAGATATATTTACTGTCACTGTTCAAGTACAATGAGAGCAATTCTGTAGAGGCCTATTAAAAACAGCACAGCAGTAAACAATTTTAATTGTAAATAACAAAAAGCAGTGTACAATTTAACCTGTAAAGAAGTGAAACTATACACTTGTAATAAAGGCCTATACCCATGACTATCTGTACAAGAAATAAACAAATATTTAATTTCGGGTTTGAGGAAGAAACGTTTGATCAGTGCTCATCTTGCTTTAGGCATGCAGCCTTTTAGAAAGCTTTTAGAAACATAATCCTTCCTTTGTTTACCATGGGAACATTTGAAAATTCCCCATACAGAGGAAACAAAAAGAAGACAGAAAAAATGCTAATGTTTCTATGTGCTTGTGTGTATGTGTGTGATTAAAGGCTGGCTACTCATTGAGGCAGTTGCTGGTGGTTGCCAAGAACACAGTGCCTCGTGTGGAGTGGAAACGAACCCCAGTGATGCTTAGGGCTACAGCAGGACTGAGAAATCTGCCACCAGCAAAAGCTCATGCACTTCTAGAAGAGGTAGGAAACCTATAATAGAAGCATTCACTTTGTGGAAGTGCTGCATTTTCTAAGGGTTCGCTCAAATGTATTTAAACGTTGTTTGCTTGCTGTGTGTGTTTTCTCTTCATCAGGTTCAATATGTGTTCGATGAATCTCCATTCTTTGTGCCTGCTGATGGTGTAAGCATGATGGATGGAACTAATGAAGGTATGCTCACTTTTCCCACATACACTCACTTTTCCCACAATTGGCCACTTTAAATGTGTGCTGAAGATGACTGATGTTTAGGACTGCTGTGTACAAACCAGACATGAACAAGGTCAGCTGAAAATTACAATGGCAGCAACTGGGTAGCACACAAAAACAAAGTAATCACTGGTATGGGAGTCTGCTTTCACATGTAGCCTCTGCCCAGATGAGGAACTTGGGCATCAGCAGTAACATCATTTAAATGCCTCAGATGTAATAAGTGTGGATTAACTAAATTGTGGAGGAGTTTCGTTGAGACAGCAGTTTGACGAGATTGATGAATGTCATTGGGCTCCTGTCAGGCTGCAAAAAGCTGCTATTATTTGTCTGGAAGGATTAGCTGTGGCTTCTGTGGAGAGCTGAAGAAAATGCCCTCAGACATGCATAAACATATCAGTGTTACACCTTTAGGGCAAATTAGGCAATTAAAACAGGTATCAACGGAATTAAACCACAATTCAACGTGAAATGTGTCTGCCCATTTCTTTATAGGGATCTTTGCCTGGATGACTATAAACTTTCTGACAGGTAACTAAATTGTTTTTCTCTCTCTAAGGGAAAGTAGTTGTCAGAGAAAATGGCAAACTAACCAGCACATGCATTTTTCACTCACAAAGAGCTGAAGTAGACGGAAATAAAAATTTTTCTCAGTGTCTTCTCTGCAGAATACAAAACTAAAACTACTTCAAGAGTAGTTCACTATAAGGAGGGCAGTCCAATTAAAACTTGAGACATTTTGGCAGAAAATGTGAGTCTGTGAAACTGGCAGGATTGTCAGTATGTAGAGGGGTTGATGGCTTATTTAGGTCATCTTAAGCATATAGATATAGTTGCTCAATGAGTTCATTTGTTGACTGTCAAATAAATAACAATTTTGGTAGTTTCAGTAGAGCGTTTTGCACTTTTTTGTTTGCTTGCATTGATTTGTATTGCATGAGAGCATTAAAGACCCGGTCATGTCCTATCATGGCCTCCTAGCATTTACTGAAGTATAACTCTGTGGCTAACACTGTGTGGATGGTTGGCCAAATTTCTACTTGAGTTACACTTCTCACCGCAATTACCACAGTCACACGTGTTTGACGTAACTTTACCTCCTGGCCTGTTACTGTGGACTTTTTTTTTATGTTGCTGTGTCTACACCACTGTTACTGTCGCAATCACTGTGGAACCTGGAACATCTACAAAGTCCTTTTCTAGTTTTTAACTGAAAATGTGACTTCACTCATAAGTCAAGTCATGAATCTTTAGGATCATTTATGCATTTTTAATATTTGCATTTCATTTAACAGCCCCTTTAAGGGAATGTGCCTTGGTGTGCCTTTTGAGAAAAATCACCATATGAAGTGTCAAACCTTTTAAACATACTTTTAGGTCATCTGAACCCCAGCGTTAAAAGGACAGTAGGAATTTTAGATTTGGGTGGAGGCTCAACTCAAATCACCTTTCTTCCAAAGTCAAAAGTGAGTTTTGCGTCTTTGTTTTTTGAGCTTGTTTTCTCCTTTTAAATTAAGACTAAAATCCTTCTGTCCAGTGTAGTGTATTTTTAACCAACCCATTTTATCATCCTGCCTTTCAGAAAACCACGGAACATGTCCCTGCTGATTATAAAGCAAGATTCACCATGCTTAACAAAAGCCATGAGCTGTATACTCACAGGTATTTTCAAATGCACGTTTTTGCATGTAGAAAATATGAGCAGGAACAAGGGTGTTTCTCTTCATGATCTATTTTTTCTATTTCCAGTTACCCGAAGAGCGGAATCAAAGAAGCTCGAATTGCTGCTATTAGTGCTTCTGGCCCAGAAGGTACAGCAGTGAGATTACACTTCTGTGCAGCTGACTGTTGTTAATGGAGGGTGTTTGCTTGCACATCAGTAGAGAAGAGAGTGTGATGCATTAAGCCTTGATCATGTGGTGAAAGTTTGAGGTGTTGTGATCTTGTTTAAGGTCTGGAATGGAAAGTTTATAAAACCTCCTGCCTACCCCGGAACTACAAAGGGGAATTTAGCTTTGGAGGGATCGCATACAAAGTCATCGGAAACCCAGAGGGTACAATACGTTCTCAAAATGTTTTAACTGGTTTTACCAAAATGTACAAACATGCCCTGCTGGTGTCCAGCATTGTTTTGATCGTTCTCAATTTCTTTAGGTTACATTGGATACAAAGCATGTTACCAGGAAATGCTGAAGGTTGTGAAAGGGGTCATACAGCAGCCCCCTGAGCTGAAAGAAAAATCTGTCGTCTATGCCTTCTCTTATTACTTTGACCATGCTGTTGAGGCAGGCCTGGTTGGTGAGTCATTTTACTGTAAAAAAGCCATTAGCAACAAACGAATATTTTTTAAATTAAAAATAATTTAATGCCAATAAAAACTGTAAGCAGTGTGCACTTGGTCATCATGCTAAGTGGGTTTTGTCCATTTATTAGTGAATTTTTTTTTTTTTTTTTTTTGCCCTAGTGCTGCTGCTTTTGACCAACATTTTTTAAATGTACATATATATAGAAATACAGTAGTTAAATAATTTAGCATTCAGTGGTTTGACATCTGAATAAGATTATCACAAAATAACAGCCTTACACTGATCAGCCACAACATTTAAACTGATGACTAGCTGGTGCTAAATAGCCGCAGACCAAACAGTGCCCATGCTGACCCTGTCCACCAACAAAAGTGCCTACAGTAGGCCAGGTGTAAACATAAGAGTTGGACCATGGAGCAATAAAAGAAGATGGTGTGTGTGTGTGTGTGTGTGTGTGTGTGTGTGTGTGTGTGTGTGTGTGTGTGTGTGTGTGTGTGTGTGTGT
>JBBPCY010000156.1:6689313-6702922 GCA_037974405.1 Brachyalestes nurse | reverse complement strand
GTGTTTTATTCATTTGTCACAGTGTTGAAGTGATTGACTGATGTTGTATGTTCTGACACGCGTGCACAAGGTTTTGATTGTTTTAGTGGTTTCTGCACAGGTGATTCAGTGTTGGTAAAAATGCATGTACTGTTTTGAGAACTGCTTTAATAGTGGTGAGAATGGTGTTTCTGATGAGGAAATTGCATGAAAGCGACTGAGAAACTACTCAACTTAACCAACTCATGTCTCTAATGGCCAGCAGAGGGCAGTTTAGAACGTACTTGCCACTGTTTGCTGTCTTCTTTCCTTGGTTTCCTTTTCTTTCCCTTTTTCTTTTCCTTTCCTTTTCTTCTCCTGGTACTTCTGTGTGGGCTACTTAACCTCTGTCTGCAGGAGTAGAACATAAGAACATAATTACCTAATTATTCTACCAATTTGATTTGGCCAGATTAGTTAACAGGAATAAATAATGAAAGAAAAAAAACTCTGATACCTTACTTGATTCCGTTTGAGCCTAAAGACAAAGAGCATGAGATCAATGACAAAATTCACAGCAGTAAGTCTCAATTCACGCTAGATCTACATTTTGCTTTTACAGTTAAGCGTCGAGTCAGTAGTCACCCAGTCTTTTTTTTGCAAAAAATACACCTTCAACGCCATCCAAAACAATCATCTCTTCCTTAAGGCTGCGCAGACTTATTGATATGGTTTAGATTTCTTACTGTGAGATATAAAACCCTAAATACACAGTGTTACAAGTCTGAACCACCTTAAAAAAGAGCTGGATGTGGTTTGGCCGGGTAAAAAAAGTTTTGGGTTACTATTGAATTCAAATGTTTGTTAACTACATGAGTCTCGTAGGCCCAATGCTAAACAGAAGAAGCAAAACATGTCTTGGCTGATGGACTACATCTGGGTTAAGTGAAATTTTTCGTAATGTTTTGCCAAACTATCCTTTTAAGCTGATTGGTTTCCATACCTGCACTCACAAGTGTGGTGCTCTAAAAAGGAAAGCTGCACGTACTGCCTGGTCCTCTGTGCTGGACTTATTCTCAACAACTGAAATGAAAGCAGAGAAGCACAGAATGCATCTAAATAGTGGGTAACGTGAATTTCTCAGTCTATTGACTGGTCCGGTGTTCTGTCGAAACACGCTACTCATCGAGATGTGCTACCATGCCCTTCTGCGCATGTGCAGTTCCACATTACGGTAGCATTTTTCGCAGCATAATTCATCAGAACACCGAAACTATTATATTAGGGGGTGACGTATGAGTGAAACACGCGAGACACCGAAGGCGGCACACCACCGCATTAAAATGCTTCTGACACCCATGCGTGTATGTACATTGTCGTAAACTGCACCTTATAGATGGACTTGGTTCTATCATTGTTCTTGCTGAAGCATTTTTTCCTTAGCATATTAGATCATATTTTTTATTGCTGTGACCATTACTGCACATAAACAGTTCAGAAACAGTTATTAAATAAAAGAGACGCTGAAAGTCGGTAATGTTGATTATTCATTCACTCATGTGCCAAAATTAATTTACATTTTTAAATACTTTTACAGCATAAATGTGTGCAATTCATCTAGATTAATCACAGAGCTTGTAATTAATTTGATTATTTTTTTAATCACATGACACCCCTAATATACTGTATACTGCATATATGCACACACACACACACACACACAATAACTTTAGTATATATAGCTGTTAGCCCTCTCGGCCTATATACCTATACAGTGCTGTATGTAGTAGCACTATAGTATCTCACTCATAGAACATTGTTTAGTGTAGATTCTTAAAGCACAGTGTTTATACCTTTTGACAGGCCTAATAGACATGATCAAATCTGTACCTGCATTGAGATATTGCGTGTGAGGGTAGGGAAGCACTCTAGTTTCTCATCATTACAGCAGCCAGAGCAGCGCTGTAGTGGCACACAGCCTGGACTGAATATGTGCTCCACACCTCCTGGGTATTCCTGCTCCACCGCCACCATCTTCACCAATGAGCGACACAGGCTTCGACCCCACACCTCATGAAAAAGCATCACTACAACAAAAGTATTTTTCAGCTGTATTTTCAAAGGTGCCAGCTTTAATATCTGATACACTGAGCAGGAATTCTCACTGCCCAACACGCCTGATCCAGCTCATCATATCGGTGGGTCATGTGGCAAAAATCTAACATCTTGTTACTTAGAGACATTGTTATAATAATACACAGATCATGATTTTTCTGAAATGTACAAATAAGCTGAAACAAAGTGTACCCGCAAAACAGTGATTCCAGATTTACCATACAGTACAATGATTTAAAAAAACTATCTAAGAAAAAACTAAAAGATGGTATACCGGGAAGACAACCAATCAGGAATGAAACAAAAATGAAAATCAGAAACAAATAATAGTGTGTTAGAAGCAAAAACAATGAAAAAACTGTAACCAGTTCATAAACATGGACTGTTACTTAAACTCCCAAATGTCTTTGAATCAGTAAATGTCATTACCAGCAAAAACACTGTCTGAAGGTCCAACAGTCTGAACCCCTACTAATTATATTAGGCCTACATACAGTGTAATCAGTTTTGTTGCAAACATTTAGTTGTAACAAGTTTAGGAAGATATTTAAACACAATAACAGAAATACGACAACTGCTTAAAATATTGGTTTGGCTCAGAGCGAGCTGGTATATGAGGGAAACGTGAATGGTGCAGGGCAAAGACAAATCAGTTGACCCCAAGAAGTGGAGCTGAGAAGCTGTATGATTTGTAAAATGGCAGTTGCACAGTATATCGTTTTTTAAATATCCATCTCTGCAAGACTAATGCTGCAGAAGGCTACAACATGCAAATCACATGGTCTCTGACAGGGTGACCAATCACAGCTCCAGGTGAGTTACTGGGTGTTCTGATGAAGCAAGGTATACATTTAATCTGTCTAATTATTTTGGCCAATCTTTAAAAATGCCATGACCAATCAGTTAAATGGCCCATATTCTACATGTTCCTTTTTCCTCTACATTTGTATTTTTCCCTAATGTTTATTGGGTTTGTGCATCAAAAAGATTTCACCATTTATCATAATTCATTCTTTCATTACCATTTTCCAACCCGTAAAATTAAACTGTTGTTTTTTGGTGCTACACCTTTAAGGCTGATATATGTAAGTGATATCTTTTCTGATTGCATGCCCTGTATCACAACTCATTGGAAAGGCAGCCTAGGGCTGAAACACTTGAACTACAGAATGATTGGGTGGGGCTGAATTTCTGTAGGCTGAATAAAATATGTATAAATGTGGGAGTTTTGTGACATCACAAAAAATATGGTTTTAAAACATGCTGTATTGCAGCTTGGACAGTGTGGATGGGGGTTTGAAACAATATTTCCATCCTTTAAGCCTTTTTAATTCCAGAAAAATGATGATACAGGCATATTCATTTATTTACTGATAGGGTTAGGGTTAGGGTTAGGATTGCTACATATCGCAATTGCAATATGTAGCAGTATAATCACAGCACTCTTTGTAGTGCAGCCCTAATTGTAGTGCACACCTAAAGAAAGCATGTCATCAGCTTGGCATATATAATGCTTATTCAACCGACATGTATGAGCAACGATAATAATAATAAGTTTACCTTCAGAATCCGGTGTCCTTAGAGGAGTTGAGACCTACAGCACCAAAAAAAGACATCTGTTAACAATATCACAAACAGGACATGTTTATTTTTGTATTTTTGCATGCATGCACTTTGGCTCATGGAGGCAGGATGCCTCTGTGGAACGTCTGTGAGCACTGATGTCCACTAAGTAGGAGATAATAAGGATGAATCATGCCAAAAGGGGAGCGGAATACCCTCTGAACAATGTCAGGTTTCTGATTATCCTTGTGCACTGAACCATGTCTGACTCAAGGGTTCCCAGTGTTGGCCAGCAGATACACTTGGCTTTCATCCATCATCAGGATGATTTGCGAACAAACACACAGAAAGTGTAAACTAATTAGGGCAAGTGGGCACTCAAACCACTGAGGGGCATCAGGGGGTTGGAACTAACATTAGCTAGAGGACGTGCAAATCTCCAGTCACACTCTGAAGTGAAGACTGGCTTCCTAATTCTATGCCACAACAGAACTAAAAAAAGCCAACACTGCACATCTTTATAGTGCAGGACATACAGGAGCTGGGATTTACACTAGAAAACACATACATCTAACTCCTTGGCTAGGTGGACTGGAGGCCTGACGAAAACCAGATCCCCATCATGGTTCTGATATCTTTACAGAAAGTAATAACCATTAAACACCTGCATAAACGTACATCTTTTATGGAAGTTTGTGTTTCAAATGTGCTCAGACCCACATCTGATTTGACATTTAGTTTTAATTGTATTGGGAAACGTCGTTAATTGTATTGGGAAACGTCGTTTTGAAACCAGATCCCATTCCAGACTGCATGATGTCTCTTTACACTAAAGCCACACCCAGCTTTGTGTTTGCAGCATAGATTAAAATGAAGCAGCACATTCACACACCATAAAAATGTAATCTCCAGTTGAGATAAGACATAATAGACTGGTGCTAACGTGATAAAAGTAATGATAACTCAAATTAAGCCTTCGGGAAATCTCTACAAGAGACAGACTAACTACTTTCAAATGTATTAGACTACTAGCTCACTTGTATTATAATAAAACAGATTAGAAAATTAGTTTTTTTTGAGCTCTCAGCAGACAAACATACACACGCACAGGAACACGCACACACACGGATATGTACAAATGCATATGCAATGCAATGGTAATGGTGAACTGCAAAAACTGAGCATGGATTTCTGTAAAGCTGTAAATATGCTTTGCAACAACGATCACTGCAAAAAGGCCCAACAAATAAACATTTTAAATGAATGATTTTCAATCTGCAGTGAACGAACAAAAGAATAAATAAATCATTATGAGACTAACTGACTGACAACGAAACGAACTAAAAAGCTAACTAACAATATAAAAATAATTTAAAAAGAAGTTCTGATTTGAGCTGCAGCCAGTAAAGCAGTGTGTGATGTGATCCCGTACCTGTATGTGGGGTAAATAGAGCACCAGCGTGGCGAGTGTCTGTACCAGTCCAAGGAAAGTGCTCATATCGAGTGGAACATCAGACATCCAGAGGCTCTCGCGAGATGGTCCCACATCAAACCACTGAACTATGTATAACCCAGCATTTTACACTCTTTATATCCGACTCATTCAGATAAACTGGACGGAAGAACAGGCGTGGATTTTAAAATACAGGCGCTGCAGCTAACAGGAGACACGATTGGAGTGAAACGCCCAGAGTGGGCTGAGAAGACCCCGAGACCCTCACACCATTAGAGAGTTCACTCATCAAAGTCTGGAATACTGAACTGGCAGGTCCTCCCTCGTGAGTGAGATATACACACAAACGTTTGTGGTGCTCTGTTTTCTTAGAGGAACATTGTTTCTGTGTATAGTGTATCTGACTGAAATGACAATAAACACCAAGCACCTAACATACTTTACTTGACACTCAAGTGCCATCACCACCAAAATAAGCAGAGCAGAAATGGTCTCTTTATTGATCCTGGATTCAATTGGAGTAGGATTTTTTTTTCAGAATCACAAATGACAATTGACTTGAACTAAGTTGTAAATATCTGTCCATTCAGGTGGGCAAGAGTAGTAACCTACACTATGAAGACAAAAAATATTGGGACACACCTGTTTTTCATTGTTTGTGCTTGGCCTCTTAATTCCAGTGAAGGATAACCATAGTTCTTCAGCATACCAAGACATTTTAGACAACACCATGCTTCCAACTTTGTGGACACAGTTTGGGGAAGAACCTTTTCTATTCCAGCATGACTGTACACCCGTGCACGAAGCAAAGACATGGCCCACACAGAGCCTTGACCTCAAACATCCTCTGGGATGAACTGGAATGGAGATTGTGAAGCAGACCTACTCGCCCAACATCAGTGCCTGCCCTTATAAATGCTCTACAGAATGAATCGGCACAAATTTCCACAGAAATTCCAAAATCTTAAGGAAAGCTTTCCAAGAAGTGTGGAAGCTGTTATAGCTGCAAATGGGGACCAACTCCATATAAAAGTATGTGTATTTGAATGCAATGTTATTAAAGTTCCTGTTGGTGTAATGGTCAGGTGGGTGTCCAATACTAAAAATGTGTTTTGGGTTTGTGAAGCTAAAGCCAGAGCTGCTAATTTCCTACTGAACAGTGAACTGTAAATGATCATTTCAGATTTTGAACATACAGTTTTCTTGTCCAATCTGGAGAAGTGGGTCTTATGAAAGAATTACATCTCTTAGTGTAAAAGTAGCCTTAATGGCTAATTAATCTGTACAGATCTTGCTTCTGTTTGTAATGTTTGAAGTATTTGTTTAGAATATTCTTTATCCTGTATATTTGCCTATATACATTGCCTTAGCCTTTCCAACTTTCTCTTTAATTTAAATTATGGCACTTTATGGTCTTGTGGGTCAACTCTGGGTCACATTTCACTACATGTTGTACTTGTGTGACAAATAAAGCATTTTTAATCTTGAGTCTAGAATTCCTCAGTGAGGGATTCCAGTTCACTTCCAATAACACTGCATCAGTTTATTTCTGCAGACAGTGTGTGTAGGCTGATCGGACGCCATCCATATCTTCGTGCTGCTGTGTTAAGCACTGGCTCCTTTTCTCCCCCTCATTTGCCTGAACGGATAATCATACCATGGACAAAAACACATTTTAAGTGAATTTCAAGACTGTGGAATGAAGGAGTAAAACCCACTGACATGTGGATCAACTTAGTGGGAGCTGCATGGTGATAAGGAGGCTCTGCTTTGGTCAGGAAACATATACAGAATGCCCAGGAATGTAAACAACCAGGACAACTGTGTGTACTCTTCAACCTAAATGTAGTAAATCTAATGCTTCAAAGAAAGCCATTAATATGTAGGTTACTAACTCTAGTACTGACCTTTAATTATGTAATGAGTGATTACATCAAGGTAGGGTACCTTCAAACAGCCATTTTCATTGTTTCCTATTATTAATTTATACCTCAATCTGCATTCTTTTGCATTTTTGAACACTTAACTGCTGTTAGAACACAGTATGTCACAATACTGTACTCACCCATAAGAGTAGGCTACTGTTACTGTGACTGCTGACTGCACTGAATGTTGTCTGATCCTGTAAATGATAGAACTGTTGCTTGTCTTTTTTTTTGCACTCTCCCTGTCCAGCCTGCACTTGTGTAGCCTTGTGGTGTTTCTGTCTTCGTTATTTGTGTTACTCCATGTTTCTGGAGGAACATTATTTAATTTCACGGTGTACTGTGCATATAGTTACACCAGGCATCTGTTTGACTTGACCAAAACAGGCACGGGAGACGTGTTCTCATTGCCTGAATGTACCTGTAAACCAGAGCCTTTTAACTGATCAAACACTGTAAGTCCACTCATTAATTTACCAAGTAGAGCAGTGGAGAAAGACAGTCTTGTGTCACTAGTGCTGACAATGAGGCAGTCTGACAGGAAGGGGCCCGACTTTGAATCCTCTTTGTGCATTTTAACCAGTTTGTGTCTGCAACATTATGCCACAGTTGTATGGCTGAGCAAAGCCTTATAGAAGGGTTGTTTTTCCTGACATGGGTTAAGCTTAGACTAAATTGCAGTACTAATTTTGAATCACCACTGGAAATTCCTTTTAGTCCAGGTCTTAGGTCTAATTTGGTTCTGGGAAACTGCAGATATGCAGGGCAGAGGGCCTCCAGAACCATTGAGAGCCTCTGGATAAGGGCACTGGGTGAATTTGCACTTGTTCCAGGTTATCGTGCACGTGTGCTTTCAGCGTCCTCAGTAATATGAAGACACAGGGCTAAAACTTTGGTGTATCAAGAGTATAAAAATCACCAAACCCCTTGAGATTTGGATCTAGGTTGAGAGCTGTACCAAACCCTGGTCATGCAGTAACCCCTGCTCTGTACATGTTGGTGTTTTTGGTCCTCCAGCACACTTGATCCAACTGGTAAAGTCATTAACCCCTTCTTGAGTTAAAGTGGATGTTTGAGAGCAGGCCTAATTCTAAAATCCAGGACCAGGGCTGGGAATCAACGCACTAATCTAATACATCAGGAACTTGCAAACTATGCAAGGAGAAGTGTAAAATCCTAACTGTCACTATATATTATATTGGTAAACATGTAGTGATTATTTTGGCATTAACCTTTTGGACCCCTACAGAATTCTAGAACCACTTTAATATAAAAACCAGCAAAGGCTAGAAATCAGCCAAGAGCTATGAGCCTACCCATTTCTTTAAGACTGAATAAAGAGAAATGAATGTTGAAATTATCAGTTCATTTGTTTGGCTGTAGTTTTCACTGCTGAAAGACACTGGGGTATCCTAGCTCACCTTCACTTGGTTCATGCAGCTGATGGACTGACATTTGCAGGAGAGAAAAATTCACAGATATAGCAGGCTAACCATTTGCGGAGACTCTTATAGGCAAGGAAATGTCTGCATAAATGCATACCAACTGGGGTCAAACCCTGAAATAACTCAGCGATATTCAGTGAGACTTATCAAAGTGGGGGACTTTTTATTCTTCCAAAAACTGGACTTTTACTAAACACCTGGACCTGTAAATCTGTATACATGTGCCTTTATTTTATCTCTGAGTAATTTTATTGTTTGTACAGCCACATTGCTGATGTCAACCATCATAATGCTAACAGTGACTCTCCTAAATCTAGAGTACCATCCAGAGTACTCCACCCCTCTAATTAGTTGTTGTGATTATTAAGATAAGAAAGCAGCACATTTTAATTGCTCAACAATTAGCTAAACGAGTAGACAGCTACATTTATCAAGACACAATCTGTATCGCTTGGTTGCCTATATTGTAACATATTGCTGGGCCTGCAACTGACAGAAATTTAATAGCACCTGTATATAAAAGCTTAGTATATACTCTGGAATAAGATAATTAAGTATGTAATAATCTTTGTTGAATAATTAATGTATATACCTTCTTTTTACCTTCAACAGTATAATTACTGAAATTACACTAAATTTTCAGTAGTTCATTAAATCATCCATTGCACTTCAAAAGACACCAGCAATGAAGTAACTGATGGCTGGACCTCTTCCCCAGTGTCCATCAACTTACACAAGTCAACTAAAGATAACTGAAAAATATCTGCTTGTCTTTAGAGAAACAAAATCACATTTGCTTTAAACAACTAAATTGTATGGTTTTGGAGTATTCATATTGAAAGCTGTAAAGATGTCTTTTACCTCTGTTCATTGGATTAAAAATGTTTTAGCAAGCCACAGATCAAATTGCGACTTCCTTAAGACAGTTACCTGTTGCACTGGGATGACAAACGTTACATTTTGCCATGTAACACTACCTTGCAATATTTTGATTAAAAAATGCCAACCAGGTGAATGTTACCGAGATTATATGAGACGATCACAAAAATGGCTCTCTGAATATATAGTTACAGTGCAAAAACTGCAGCCCTCCCCCAAAAAATCTACTAGAACAAAAGAAAAAACAAAACAAAACACCACACCCAACAAATACAGGGACACATGGTATTCCCAAAATTACAATAAATTCAATTCTTAGAAAAAGAAACAAAACTTACAAGAACTCATTTGGAATGTTTATTTGTCTTATGTACAGGTGAGCTTATGTCTTATGGTATTTTCAAGAGTATCTGTAATGTAAATAAATTAAATATAACTGCTTAATAGGCAGAGCAACAAATACACAACGCAAAGAAAAAAAATGTATTCTTAATAACAATGCTACTCCATTACCTTCAACTGCAACATCTAACAGAACTGCCATATTAAAGTCACTGCAGTGGTACGATCATAGAGCAACTAGGATTGATAAGTCAATAAGCTTAGAGTGTCATGTTCTTTTCTATTTACTTTGACCATTTAATATTTTTTCAACATCTGTGTCACAAAACTCATACATGAAATGATGTTATCGCTCTCAAAGTGTACTGTGAAAATCACTGCCCCCTAGTGTTTCTTTGTCTTCCTGTGGGTCATTTTTGTTAATGCTACACCAAAAACACAATTTCAGTGGCAATACACTGTTTGAGAGAGACAAACAAAGTTAAAGGAGGCACGAATTTTGATGCTGAAACTAGGTCTCTGTGTCTCAGAGAAATAAACAAATTGCTTGTGGATTATTTCTCTGTAGAGAAAGCCCTCTTCATGAGTGGTGGTGTCTTCCCAGGGTCATACAGTATTTCTGGTGGAGGGCTGCTGAGGCAGCACCAGTCGGGAATGCGGCCGGTTTGATTGTACTGGTCTCTGGACACCGATCGACTACCCAAGATGTCCTGCAGTGCTCCAAATACAGCCCCTGTACATAAAGATAAACATTTTTAATTCGTTGTAAATTATGTGAATTAAATGATTAAAAATGTAAATCCATGTAACTCATGTAAACCCATGGGACATGCTCAAACAATCTGCTCACTCACCTCCAAGCCAGGCAGTGCAGTTAGGCTTGGCTGGAGGACTATGAATGCGAAAGCTCTTGGTAGCTAGAGCATCACAGTATTTGGGCTTCTCTACTAGCAAACGGATCTCAGCCAGAAGGCGATGAAGAAAGCCAGGCAGCATGGATGTCCCACCAATTACAACCAAGTTTTCTGAGAGAACCTTCCGTGTATCAATGGGACACTGACAGAGAATAAGGACAAACATTTTAGGTAAGACTACTAGAACAATTTGACCAATAATTATTTACAAACTAAAAATTAAGTGCTCTGCTCATAGTGACTGCAAGTGAGTGAAAGGTGCTTTTTACCTTAACAAGAGCGTCAAGCAATAGCGTAGCAATAGACTTTTCTTCGTTGTCCTGTTCAAACAAGATCTCAGCAACAGAATCTCTGGAAAACAGTTCATTTATTGTGGCAGGAAGCACAGAATGTACACCTTACTAAGCAGTAGATATCTACTAAAAAAATAATGGAAAGCTGTTTCAAAAAGCTAGATATTTGTTAACTAAAAATTACTTTAGACTACATTGCAAATATAACAAATAGGAAAGAAAAGAGTATTGCAAACAAAATTAACAGGGGCATGAAAAAGAGGTGTTTAAAAAAAAAGATCATTTTGAATTATTTTCTTTAAAAATAAAACAAATCATAACAACTACCTAATTGACCCAGTAATGTGCAGAATCTTCTCTCCGTCCAAAGGATAATCAACATCAGGTGGAGGAGCGGGTCTCTAATCAAAGAAAGATGACATTGTTTTGAAATTACAGTATGAATATCCAAGATGTATTAACTTGGCTTTCAATCACCATGTGAACACTGAACATACCTCCACAGTTCCATCCATGTTGAACTTGGCCTCCTGTAGTTTCAGGCCTCTCTGCAAGTCACTGACAAAACATGTCCTAACTAATTACAGAAAAAAAATAAATGGAAAATAACTGAATTGGACAGATACTTGGACAGACATGTGTGTAGAGGTACAACATTTTTACTATTTTATTAATTCACTGTTATGGTGCTGACCTTTGATATCTTCAACAACCTCCTCTGGGACGGACCCTGAAAACACAAGACATAAAATAAACTGTAGCACAGACAATCTATTTTAGTAATCTAAGAGTTAGCTGACTTTTGCGATTAAAGACTAGCAGAACCTGGCCGTTGTATACTTTTATGCTAACCATGGCAGCAACAACCTTATGTTATTCATATCTATGGCAAGTTGTGGGTGGCTAAAGTGTGCCTATAAGAATAAAAAAAACTTGCTTTGTGTGACATTAACAAGCTACTAACCCGACTTATTTCACTGCAGATCAAGTAGGAAAAAGTAGGCCAGCAGCAGCATTCATAATTCATAGCTGTGAAAGGTTCAGAGCCCTGCAGCTGAATTGACATATTCCTGCAGTATGCCTTCAGGACATACTAATTATACATTGTTCATATTAACTATAAGAACAGTAAACGGAAACAAAACCACATTCATGTACAATAATGTTATCATTGTTCTTCACAACCTGGAAGCTATGGAAGTGAATTTTACCTATCACGGTGGGTAAGCTTTGGCCAGCACCTGAGTCTGTGTCCACTGTACACTGCTCTGTCAGAAGACTATCCAGTTCCCTAAACAGAAGTGAATAAAAACGGATTAAAACTGCATTTACATTATTAACAGTGTTCTGCCTATTTCAATGTATTCAAGTACTGCTCATATAACATATTGAATGCTTTTTGGAGAAAATAAATGTCATTTCAGTTTTTCCTCTGGAGACAGTGTGTTTATTTTCACTTAGAATATCAAAAATCATGTAATTTGTTCTAACATTTTCCTATGTGTTACAAACATTACTCTGTACAGACAGATGTGCTGACAGGTAGGCCAGTTCTCTGGTATGTCTCTCAGTGCAATTATTTTGTTTTGGTTTTTACCTTTGTGGAATTAAAATAGGGAATTGATAAGAACCGTAATCGATTAAGCGGAACCGGAACCGGAGTGCTACTGCACTAAACGGAATGGAGGTTACTAGTTCCACATAGGACACTGGATCTATTCATACAGTTAATACTGTTCACTGTCTCCATCTTAAAAAAGCTTAATACATGCATTCAAGTATAAAACAAAAGCCCTTTTCATCAGTTATTACACCTGACTTACTTGTGAATGGCCTTTCCACCCATTGGCAAAGCCTCCCAGGCAGACAAGATGGGGATTCCTTCATAGACCTAATGAAAGTTAAGGCAAAAATATTCCAAATCCTATTTCTCAATTATTTCAAACAACTAAGGAACCAAGACTTTTCTCACACCTTTGATTTTAAGCCCCAGTCAAGAATAGTGAAACAGTACAAATGTCCCCCCAAGGAGTATCATGAAAGAAACAAAAATGAGCAAATTAGCATACTGTACAACTTTATAGGGAGGGGGGGGGCTTTATAGGGACTTGTTAATACCTAAGGGGGGCCTTTATATGGACTCATTAATACCTGCTAGCAGATTCCTTCAAATAGGAAATTAACTGTGGGTAGGTGGCACCAACAGGGATTAACTTTAAACTTTGTGGTTAAATCAAGGCTATATTAATCAATGTGCACAACAGTTTAAGCCTCATTTAAAAATAATCAAGGGTTAGATTTAAACCCTCATTTTGACCCTGGATTTATTTTTAAAGGAATATCATGAAGCTTTCAGTACATTTAAACCAGCATAAATGGCACTGGACTTTATGATCTCTATAATGCATGTGTATTCGCAGTTACAAAATGTGGTTATGAAGAAGGTATTACGAAAACAGCTGAAAACATACTAAACAACCAGCTCTGGAGATAATAACAGGCTAACAGTCTCTATATACTATAGGTTAATTAGGGATATAAGCAGGGGTTGACATTTTTTTTGCTGTAGTACTGTAATGAATACCTGCATTAATGAATGGGTACGCACCCAAATTAACCCCCCCCACCCTCGTTCGCACATGCGCATAGATATATTTTCTTTTAACTACTTTTGAACACTGCCAAATGGTGCTGAACGTGCAAACTGACTTTAAACCAAAAT
>JBBPCY010000156.1:6658590-6689213 GCA_037974405.1 Brachyalestes nurse | reverse complement strand
ATTATGTTCCCTCCCATTATGTTCTTCTGGACCTTTGCTAAAATGACTATTATCTTATTTTGGCCTCCAGGAGGAGACAAAGCCAACCCTTTTCTTCATAACTACAGACGTAAATATGGACTGGAAGCAATATGATGTCTGTGATCTTTATGAAAACAGACACTGAAATTTTTGTCACAATCATTACTTATTTTCTTCTTTGATGCGAGTGATAACGAGGTGTGTGGATAGGGGTTTATGAAGAAATTCTCTTTCTTAAGGGAACTACCAGACAGACTTGGCCAGCTCTCTGGAAATTGGACTTGTCCAGACATGCATATTTCTTGGGAACAGTCATTTTGTATATTACGGCATGAGTTATCTTGTGTGATTTTCATGTATTTCCCATAGAGTCAATAGGTGTGGGTACATCAGAAGTTAACAGAGAACCTGATTCCTAAAAAAGCATAACTGTGTACATTCCTAAACCAATGGCTTGGAAAGAAGTAAAAGCAGCAGTCAAAAAATATCATGAAAAATGTATAAATGTGCAGTAGATTTCCTAAGAGAAAATTTGATTTCCGTAGATTTGCTAACAGAAGCAGTACTGTCCAACTGAAGCTGAAGTACATTTTCTCTCTTTATGTAAAATGGGGGAAGATAATTTTGATTGAAACAGCCTTGAGACTGATGGCCAGTAGTCAAATGTGATGAATCTAAACTTTAATTAATAAAGTTTTTACTGATAACATTTAACACTTGCTGGCAGCATGAAATCAAATCCCATAATCCAATCAACAAAGCAGTATTGCCTGACCTGGCCCCCCCACAGCCCTTCCCCTGACAAAAAAAAAAAAAAAAAGAAATCGCTCGCCAACCACCAATCAAACCTCACTCACATCCAAATGCAACACTCAAATATATTATTGTCTGCAAAGTGTACTACTAGTTAAAGGACTACAATTCTTTCAAGGATTTTTGTGTACGTTCTTAATACTCCGCCTGTATACAGTCGCAGTGGAGACTCAGGAAAATAATACGTGGCCTTTCCAGTCTGGCTTTCTACGTATGGAGTTGGGTTTAGTGTGACTCACAATGGTTAACACCCACGCTACTGCTGGGAATGTAACTTCCCTCTTTTTTGGTGTCTTAAACGATCTGTAGAGTTTTCTTACTCAGCAAAAGCCTGAATATAGAGGTGTGGGTTCACATTATCTGAGAGGAGCTGGATCTTTTGAGAAGAGTGCGAGGGGCTGGATTCTTTAAGATGCTGCCTTCAAACTAAAGACATTCTAGCAAATGAACATCTTATTCACTATTTTGCTCTTGATGTCATTTTTGCAGTGCACAATGGAATATAGTGTATTAGTAATGTAAATTCATTCAAATTAAGTTTCCAACTGACCATTTTAGATATTTCCAGAGTTGAAAAGTCCCACATGATTCATTGTGGAGATATAGAAGACCAAATTGCATACAATTTTTTTTTTTTTTCTTGAGACTTGAAATGAACTTGAAAATGGCTGGAGTTTATCTTCTTTTGGTACTTAAGCGCACTTTAATCCATAAAATAATCTCTAAAAATGGAATGCATTTAGCATCAGAGATTCAAAAGAGGCTGCTTAAAAATGTGGTCTTTGTTCCATGCACTTTTTAAAAAGGATTTTCTTTTCAATAGTGGTGATGGGACATTGATGTAGAAATATCTACAGCACAATTTTAACCAGTTTATTTACTCTCCAAAACAACTTGTGAGCGAACATATGTCTTTATTTGTAGTGGAAAATCCAAAATATCATTCCTTTAGGTTTTATTTTCCCTTACGGTACCCCAAAAGCTTCATAAAGCAATGGACTGACTAAACAGTGTTTGCGCCTATCAAAGAAAGCAGCAATTTGTCCTTCCTACCAGTAATTTGATCAGTTAAGCATCGGCCTTTATCGTTGATGGTTGAGGTCAGTGGATGTGCCACACCTGTGAGCAATTTTGTGTCTAGAATGGGCAGAAAACATGTTATGTAATTCTACTTTCATCCTCAAAGGAACAAGTATATACATAAAGTCATAGTGTTTAGGCTGGCTTTAGGTTCACTTTTAAACATAACGTAAGTAGTTGTTGTAAACTCGGTGTTACAGTATTTTCCTCACCATGTTCTTCCACATGTTTTTTCCATCTTTGTCCCAACTCAGTGCACAAAGCAGCTGATCTCGGAACGGTTCGGGCGGGGTTCACGGACTGTGGACCTGGAGCTGGAGGCTCAGATCGAGGTCCTGCGGGACACAAAGAGGAAGTATGAGAACGTGTTGCGTCTGGCCCGTGCGCTCACCAACCATTTCTACAGCATGGTGCAGACACAGCATGCGTTGGGAGACACTTTTGCTGACCTCAGCCAGAAATCTCCAGAGCTGCGAGTGAGCTGGTTCACTGCTACAGTCATCATTGTAGTTGTTGATTTGAATTGAATAGTGAATATTCTGTAGGATGACTAGGATAAATGCCGTTAATTTAGATTGAGAATACATCAGAAGTAGTGCTATTTGTGTTGTGTTTATTCGCACAAGAAATGTGCAATTTCTGTAGTTGGTCGTGTGAAGTTGGGTGTGGGACAGCAGGGCTTACACTTGGCCATTTGTTTGAATGTAGGATGAATTTGGCTATAATGCAGAAACCCAAAAACTGCTGTGCAAGAATGGAGAGACCCTGCTGGGCGCCATCAATTTTTTCGTATCAAGCATCAACACACTCGTTAACAAGACTATGGAGGACACTCTCATGACCATCAAGATGTATGAGAATGCAAGGTAAGAAACAGTTGTAAGTGTAAAGTCTGTGTAGTGATGATAACCATCTTTAGCTTTATTCTGTTTTTTTTTTTTTTTTTAAGAAAATTATGCTTCACTCCAATTATAGTTAACTTATTTATAAACATTTGCCATTTATGTATAGCGGTTAGCAGAGAAGTAACCAAACCAAAGGTAAAACAGGAGCACTGATATAGTCAAATCTGTGTTGAGCTTCAAACTCACATTTGCGCCTTTATGTTTGTTTATTTATTTGTTTATTAGTTCAGTATACAGTAAATAAGCATGCATATTAACCCTGCGCTAATGGCCTGTATGTACCTCCCTGTCATGCTTGGATTTTTCAAAGTATGTTATAGCCCTGGAGTTTGTTACAATCATAAAACATGAGCTGTGCTTGAAAAGTGCCCTTGTTCACTACGTAGGGCACTATGTAGTGAATCAGTCATTTTGTAGTAGTGTTCAAAATTCCAACTGTCAGTTGCACCCACTAGTTAGTGCACTACAAAGTCGCAGTGCGACATGCCAAAATCGAGTGTCCAGACACTGTGCACTACATGAATACACATATACTATCTTGCACTGCGGGTTTCTTTTACTGTTATCCCACGAAATAAAGTCAAGAAGAGGAGTAACCAGTACAGTTGCCAGCAATGGAGAACGTCATGTGAGTAGTGTTGTTTTGTTCAAGTTTATCATAACGTTATGGTAATGAAGTAAGTCCCGTACAACCAACGGTATTAATTCTTTTCTTTAAATCACATATCGTTTTAATGATATCATTCTTAGCATGGCAAATTTACCTCAGTGTATGTGGAACTATGTTGACGTTCATTCCGATGTACAGGGGTTGACATAATTTTTTTTGCTGTAGTACTGTAATGAGTACCTACATGAATGAATTGGTACGCCCCCAAAATTCAAAAATTTTCACCTTACCATGGGCGGAAACGGCACCCACCCGTCCCCTGTCAGGCATGCGCATAGATAGATAGATAGATAGATAGATATATTTTCTTTTAACTACTTTTGAACAAATGATGCTGAACGTGCAAACTTAATTTTAACCAAAATTAAATTACAGGTCTAGTCACCCACAGGGATTATTTGACACCAAAAATTAATTAAATTAATATTCTAATATGATGGGTGTGTCTGTTTTCTCGCCACTAACTGATCGAAATGAGGAAAGGCACTCTGACAGAGTCACTTGAGTTTCCGAGTTCAGGATTTTCCTCACAGCCTGACAGACAGAACTCGGATCTCGACTGTAACCCAGCATCGCACGGGATCTCCAAAAGTTTATCCTGGACCACAGGGGCAGATCTCTCCTCTCTGGACTGGAGAACGGGTCTCGTACCGGGGCGGGGCATGCCGTGACCGAAGCGCTGAGATCAGACCTGCTCTGACTGAATTTTGATTGCCGCAGAAGCGAGGCTCCGCGGACCGGCAGGAACCATATTTTAAAACGTCATTATTTTTTTTTCTTTTTAAGGTTCTCCTTTCCTGAGTGGTGGTGCTTAGATATCCAGTATAAAGTTACTCAAATTAGGTATGCATTTGTCGTACTACATTCGCCAATTCTTGCTTGCGTACCACTTATGTCAATCCCTGGATATACGTATTTATGAAGGATTATGGTAAAACACGTATGTTTCAAATGCTTAACTGTTTAACTGCAGAACACAGTTCAGAAGGTCAATGTAAAATGCTGTTGTTTATGAATTTAAAATGAATCTCAAATTAGCATTTGCTTTTTAAATATGCTTTCATTCAAACACCCACAAATTTAGAGTATATATATATACTAATTCCATCTATGAACCCTTGAACACTGAGCCTGTGTATGCATCAGCAAAGGTAGACAGTTTTAAATTAGTATTAAAATTCCTTTTTTGCCAGCAAAATATATCCAGACAGTAACCTTTATTGTTCTCAAAATTTCCCACAAGGTTTTAATCTTAGATTAAGCTTTTAATCACAGTTTTGTTAAATTTGTTTTTGAATTAAATGATTACTGATTAAATATAACCCGTATAAACAAATCCTTGATTAGCTATAAAGCTTAGTTTTTGTTGATGTAGCACTCCGTGTATGTCCAAAAAGACCCAGACATTTCTTCTAATTAGTGAATTCGGCTACTTTAAAGCGCAAATAATCTTAATTTATGCATGTGCCTGCAAAATATGCAAAAAGGATACTGGCAACACTAAAGTTTCTGTATATCCACAATCCATCACAAGGGCTGAATTGATACCCAAAGTCATGATGGACATTAGATGGCTGGGGGCAAAGAGGACTGATGGAACCTTAAAAAAAATGACAGTGAAAAAAGTGATGTGAACTGTGGGCCAGAAAGTTACACAGGAACACTGTAAGCAAAAACAGATTTTATTTTTAAATGCTGCAAAACTTACCTCAAAGTGCTTGAAGAAGACCTTGGAGAGTACTTCTCTGAAGTGTGAAGGACAGAGGACAGATTCAATGATAACCACTCTCCGGTCACGTGGATTCACAAGCAAATGCCTGTAGACACAGACGGCCCCAAGTACTGATTTAGCAAAGTGCCATAAAACACATTAATCTAAACATAATGAGGAAAAAAAAGACATGCACACGTTGCACGTTATATATCACAAAATATACAACAGAAGGAGGAAACAAATCATATCTCCTACCTGAAATACAACATGTGAATGAACTCCTTTAGGTTGGAATACAGCTCCTCTGTGTTTATGTTGTACTGCACCACTTTGATGGGCTGAAATAATGCAAGTTATATTCATTTAGTGAATTAATATGGAAAGCATTACAAGCTTTACCCTAATCAGCAGTCTTGCAGTAACACACCTGCTGGAGTCCAGGGCGCTGGATCTCACTAGGGATGATGAATCTGGGTCCAGTTTCACCTGCAAAGCCACATCTGTGGATTACAGACACAGGTTTATGGGTATTAAAAAGTAGTACAGATACCATTGCTTGATGTCACACGCAATTATAGATGGTGGTCTCCAAGAACACAATAAGGCAAATAACTTGTATGTGCACTTAAACTATCTGTTATACTATTCCCAAGACGGTATTAAAGTAGAAACTTAATTAATGATTACTAATATGTACAAAAGTATTCAGAGACACCTTCTAAATAGCTAAAACAGATACAGTTAATTAGATAAAACAGTTAACACTTTAAATTAATTTCATTAATTTAATTGCACACAAAAATCTTGTACAATCTCCAGAGAAAAGAACTGACAATGAGTGAAACACTCTGGAGCAGCCACTTATGAGTCTAAAGTCACCAGGCCCAATGTCCAGTAAAGGGGTACAAAGCCCCCAAAATTGGACTGCAAAGATAAGAAGATAAGAACGAACTTTATTTATCCTGAGGGAAATTCTTTTGTCATTAGCATGCTCAGTGCAACAAGAAAGAATAAAAGACAATATGACTCTTAGAATTTTTTTAGACAATAACCAGTACTGCGCCACAATCACAGGAACATTATTGCAAAAAAATAACTGTGTAACCCTGACATTGCTGCATGTAACTCTTAAAATCCATGACTGTTAAGAGGCACATGGCCAGTGACGCCCAAAATCACATTATTAAATAAACATTAACATGGAACAACGTGATGGAGTTCCAACAAGTACCTGTAACAAATCCAGAACTAACCATCTACTATCAGTACCTGACTTCACTAATACCTCACAAATTCCAACATGTAATTTTGGAAGCCTCAGTAGAAGAGCAAATAAAAACAAGATATTTTCCCAACTATAAATGTACATGACGTTTACATCATGGTAAACTGTATGACCCAAACTAAACATTGTTGCTGTAGCTAAGGGTGGGGTTCCCTTGATTTAATGAGAATATAACTAAAATCCATTAATGTTATGAAGTACATGGCCAACGACACCCAAACTCACATTATTAAACAATAGGATAACTTTACATCCAACTTAACAACGTGGTCTCAGACTGACTGACCCTACATTTTCAGACAAACCGAAAATAATCCAGCAAACCAGACGTAAATACTGTACTTGCATAAATTACACAAATTAATCTCTTGATTAACTATGATGCTAATCTTCCTGTTCCTTGTTTACCGAGGGTTTCATTATTTTGTCATTATTTTGTAATTTAGCTAGCCTGTCAATATTCAATAATTACTCTAAACAAGGCTGTCACTCACAAAACATTCATATGGACAAATCAAGAACAAAAACAGAAGAAAACGAGAAGGTTACTGTCAGGCTACCTAAACAAGTAAGCTAAAATATGACAGTAAACTTCACTGCAGGCTAACTGCTAGCTTTGGTTAGCAACGTAGCTAGCTGTTTATATTAACGGGAAAAACCCCAAACTTACTTCGTGTATGCGGCTCCTAAATCAATGACCACGGCTGTTTTCTCTCCTCCACTCCCCAAAACCTCAAACAAGGGCATTTTAATGAATTGTGCAAGCTTAGGACTAAAATGGTGTCGTAAGTTAAGTTACACCTAAGAGAAATCTATACAGCAGATAATGCTAGCTAGCTTTCTGCAGGGTGGGACTGAGGCTGCAGACATAGCAACCCTAGCATTTTCCCGTTACAAAAAAACAATTAATTAATTAATATGAATTAAATGTTGGCTTGTATCTCAAAAAATATTAAATATCAACCTTTTTTGTATTATTACATTTAATATTTTCCCCAGCGTCTCGAATTTGTCCAAAGTAAAGCCAGAAAAGGCAATACGCTAGACAACACTAAAGGGGGGCGGGACGGCTGTTGTGGTTTCTGCTGATTGGAGATCAGTATTGTGCCTTCGAATTGTGTAATTGTTTCGAGGCGAATTTGGAAAGAAACTGATCTGAGATTAAAAAAAAAAACATTGTAGCCAAGCTGTTACTGTTAACCGGTGTGTGTTATTGATCCAATCTGGCAACAAAGACTGATACAGTATTCAGTATAGTCTGTTTTTAAAACTATAAATTTAACGTGCATGCAATACATTAAAACAGGCTCGTATAGGACTAAGTTAAACGGGAAAAACATAGATCTATTATTATTAGTAGTAGTAGTAGCAGTAGTAGTAATATTATTATTATTAGTAGTAGTAGTAGTAGTAGTAATAGTAATAATAGAAGTAGTAGCAGTAATAGTATTATTATTATTATTATTATTACTAGTAGTTGTAGTTTTGTTGTTATGTATTGTCATTGTTGCTGTTGTTATCATAATTATTACTATTATTATCATCATAATAATTAAAAAAAATAATAATTTATATATTTATTTACTATGTTAAAAAATAACGAAAACAGTTAGTGGAGGCTGGTCTACGAGGCAAACTGGTCCCAGTCTCAATGAGGATATTAGGCTACAACTAGTTTTGGCAGTGCTGCCTCTCTAACGCTGCCAGCCCCATGAACACGAGAGCAGTCTGACAGCACCGAGGCGGAGGTGTGTTCTGCTACAGAAATGAGGTCGACTGGCTAATTTCTGCACTGCACGGCAGGTAAGGATTACTGATTTAGTGCATGTTATTAAAACACTAAAGAAACGCTTCGTGCATGTAAATCCTGCTTCATTGCTCAGCTCACATGAGCATCTGTCTGAATGATTTGCCCTATTCCAGTTGAATTAATGTGCGTCACTTTGCATAATGCGCAGTTTCTGATAAACTCCATGACAACACTGATGCTCGTTGCATGTAACTATATATAATGAAGCAATAACAGATGATAACCTGTGCCTCAGCAGTGACAAAGCATTAAAATGATGCCCGAGGGGTGTCATGTGATTCCTTCAGCCTTCAGAAACTACATCTCATAAAAAGCTTCATAGTTTTATTTAAGCGTTTGTTAGTTAATATCAGTTTTATTACGATCGTTTATAGTAACTCAGTGAATAGAAATCCCATTTCCCTGCTCCACGGCTCTTTGTCTTGGAGAATGAACATTGTGCTATTTTTAGGGTATTTGAGTGAAGGAGTGCAGCAGTGTGCGGTGTCAGGTTTTGCAGGAGGGAGGGAGAGAGAGAGAGAGAGGGAGAGAAACAGAGAGAAAGAGTAAGATAGAGACTAAGAAAGAGAGACAGAAAGAGATAGAGAGACTAAGGGAGAGAGACTAGGAAAGAGAGACAGAAAGAGAGTGACTAAAAGAGAGAGAGAAAGAGACTAAGAAAGAGAAACAGCAAGAGGCTAAGAGAGAGACAGAGAAACAGAGACTAAAGGAGAGAAAGCAAGAAACAGAGAGAGAGACTAAAATAGAGAGAAACAGAGAGACTAAGAGAGAGAGAAACAGAGAGACTAAGAGAGAGGAAGAGAAAATGAGAGAGAGACATAAAGAAATAGAGAGACTACGAGAGGGAGACAGAGAGAAAGAGAGGGGAGGGAGACAAACAGATTGAGAGACTAAAAGAGAGAAAGAAATAGAGCGAGAGACTAAGAGAGAGAGAGTGAGACTAAGCAAGACAGAGAGACTAAGAGAGTAACAGAGAGAAACAGAGAAAGACAGAGTGAGAGAGTAAGAAAAAGAGAGAGCGAAACAGAGCAACAAAGAGAGAGAGTGAGAAAGTCTTTGTCAGAATGCTGTGTGTATTATTAAAGGTTTAGGTTTGCAGTTCGCTCCATCAGTTCTACACTTCATCTTTCATTTTTGAATCCACAGAGGAGATCACTGTCTTCCTATGAAACTCACAGAATTTGTTTTTCAAGGTGTGTTTTGGCGTTTTGGATGTGAACAGCTCCCTCCACGCTTTGAAGCCTCAGACCGCTGAAACATTCATGCTGGATCAGTTAAGCGATGCCGCAGTGTGACACGTTCAGCGTTCTCCTGTTGGTCGGGGTTTGTCTCTCAGCTTGGGCCGCACCGCTGGGGAGCACCTCCTCGCCACAGGCAAGGCGCTGCAATAGAAAGGAGCAAGGATCCAGAGAAACGTCTGAACACCTGGGAGGCCAGCAGGATGAAAGGCTGTGTGTCCTGCCAGCGTCTTCTCCTCATGTGCAGGAGTGGCAGGAACCTGGAGGAGCAGCTGAGGTTTCAGTCAGAGATGAAGGGGCGTTTCCAGTGACCGATGTCGTAAAAGGGTTGATACAGAAAGGAGGTGAGGCTCATGTGCGTTCCCAGAAAGGTTCAGATGAGTCCACTGATGTGTCATTGGTGGACAAAAACAGTACTGATTTACCTGCAACTCCCACTGAATCCTTTTCTGTGGTGGAACGTACAATAATATCTGGACTTGCAATTAAAGAGATGGAACCTGTTACTTCCACCAATGTAGGAGACCAAATGAAACACACTGTGCAGAAAGTAGGTCTGTCTGTGGTCCCGTTTTGGCTGAGCACTGACAGACCTGCAGAAACACGAGTAGTCCTGGGGCACAGTGACTTCGACAGGCCGGGGAGCTTGCTTTACACCAGTTTAGAGGACGATAAGGGGAGTGTACAGCTTCTGGCAAGAGATCTTCCACAAGAACAGGAGGGAGGATTCGAGGTAGAGACAGCCAAGAAGAACCAGTCAGAAGAGCTCAGTCAAACTGAACCCCCTTTCATGGTCTCATCCTTTACTCATGACTCTGCAAGCCAGTCTCCCTGGACCATCATCAGCCCTGCCACAACAGCTCTGACTCCCTCAGGCATTTCTGATGGAGAGGCTGGAGAATCTAGAGCAGTAGAGGAGAGCCTCTTTACAGCCACAGAGCTCCAGGACAAAGCACTTGCTCCTGGACTTCTGCAGCCCGACCTAACACTCAGCTCCAGACTGCCAGAGCTCGGAGGGACCTGGATTGAGCCGCTTCATTTTCAAGGAGGTGAGGCCATCGATCAATTACATTTTATTACATAGCTATTCATGCGCATAAAGTTTTATACGCTTCCAGTAATGCCAATTGGTTCCCAACATGTTCCTTGTTGCTTGAGCACATCTTACATTCTCTGCCACTAACTTGCACGCTAATGGTTGACCACAAAGTCTTACAAGAGTACTTGCAGCACTTAATTTTAGTCTGCATTCATAAGGTTAAAAAGACTTCTGTATGGTTTTGTTATGAAAGGAGAGGGAATGAAAGTAGTACACAGAGCGACACAGATAGACTTTGATGATGCGCTGAAGGCAGGCGGTTTTACTTGCTCCACTTTGAACCGCAGTGGGGGAATGGAGACAGCCTAATTACTTTCTATTTTTGAGTCCGCACTAGAAATAAGTGAGAGTGGCTGCATAAGGATTGGAGTTAGTCCTCTGAGCATGCTGCTGTCAGATCTAAAAGCTTATGTACATTTAAAGGCCTGACAGGTGATTACTCTGTATTGTAAAGAAGACTTGGTATGGGGTGCAAGGCCTAATTTGGTCTTGGCATTCATTGGTATAATCCTAGGTGGTGTGTGGGGAATCTTGACTATAATACCTAAAAAAAAATTATATTCACATTTGACATTTTGTGTTCCAATCTACAATGTGTAAATGTATTTTCCCCTGTTAAACACACAGTGTTTTTCTGTCATCATTAGTGTGTGATATAATTTAAGTGGCTTGTCGTTAACTTTGCTTTGGAGCTGCTAACTTTAACTGATAAACCATGAGAGGTTTTAAAGAGGACTCTTTAAAATTTCAGGCTAAATTTCAAAATCCTCAAATCTTAATACATCCAAAAGTATGTTAATACCTGCTTATACACCCTTTTATTTTTGAAATGAAGGGTATAAAAGGGACACCCCACTTGTTGCAGCAGCAACATCCTCTGGGATGGCTTTACACTAGATTTAGAAATATTGCTGTGAGCATTTGATTAAAGGACTGGATTTTGTTCCATTCTGAAGAGAATGCACTGCTCCACAGCCTAGTTTTGGGGGGCTTTATGACCTATTGGCTGATGATGACCTTAGTGTCATGTGCTTTTTAGTGTCATGTGCTATTAGAAGTGCTTTTATATGGAGATTATACAAGTGTGTCTCACTGACCACCTGTATCTGCAACGGATGCACCTTAAAGTAGCTGAATTCAGTAATTAGAGGGGATGTCTGGATAAGTTTAGACATATTGTGTAAGTTTACATGTTGTGTGTGGTTGGAGTGCAGTTGAAGGGATGATTGCATTAACACCCCGTAATACTTAAATAGAGTACAAAATGTACTCAGCACCTGATTTCAATACAGGGGGTCCTTGTGTTATAATGATCTCGACATATGATGTTTTGAGTTTACAACGCTCACTTCCACTCCCACTCAGCTTACACCATTAGCTTTGTACCTATGGACCATGTGGGCGAACTAGTTTGGTTGCATGCAGGGGAAGAATACACAGTAATGTGGCGTATGAGTGAGAGAGTTTTCCTTTTCCTTTTTCTGTGGTATAGTTGTGTTTCGATGATTTTTTCAACTGTGTTAGGATCGGTAAGTGACTTGGCTGTTATAGGGTATGTTTCGACTTACACCAAAATTCGGATCTGTGTCGTAACTTGAGGACCCCCTGTACAGCTCTAATTTGCTAGATTTCATACTGCTTTGTGCTGCTTTCCTTTTACAGCTTGGTAAGAGAATTAAGATGTAAGTTATCAGTAAGAAATGTAAAATGTCACAATCATTTTGTTTTCTTTCTTGAAACAGTGGAAGAAGCAAGCATCCTGCCCTTGTCACAGGAGGTGGGCACAGAAGCAACCATGTCTTCTGAAGACCTGCCTCTGATCTTTGAGCCACTTGATGATGTGACACCCCCCAGTGGCTCAGCACTGACAACCGAGATGTCTGTCGCCATGGCGCCAGCAACAGGGATGCTTAGGGAGGCAGAGCTAGAGCAAACAGTGTCCGTGGATACGGAACACGCTCCTCCTGATGCTTCTCTCCTGGGACCGTCTGATTGGCCCTCTCCATGGCAGATGTCTGGTTCTGAGAATTCGGATGCTCAAATGCCATCCCAAATGCCAGTCAACAGGCCTTTCTCTGACGGAAACCAGGAGCTCAGTGAGGGGACAGAGAAGCCACAGAGTGAGAGTGTATAAAATGCTTTGGTGTCTAGTATGTGTTTGTATGCATTTAATGCACTGAATAATATTTAGATACAAAGCACCTCATGCACTCATTCATTGTCACTCACCCATGCACATTAAGCAGTTGGAAATTTCTCTTGTGAGAAATTATATTATATTCAAAATTTCTAAAACATTTTTCTCCTACATGTAGTTACAGTAGTAGACCTATTTGGTGTCTAGATTTGCTCCAGTTTTTGATGTCCATAACAAGTAGCAGAAGTGTATTCCCCACAAGTCAACACTGTGCAAACCATATATATATATATACACCATATATATGAAATATATATGAGCATGTTAGCATATTTTCTCGTTAACACATTATTTTCTCGTTAACACATTATTTAAGCGGACAATTATTTTATCGTGCGTTGACGCAGGTTTTTTAATCCTTTTATTTTGAAAGTTAATTGCTTTTTTTGTGCTCGTGAGTGCGCAGAGCACGCAGCTCTATACATAGACATATATTCTGTGTCTATGGATTTAGGTCTCGGCTGGTTTTCACGGGGGTCAGGCGTCCCATTACTTTTGTCCATATTATATGGACAAAAGTAATGAAATGCATGACCCCTGCGAAAACAAGCCAAGACCTAGAGTGCTGCATGGATAAAAGTATTGGAACACCGGACCATTACACCAACAGAGACTTTAATGACACTGCATTCAGATACATAGACTTTCATATGGAGTTAGTCCCCCTTTACAACTGCTATAATGGTTCCACACGCCCATGCTCTGCGCTTGTTTTTCTATAACAAACTAGATAAAACATCAATGCCCTAAGTGGCAAATAGCTTTGTTTTTCATTTGATTTGATTACATTAATGTTTAAGTTGAGATTTACAGAAATATGTGAACTACAGCTGTGTAACTGTGTTAAAGGGAACACTTCTGTTAAAAAGCTCCTTATTAGTTCCAAGTGGTTGCAAACCAAATGTTATTGCACTTTTGTTCATATAGCATTACTTTAAAAATGAAAGTACATGATACACTTCTTTTGAATTAATTATTTAATTTTGCGTATAACAATACGATGAATCGTGATTAATCACAATTTAAAAATGTAATCGTTGCCCAGCATTAATATGTATATATAGTTTGCCTCTTGGGTGAGAAGCACAGGTGCACCAATCAGGACCCAACTTTATTGAGTTCTTAAATAATATTTGATAGACTCATGGTTTCTACCATCTGTAATCAGCTGCTATCTATTTTAAAAATAATTGAATTACAGCTCAGTATTTGAAATGGCTGCTGCATTCAGTTTAATAGGACAATTGTGTAAAGAAAAATTTCACCACACTGTTCTCCATGGCAGATGTCTGGTTCTGAGGAGTTAAAAGAGAAGTGTTTTTAAAAATGACTGATTCTTCCTGATACAGATGTCATCCCAGCCTCGATGGGAATGCTTTCTTTATCACCTATTCCTGTGTCAGACACCATTCAGCAAGTTATGGACATCGAGCCCACTCACTCGGCAGGTTTGAAAATGAAGTCAGGGCTGGAGGAACTAGAATCGGAAGGTCTGTTGTTATTCTGTCACCATGAATTTGATCAGTTGAAATAAGAAATTGGTTAATTGATGTTTTTGTAATTTTGCAGTAAAACCATGTATATTCTTTCAAAGACCCTAAACTTTTATGGGAATACTGTAAGAAACAGAACATGATGGCCAGTTATACATGCAGGTGAATTTAAAACATATACTATCGTCATGCAAACTGCCAGCTAATCATTACCATCAATGTTTTTTGTTCAGTTAAATAATCAGGACAGCCCCATTTCTTACAGCTGTAACGTATTAACACCTTACCACACACAAATAAATGTGTTTGCTCTTGGTGTTTCAGAAGATGAGGATGAAGAGGATGAGGATGTAGATGAATCTGAGGAGGACGACAGTGAAGAGGACCTGACTGAGGCTCCTGTCCACACCCCTACTCACCCTCCTTACAGCCTCATACCCCCTCCTCCAGTCTGGGGGCAGCAGAACCAAGGCCTCTGTGAGTCGACAACCAAATTAGTCTGAAGAAAAGGGACTAGAACTAGGTGCTGTACAATAGGAGCATCTATGACCAGAACCAATTAATATGCGATTCTGTGCTTTAATGTAGTTGTTGTGCTTTAATGTCAACATTGTTGAATGTCATTATTTGATTGTTAGTAGCCTTTAGAGGGTTCATCTTACTCCTTGAGACATCTAAACTAAGCCCACACAAAGTTTAAAAATAAATTGTTCCGGCTAATTATTAATGTTCATTGTCCTTTTTGCCTCTTGCAGTACGTAGCTGGGTTGAACTAATTCGAGAAAAGGTGAGTGACTTTTCAAAAGGTTTAGTGGTAGCAGTTTAGTTCAGCATCAAATGTAACCCTCTTCTCTTTCTTTAAGGCTGGCTATGTATCTGGAATGCTAGTGCCTGTTGGCATCGGTATAGCTGGTGCTCTGTTTATTGTTGGAGCGCTTTATAGCATCAGAATGATCCATCGCAAGAGGAAGAACAGCTTCAAGCACCAAAGACGGAAGGTAAATTGAGAGGAGAAAACGAAATGCATATAAACCCACACTACATACCCAGGAAGACATAACCAGACGGTCACAAGACACCACTGTAAATATTTTAATTTACATTACCCTGATTCAGTTAATCAGCAAAGAATGGTGCCTCTTTTATTTAGCACTGGATCAATGAGGCTAACCAATAGAGGTCAACACTCATTCAAATATTTTCTCAAACCGCATCCAGCTCCCCATTAAAGTGGCACGAACTCATCAATGTGGTTTAGGACACAGTCTGAGAGCTATTAAAATAAACAAAACTAAGCCGAATGCTGCGGGCGAACTTTTTAGAGAAAAAGATCTGTTCTGACAAAGCTCCTCAGGAGCAGGAATGCCGGTCTCACATTATATGACTGATCTTTAATATGGAGGAATGGGATCCAAGATCACTCGTTATGACTGATTTGTGAAAACCAGTCCTGATGTTGCTGGGAATGGCAGCCTTAAACTGTGAAATGTTTATTTTTATAGTTGAAATTAGGTCATATTGTGTCCTACACCACATTGACATGTTCGTACCCATTTAATGTAGAGCTGGGTGTGGTTTGAGAAGGTTGGAACAAGCAATTAAATGTACTTTTTTCTGTATTTTTATTGTATTTTTTTTACAAATTGCATGACCATTGACTTCTAAGGTACACTGTAGGCTTATCCAGCACTACATGAAAAAAGCTCAATTTCAACTAAAATGTCTTTTGACTGGCCAGTTGACCACACCTGGGGTTAATTGTATAAATTAGCTTTTTGGCCAAAGCAGTACTTTAAGTTACACCTACTACTGGCACAGACATTCAATTGCCTGTTGTTTTGGATTCAGAACTAATCATCCAACATTAGCACCTGACCTCACTAAAGAGGACTCTTAGAACTAAATTTAATCCAATCCTTAAAGCAATGCTGGATGGGCATTAGTCTGTAAACATTTTGATATAGAGTGGATCTTAAAGTGGTCCTCTCCATATGGTTTACCTATGTTTGCCTGGCCTTTGGCCAACACAGTAAATTCTGCAGTATCAGTTCAGCATCACTAAGCACCATCTGATTGGTTTTTTTGTCAGCAACAGCCAAGAGAAGTGAGAAATGGACCAGACCAAGCAATGCTGTTGGCTGACAGCTCCGAGGACGAATTCTGAAACTGCTTAACACCAGCCATGTGTGTCCTACGTTCTGCCAAAAAGTGTGAAAAGGATCTCAGATACATGTTCTAGATTCTCAATCTCAATGATTCCCACTTAGACACAGGCTTGAACATCTCTCACTCATCCCAGCATCACATATCTGACATACATAAGCAAGTCACAGTATGTGGAGTTAGTTTAACACTAACTATTTAGCTGTATATAAATACATGTATAATACTTACTATTTCATGTATGAACTTCACTTTGTTGCCAGGGGGTCTCTGTGAATAAAATAACTGATGTTTATTCTTGGATTTCTGTAGATTACATTTTCCTATTTGTAAAAATGGCAGTTGAAGTGAGTGTAAAAATGCTATTGGGCTTGAAAAGGATCAAATAAGTCATTTCTTTGTTTAACCAAGACCAATACTAATATGGACAAATGTCTGAAGGTAAGGACTTACACTAATGAAAAAAGCCAATATCTTATTCCTACTCTCAAATATCTGAGAGTCCTGTATGCCATGAACCACTGTATATAACACATGGACCATTTTTGCTGTATTATTACTGTTTCCCAACTCTGGTCCTGAACTGTTCCAAGATATTATGTGACAATCTGCCAACTTATCCTGTCGTTATGAACACTTTTCCTGTATGTGTTTACCATATTTTTGTTGTTGCATTAAAAGACCTGAGAATGAATAATGTATTTGTGGTGACTTTTCTTTTGCACCCGTTTCTTAAACAGTTTAATGCATGGAGACGGCAAATCAACAATAAATACTTCACACTTCATCATTGAAAAAATCAAATAATTTATTTCTGAGGTTTTCTTTCCTATTCACATTAAATAAAAGATCTTGTGACATTTTTAGAATTAAATGAAATTCAACCATGGCAAGTGAAGTGTATTAAAAATTACATGCAAAACTTCTCCCTGAACCCTTCACCAAACAAAATACAGAATGAGAAACCACACAGGTCTGCATCCATAGACAACCATTTGCCTTAAGAATATAGAGCTCACTCCTCCACCCCAACTCTAGCAGGCCCGGGAGCTGAGAAACACACAGGCATACTGTTGGATCTCTTACTCCTTCAGAAATAATACTGTCTTGTCAAGCGGAAAAGTAGACAGAGGGGAGAAGGGTTTTATTTTCCTCACTCACCAAAGGAAAACCAAGAGCACCAAGAAATCCAAGTGTCATTTGCTATGAACTTGTAAGCTTAGACCTCAGAATGGCAGAAATATGGTGCAGTGAAGTCACTGTCCATGACAAAACACTCACTTGAAAACACTTGAAAATACTAAATAAAGAGCTATTACATGTTGTATTGGCCCCTGTGGTGTTTTTCGTTTGTTCAAAGGCCTCACAGTCATAACTGAGTCCTCTTGCTGATGATGGACAGTCCTACGATAGTCCATTATCAGTTGTTCGTTTTCTCTGTCGTTGGGCACCGTGGGTGGAATTCACCTGAGGGTGGAGTCCAAATGGTTGAAGCACACAGACAGCACTCACACTTTTTTCCTCCTCAATAGGAAGAATTAGGATAATCAGACAATTAAACCACATACACACACATACGCAAACTACTCAAGAAAATGAACTGGCAATCCACTTTCGCCTGCCCTCCACACATATCACATTATGGCACAGTGACTGGCTCCTAACCGTTCTCCCCATGTTTTATGTAGTAGCACTGCATTTTTGTGTCAAAAGAGCAGCTTGGACTGATTGCTTCCTCAAGCACACAGTGAACTGCCATCTACTAGCATTCAGGACACAAAGGACAATTACACAGACATGCATATAGATACATACACCAGCAGCATTGAATCAAAGTGCAATAGAACATCTTTCCATATACTCTAGGACAAAAACAAACGGATAGAATAAATGCATCTTGTTTGCGACAGTTCAATTCATTAAATTTACACTTTGTCTTATTATCTCACCTTTAAGTGATCTGAGTTGGGGAAGAGTTGTTCGGATTTGATTATGATTTGTCTAATGAGATTCAACCTAGTGAGTCACAGAATTTCCCATAGTCTTCGAAAAACTGGGACTGCTTATGGTATTTCAGTAACAAACTAAAAATGTCACCAACACTTTAAACACAGTGTGTTAAACACAACAACAACAAACATTTTGTAAATGAGGCTTTCATGTTAAAAAAAGATAATACTACATCTGAGACCAAAACAAGCTCAGCTTGCTGTCGGACACAGAATTATCAAAAGACAGCCAAAGTTGAGTCAGGAAATGTGTACAAACCCAAACTATTTTCTGTAACTCTCATACGTTGATGTCAGAAAACAACAAAGAATGACAAAATGTTTTAACTGGTCTCAGACTGAGATTTGATTAGATGTAAACTCTCAAAACTAGTAAAATGTTAACTGAGTTTTTAATATAATGTCCACAGTGTATCATTTGGTGAGTATTCTTTTTCCTCTGAAAATGCGATTAACCCTTGAAAGAGTCAACATAGTCAATCTGCTGAGCTGCATTGCACGGGGCACACCGTACAACTTATACAGTTTAAAGTTAAAACTGATTAGTAAGAACTGAGACTGTGCGCATTAAAACAACCAGAAAGCACAGAGTTTTTACATAGCTCTTCTGCAAAAAGAGTGAATTTCAAAACAAATGACTTTACCAATCTTAGTTTTTTTAAGCACTACTATATTTGCAATCATTCCCTACACTTGGAGTTGTCTACAGTTACAGTACCTTGTGTGAAAATGTATTTTTTAATGTAAGATCCAAAATAAAATGATGTTCATGTTCCTACCATGTACCTAGCGTAGAACATTTTATATGAGAAGGTCCAGCTTTTATTCTGTTGAGGTCTGACCAAACAAGGCCGCTTGTCATCCACTTCTGACTCAAACGGCAAGTTCTAGCAGGCATATAAAAGAACTGTTTAAAGTAGAGAATCCTATGCTCTTGTCATACAAGCAGAATTTCTCAGCATCAACACTCTCCCTACACAGAAAAAAAAGGATTGTGCAAGCTTGTAACATATTCCGTCTGGCATTAGTCCAAAACTGAATCATTTAAGCGTGAGAGTAGCATCTATGTCAAGTTTGACTAAAGCCTTTGTGCTTTCTGCACTGTGTAATTGTTCGTGTAGTTATCACCAGTCCCTGTAACTCAAAACATGATGACTAAAAATGTTGACTGGTGTAACACCAGACTGAACATGCTGAGCAATCCCAAGTGAAAGCTTGCAAAATTCAGGATGATTATGCGGCTACACATTCATACCCACGCATTACACAAATCACACATCAGCTTCACCAATATGCACATTACTACCACACACTAAATTACTCAAATCAAACCCTCAAAGCAAGCACACACCAGACTACAATAAAAGAACAAACCTGCACTCAGCATTCAAGTCCCTAAGCCACTGTATAAACACAGACATGAAGGAACACATTGTCCACTCCTGTTCCAAACCTCAGTTCAAAGTTAAGCACAAACCTCAACAATGTCACAAGCCCAATTCTCTCCTGAATCCTTTCCCTAAACTTTTTGTGTACTGACTCAATATTTTTTGGGTTCAAACTCTTACTGTGCCACAGGACTCTCCAAGCATATGAGAGGGCTCCAACCTCTACACTAGAGGTGTTTTGATTACCACCTTTTCCATCTATTAATGTTCTGACATTCTCTTATTTAAAGTGTATTCCTTCAGTTTGCTTGATCAGCCAAGACAAATGTAGCCTTGTGTAACTGCATCCAGCCTTACAGTATTAGTGGAGTTTGTTTTTGATCTTTACCATGTTGAAGTAAAAGAAATGGGGACAGGGCTTAGCGCAACCACAGTTTGAGCCTCAAGGCATCCACCCCATTGAGATAATATCTGAAGAGCCGCTTGTCCCTCACAAAGCCCAAGTTCTCATAAAGCTTCAGGGCGGATTTGTTAGTGATCTCTGTTTCCAGCACCACCTTGTAGGAAAGCAGAAACACACAATACAAAGAGCAAATGATTAGAAAGAAAAGACTTATAACACAGAAATAGTTTGGTGAAAATCAATCCCTTACAACTAGTCAATCAGCAAAGACAATTGTTATCTGAAGTTTTGTTTCTTTAGTTTTGCAAGTAATGGTAGACATGAACATCAATGATTTTACAAACATAATATATAGACACAAACTTCTATATTTATATTTTTTGTGTAGTGTACTTTTTATGTTATATTGTTGTGTTGCATAGCTTTTATTCTATTGGTTATGTTGCTTCTTTCTTTTTTTGTACTGTCCACTTGCTGTCATAACAATGCAAATTTCCCACTTGTGGTACTAATAAAGGGTTGTATTATGTTATCTTATTTACACAAACTCTGCTGTATTAGTCATGATGAATCAAAATGTATGTCAAGAAATGGTCAGAGCTCACCTCATCACAGTCTCCCTCCACCATAGCACAGATGGCCTTCTTCACAAGGTTAGTACCTAAAACAAGGCAACAAAAGAAGTCAGTCAGAAAGGCTTTTTTTTTTTTTTTTTGAAGGACAGCTCTGTGTACAGCCTTGCTGGCTGCCCCTCTCTTCTCACAATAAAGAAAGAATTGCTAACTCCATTTGTATAAATGTTGTATAAATTATACAACAAAAAGAATATTAGTTTTAAAAAAAACTAAGCAAACAAGATAATACTTCAGAACCCCAGCCAAGTGCACACAACGACCTTGTTAGTAATGTAAACAGTGAGACACGCACCGATGCTTTTTCGACGATGTTTGGAGTCCACAGCAAGCATGGCAATGTACCCACGCCGGAACATCTTCTTGTGCATGTCTAGCTTACACACAATAGCCCCCACACACTCCTCTTCTACCATAGCCTAAAGTTCACAACATCCACACATATTAATGCTCAGCAATCCAGAATGAGAAAGTGATAAATCATTTTATATGCAGCTCTGACTTGGAACAGCACAGCTAAAAACAAACTAAAAACAATAGAAACACAACCTCACAACCATTCTTTAAAAACACATTAACACAAACAAACGATATAAAAAAAGATCTCTGCATTTCAAGCTTCGGCGAATTCATTTCATGAGAAAAATGTTACAATGGGCATCCCACTAAAGATGCAGTATAAATTCACAGACCTAACTAAACACTTGTCTCTGGACTGCAGCATTAACTTTGCTCATGTACAAAAATGCAGCGTGGCTCTTTGTGTGTGTGGTTCAGCGACAACTGTAAATGTATACTGATTCTATATGGAGCATCCCCTTTGGTGTTAGAATAGCTCCTCAGCACCCAGTGGACCAACTCATGTTTCAGTTGCTCTCCCTTGGGGTTTACAGTGGGAGTGGAAAGGAGGTGCTTTAGATAGAATGGCTGTTAATTCTTCAGAGACCTTTTATAGTCTGTCAGCAAGAGCTGAAATAACAGTATATGGGTTGCCAAATAAAACATAAAAAAATACGATTTCTCTACATCAATGATGCTTTTACAGTTTCTGTGATATTGGATGCTCTAATGGTCTAAAATGTTAACTACCGTTCAGTTCGTTTTAAATAACATATAAATATTTTCATTCTGTAGTTTAAACAACTAACAGTATATGTTTTGCCAAATTAAACATGCAGAAATATGGTACCACCTCAGGATAATCAGTGATGCTTCTAGCGTTTTTTGCAATAGTCCACTGGACGCTCTAGTAACACTGACTGTCACTAATGATATTAAATGTTGACTCCCGGCCAGTTAATTCTGACAAACTCCATAACAACATTCCCATCCAAGTTTTGCCCATTAACACCCACTTCATTTTTCAGAGACCTTTTGTAGTCTGTCAGCAAGGGCTGAAATGACAGTATATGGGTTGCCAAATTAAACATGCAAAATGATGGTATCTCTGCATCATCAATGATGCTTCTATGGTTTCTGTTATATTCCACTGGACGCTCTAATAAACACTGCGCTCTACTAACATTGAAATGTTGACTACTGCCCAGTATAATCTGATATCAGTATAATCTTCATAACACTTCCATCCTGACATTTAGCCTACTTACACCCACTTAATTTCTCAGAGGCCTTTTGTAGTCTGTCAGCAAGGGCTGAAATAATGTATGGCTATATATGGGAAATGCCATGTGCTGTTAAATGTAACATGCAAAAAATATGGTATCATCTCTGCATCATCAATGATGCTTCTAGGGGTTCTGCAATGTTCCACTGGATGCTTTATTGAACATGTGCTCTAGAAACACCTTAACCAATGGTCTAATATGTTGCCTAGTTATTCTGACAAACTCCATAACATTTTCATACTGAAGTATAGCCCACCTACACACACTGAATTCTTCAGATACCTTCTGCAGTCTGCCAGCAAGAGCTGCAATATATGGGTATATATGGGATATGGAGTTTCTGCAATAGCCCACTGGATTATTTAATGAACATTGTGCTCTAGCAACACAAACTATCACTAATGGTCTAAAATGTTGACTACTGCCTAGTTCATTTTGACAAACTCCATATTTTCATCTTGAAGTTTATTCTTCTGAGACTCTTTGTGGTCTTTGCAGACTGTTAGCAAAATCTGCAATAACAATGTATTGGTTGACAAATGAAACATGCAAAAATCTGGTATCATCAATGATGCTTCTAGGGTTTATGCGACACTGGATCCTCTAAAAAACTGTGCTCTATCAACACTGAAATGTTGACTACTGCCCAGTTCATTTTGACAAACTCCATAACATTTTCATCCTGAAGTTTAGCCCACATTCCGTTTCTTTCAGCCAGCCCACAGAGGGATCCCACTACGTACCAGAAAGCAGAGCTGGGGCCAGTTGTGGATAAAGTACCGGTACGTGTATATGGAGTAAGGCTCGGACAGGTCCTTGGTTATGAGTCTCATTATACCTGGCATTTGAAGTTCAGACTCATAGCGTACATATTTGATCTCCTGACTTTGCCCTGTTTCTCTGGAGGGCGAGTGATTCAAGTCTAACCTGGAGAACTCCTCCAGAGGTCCATCAGCAACAACTTCTTCAGGCCTTGGACAAGGTGCACTCACACTTTCCCCTTTAACACACACTTCACTCATGTGACACGGACACTGACTGTCCTCCGTTCTGGAGAAGGGATGCCTGTCGTGGATGCTACTGTCCCCGTTTGTGTTAATATCATGGTGAGGGAAGCAGAGCCTGTCGTCATGAAGCTCCATGGCCGGGCTCTGGTCGTGGCTGCCCGGCTCGGTGCTGTGGCGGAACCCGGCCAGTCCGATGCAGCTTAACCCGTTTACCTTCCTCTCTAACGCCTGGCAGTGTGGGTGAACATTCGAGAACAGGTACTTCTGATTGTCCTCTCGCTCCACTTTGCACTCACCGACCTCCTGTTTTGGTCCAATGTCTGATATGACCGCGTCCTCCAGCTCCCACTCAACCGTCTCCCCTTCCCCGGGCAGGGTGCACCCGTCCCCGGGGAAGAGGCAAATCTCGGCCGGGGCTGCGGGCAGCGCGGCGCTAGGCCCTGTCGGCACCGCGGCCATTCAGTCTCATTCAGACCACGACTCAATTTTACAACGACAGGATTCACAAAGTAAGAGTCTTCTTTAACCGGAACACGTTATGTTTAGGTAAAACTCATACATTTCAGCGGTAAACAGAAGAACTTTCCCGGAGCTCTTCTCCTCCGCCGCTGCGTCCCTGTCAGATCACTGCCGGCAAACCGGGTGATAGAGTCGCTACGGTTACTGTGAAGTAGTTGCTAGGTTTTACGACAGTGTGTTTATCAGACCTCATTAGCCTAGCCCCGCCCCCAACGAAAGTAAAAATGATGCTTATTTTGTTTAGAATTCGAAAAATTAAAATAATAATAATAATAATAATAATAATAATTAATAATAATAATGACGGCGGTCTAGCTGGTGGCCTAGTGGACAGGGAGTTGCAACAATGATCAGAATGTCGTGGGTTCATATCCCAGGACCAAGTGGCAACACTGAGCAAAGTACCGTCCCCACGTGCTGCTTCACTTGGTGAATGGGTTAAATGCAGAGAAAGAATTTCACATTGTTCACACTGTATTGTGGCGTGCTCACGTATGACAAGTGGTCACTTTGCACATACTGATACTTACTTCTACTAATAATGATGATTGATTGATGATTATCATACTACTACGAATAATAATAATGATGATTATGACGATCATACTACTACTACTAATAATAATGCTGGTGATTATGATGATCATAGTACTACAACTGCTACTGCTTATAATAATAATGATGATGATGATTACAATGATCATAGTACTAATAATAATAGTAATGACGATGATGATGATGTTCATACTACTACTACTAATGATGATGATGATGATGATTATGATTATCATAGTGCTACTACTACTACTACAACTACTACTACTGCTGAAAATAATAATAGTAATAATAATAATAATAATAATAATAGTGAACAATGCTGTAAAAGACATATAGACATGCAAGAAAACTTTAGGTGTATGATCTTTTATACAGTTTTTGTCTTAGGACTCTCTTTAATGTCAGGTTAAGATAAAGTATAATAAGAAAGGTAAGTCCTGTTCCAAATTGTTGCCGAGCAGGACCTCCACCCAGAAGTTCTGTGTCATTCAAACACTGAGATTAAGGGTGGTTTGATGTAAAATGTTTAACTGTAGTAAAGCTTAATGACATGTCAACCTCTGTCTTTGCAGTTTTTGCACACTTAACGGCACCACTAGAATGCAGTATGTCATGTCATTGTAATAATCTTTATGTTAATCACGCTTTTAGTATGATTACACATTAATCATTGTTATTTTACGATTCTTAATGTTTATGATTGTCTTTTCTTGGCTGTCATGTTCAGTTACTGGATTACCAATGTATAAAAGCTTGTTGATATTGTGACAAAGTATTTTTGTGTATTCCGTTTTTTTGTTGCAGTGATTAAAAGTTTCACAATCCATGTCCTGCCCCTAGGAATAAACTTCTTGGATCATAGTTTGCTAGACAGTGGAAATTTAAAGATTAAATATATTACCTCCATATGTATACATTTTTATCAGATTTTGATAATGAGGCACTCTCAGAATGACTCAGGTAAATAAATATGAACAATTCCAACATATATAATCCATTTGAATTAGACTTATATCACTTGAGTTGTGGGTGGCTGGTGCTGATGCTTAACAAAATCTCTTTTCCTGAAGTCACCAAAAAATACCATCTTCAAATGACTGAATTTCTGCTTTTAACATGAACAGGATGAAAATATATAATGTATATAATGGAGTTATACAGCATTCAGCACCACCAGTATAGCATTCAGCACCACCAGTATACTGATCACCGCCTGATCATCTGGAATCATCTGCTCCTGTTTCTTCACTGGTTCAGGACTTAAGTTAGATGGTTTTGTTATGCTTTATTGATTCATACATAGACATTGTGTGGCTTAACAAACAAAACATTCCTCTGAAACTGGTCAAGTTCAGGGACTGGACTGAAAATGAGAGTATTTTTTGAGACTGGTTGTGAATATTGTTTGCAAACTGCATCAAACTATCATTTATCTATTTTTCCATAATACAGACCCTCTAAAGCTGTTGGCTGTAGTATAGCTAAAGTTGGAGAGGGGGCAGTGTTGCTACACTGTAGTCTTCTCAGTTTTTTGGATAGGGCAGTAGTCCAGGCAGGTTGTTCCCAAGCCTATAACAGGGGATCCCATGCTCTGCACATTTTTGTGATTTTCCCTCTGCTGATCACCTGACCCATTCTCATGGAAGACTTGGTAATTAGTACTAGATTAGTGAAAACAGGAAAAATAAGAATACTCTGATTGAAGTACACCTCATCAATTTTAAGGGTTCTTCTGAGAAACTTCACATTGTATGGACGTTCTTTAATATACTTTCACAGATGTACTGATGATTCATTTGCCCCATACAAAAGAAATATTACTTTGTATGTTTATGTATTAACTCTGTGTTTCCTATGGAATGTTTGTTAATTTAAAAACTAGCAAAAACTTTTCAGTCAGAAATCATGATGATGGTTTGCGAATCTATAGCTAAATATGTTTTATAGTCTTATCTTATCACTGCTAAAAGTTTTAATATCACTCCTTTATCTACTTCAGGTTGCTGCTAGCATATACTAAATTGGTGTGCATGGTATACATGCGGACAAATGTTTATTCTTCATATATATTTATATATAAATACATATTAAATTGATTATCTTGTTACAGTGGCACCTGCAGTTGGGTGGGATATATTGGGCTGTAAGTGAACAGTCAGTTCTTAAAGTTGCTGTGTTGGAAGCAAATAAATTGAGCAAACATAAGGATCTGAGCAACTTTGACAGACATCATGTGGACAGCTGGTTACGTGCGTGTCTTACCTAGAGAAGAGATGGCTTAATAATGCACTATGGAAAGAGGACAAGCCAGCAGAGGCAGTGCGATGTGCTGGGCAATGTTCTGCTGGGAAACCTTGGGTCTGGATGTCTCTTTGACCCATTCCACTTATCTTATATACAAGAAATATCTCATGATTAATTTCACATTCATTTAGGGAAATCAAAACATATCATTATTTTCTAAATCTCTTCACATCCAAAATTGTTATGTAAAAAAAGACACTGTGGAAAGACACGAAACAATTTTGGATGTAAAGACTGTAAGCACTGTTGGCTGTATTTTTAAGCAATTATTCTAATAATGAATGTCTACATCAAACATTCAGTAGTAAAAGTGCAAAATAAAAGCTGTAAATAGAATTAAGTTAAGTTATGTATTGTTTATGTTTATTCAGGAAAGCAAGGCTGTAAGTGTGTAAATATGTATGTGTGTGTGTGTGTGAGAGAGAGAGAGAGAGAGAGAGAGAGTACACACAGACACATACACTTACTCATGTGTGTAACCCACCCTTTGAAAGCTAAGCCTTCAGGCTGAGAACTCTCTGATGAGCTGGAATCAGACATGCACAATCAGTTCCCCTCTTTTAATCTCCTTTGGAGGCCTATCTATTTGAGCAGCCTTTCCTTAATTACTTTCTCTCTCACTTAGCAGGCTGTGACTGGGCATGGAGGGGAGCACCACCATGGCAGTGGGTCGTCTAGGAACCCCCCTCACTCTCTTCCTCACAGTCATGTTTTTTTTAAAGCCATACAATGTATTTGACCCTTGTATGTCGATAAATTTATAAAAATGTTAAATTATGCCATCTGTATTGGATATTTTTAAAATAAAAAGCCTGGTAAAATGTTACAACTGAATGTTCACAAAAAGTGCAAAAAGTTTTATTTACAGTTTGTTTAATCCTCTGCATCAAATCAAAACAGTGGTGTCATGATAATGTGGTCTGCTCAGCCAGGCCTAGCACAGGTGAAATCCATAACAAGGTGCATCACAGTGGTAACAACGGTGCATTTAAATGTCCTTGTCAGTTTAAGAAAAATAAATAAATAAACCACTAAAATAACAAATAATAAATAGAATTAAAAATAAATTTAAAAATCTGTTGTTCGTGTTTGCGTCAGAAAAGAGCAGTCAGTATCTGGAGAATAGCCTGGACGCAATAACATTGCTTTCTTCAAAAACAGTAAAAATGTATATAATTAAATATAATTAACAATATAAAGAAACATAATTTTTAAAAATCCTATATTAAACAGAAATTACTTCTATGTCATGTAAAACCAACCTTTCATGGCTACTTATAATAAATTAATAATAATTTGAAAACTAAATTGCCTTATTGAATCAGTCATTTCTTCAGCATGATGTCTGAGATCAAAGAGAGCAAATGACGATTATGTTTGTGGGACCTAGACTGCTTTGTACAGAAATCTGAGTTTGTCTGTTATAAAGTGTGTTCACAGAGTAGTGGATCTAGAGACCACTGAGTGAAACTGCAACTTGAAAGAGCTCTGTGTAAGTACTCCCAAAATGTGAGCTTCTGAGAGGAAACATGTAAAAGAAAAGGCCAGGTCAGGTTCATAATTGGAAAAGAAAACAACGCTTCTAGAACTGCTGTGCCCATTTTGTTCCACTTTGAAATAGCTTTTGGATTTTCCTCACTGTGGCAATTGTATCATAACGGTTTACTCATTTTTGCAGAAACCAGACTATGCACTTAAATATACATTTGCCCAAAGGTTCCTGTACAGCAACAACGAAGAACTACACTAAAAAAGAACTAGTGGAGCTGTGTGACCTACAAACTAAGACTGTGTCGCCATTAAATACCTGAATTGTGTTGCCTTTAAGCAACTGACTCACATAAAGTGGACAAGATTCAGTGAAAGTGCACTTTACAACATTTTGTTGCTCCAAATCAAATTCTATTACAATAAACAATAAGCACATGAAATGTTTCAGTCTCGCTGTATCAGCGCTTTAATTTGGTGTGGAGGTAAGAAAGTCGACTCTTCTCTGTTTGATTGATAATGTGTGGCATAACTGAATTAAGTTCATATAACAATTTATTTTTGTGCATAATTTGTTTTCATAATTAGTTTTTTTGATTTGCTTTTTTCCTGCCCAATCTCTTTTTTTTACCACTGTAGTGTGTGGTTGATTGGGATGGAAAATAATTCCTTTTTCTGTTTTGTGGCTTTTAAACAACATACAGTACACGCTTCTTATTCTTAAGTGTGTTTTGAGTGAACAGATTTCATATTCTGGTTTAAGGTACCAAAAGTGTAAGTCAAGAGTGGCCACAGCGGACACAGCAGTAATATTTAGTTTGCGTTGATGTTCAAAGGTGCTGGTATTAATCTAAGATACACTCATAATTATCATTCTTCATTTGTTTGATTCTAGCCATCCCACTAACCCACTGTGTAAAACTATTTGTCCTGCTATTCTATTCCATTCCTCCTTTACTGCATCTCTATTTATGTTTGAACACTTCATGCTGAGCAACACAAATCAGGTCCTAAAGAGACAAGGGCTTTAATTAGTTTCTGTTAAATTAATTAAGAGGGAAAAGTTGGAGATTCAGGCGTAACAAAAGCCCGTCCAGCCACTCGCAGGTGTTCTAGGACATTTGCCAGATTCCACTGGCCAGATTAAAATGACTCTCTTAGAGCCTCTCTGGAGAAAGGCTGTCACACTGCTGGAGAAGGAAAGGAGCTCTTAGGGACAAACCCTCTTACAGGAAAAAAGTGGCCAGACTTTTGTCTCTGCTTCCTACTATGGCTGTCTAAGAAATAGTGTGTGTGTGTGTGTGTGTGTGTCTGTTATATATGTGTAAATAATAAATAAAAAATTATATGTAATTTATTATTTTTTTCTGTAATGCCTTACATTACCGTGTTATAGCAAAAAGCAAAAGCAATGCATTACAGTAATTAGTTACTTTTGTAACGGGTTACTCACAACATATATATACATATATACACATTTGCTGTAAAAGTATTTAAAAATGTAAATGTATAAATGAATTTTGGCAAATGAGTGAATGAATAATCAACATTACAGAATTTTTTACAGTCTCTTTCACCTAATAACTGTTTCTGCACTGTTCATATGCAGTAACGGTCACAGCAATTAAAAATGTGACCTAATTTACAGTCAATTTATAACACTGATAATGATGAGAAATAGGCAAATAATATGCATAATCAGAGAAAAATATATTTTAATTAAATGAGAAGAGCCTAGCTAGACAGATCTTTAGAGGTGCGTAGAGCCAGTTTATACAGTCTAACACGTGAAGCAGGGCACAGGTTACTTCAGATCGTGCCATGCAGGGCAGGACTGGCCATTGAGCATACCGGGCATTTGCATGGTGGGCCGCTGGTTATTTTGGGCCGGCCAGGTAATTTGGGGCCGGCGTGGAATCCCGTCAGCAATGGAATCCCGTCAGCAATGGAATCCCGTCAGCAACAAATTGCTTATGTATTGAGTGCAAAGACACAGACCCCAGTGTAGCACACACACTCATGCCCTTGAACTGTAAACTGAAGACAGAGTGTAGGAGCAAACAGAACAGATGTACACACCAAAAGTAACCATTAAAAAAGCTTTTAAGATATTAATCACCATATATATATCAGTGGCGGTTTCTATAAGACTACAGGTGAAACAATGTTTCACCAAGAAAAATAATACAAGAAAACTTCATA
>JBBPCY010000156.1:6646778-6658490 GCA_037974405.1 Brachyalestes nurse | reverse complement strand
TATATATATATAAATGTATAGATACATCTAATATATAGATGTCATAATATCACTCTTATTTACTTAAAAACCTTTTCACAACACTGATATGGTTAACATAGACATAAAAGTCACGTTACAGTTCGAATGAGAGTATTAAAAATAAGGAAGTTCTGTGTGGTATGTTACGATATATAAACCAAACATATGTGATAGTTAAACTAAACATGTGTAATACATAACTGGATTGGATTAGTATATTAGTGTTACAGGCTGATACTCAGTACATAATTTTCTGATGGAATCAGCTTCATATCAATACCGGGTGCCATCATTACTTTTTCAATTAATCTCTTGAGCCTCAAGTTTTTAATCTTGAAAATGTTTCAATAACTATTGTGACTAAGTTAGAAACCACTGTAAATTATTCAGTAACTATATAAGGCACTAAATGAAGATATCTGTCCTTATTTAGTGGGTAGTTAATGTGGGAAAAATATGAGGGTGACAGACTCAGTGACAGATAAATATGTAATTGGTAGTGCTCTGTGAGCACTCTGACCGTAAATCATATGATTCCTCAGATACTGATGAGTGTACATGCAAAAAAATACTCAACCGTGGCCTAGACAGATTCGTCCAAAAGTTTGTACACACCTGCTGCTTCACCGTTTCTTTGGAAACCAAATGTATTTCATAGAGAGTTTGTTCGGCTCTTGCTGGTGTACTCCTAGAAAAACTCCAGCTCTTCCCAATGGTACTGTATGGAGCTCCATCACTCCAGAGACAGCAGTTCCACTGCTCTACAGCCCAGTGCTGGTGGGCTTTATACCCCTATAGCCGACACTTGGCAATGAATATGTTGATCTTAGGCTCATGTGCGGCTGTTCCGGAGCATCTCATTCTACTGGCAGAGCTTTTCTATCCAATCTGTTTGTACGCTGTGTCATCAGTGGGTGCACCATATTGTAAAGTGAAATCACTATTTAGAAAGGGTGTCTAGATACTTTTGGAGATGTAATGTATATGGAGAGTAGGAAGAGGAGAGGAGAGATAAACTGAAAATGAGACACTCTACACTGGCAGCCCTGGCACACTGGAGACCCCTGACTGTCAGATCGTCCCAGGGCCTTTCTGACGGGCGCCAACACAGCAGGGAAGAGAGACAATCGGGCAGCAGCAGGCTCAGGGCACAGAGAGGAGGGGGAGCAACCGAGGAGAGAAAGAAGTGAAAGAACCAATGAGGGTCCATAAGGATGAAACCAAGGAGCAGAGAGAGATGGAAGGGAAAAATCAGAGAACCGAGAAGATGGAAATATTGGGAAAGTAAAAGTTATTTAGGTAAGTAAAAGAGACTGAATAGGAATAACGGGAGGATAACGCAAGAAAGGGGAGGAGGGGAAAAAGCCTGAAGGAAGACGTGCAGAGAAAAGGTCTGGTGTGATAGGGAAAGGGAGAGGAACTGAGTGATAAGAGAGAAAATGAGCCAAAGGAGAAAAGGAGAAGAGATGGGAGGGGGTTGTGGAAGGGTAAGAGGGACTTCCTCCGTTCTCTTTATCATAGACACAGATCATGGTGTTCGCACATTCATCCAAGTCAACCATCTGCCTGAGTTAGATAAGCCTTCGAGAGACTGGCCATTGAGCTGTCATAGAGAACAGAAAGAGAGAGAGAGAGAGAGAGGGCTACAAAAAGAGAGTTTCGGAGAGAGAGTTTCAGAGAGAGACGGAGACACAGGGAATGAGAGAGAGAGAGATGAGAATAGAAAGAAAGATATACAAAAAGAGAGAGTTTCATAGAGCAAGAGAAATACCCTGATTTCATACTAAATATATAATTGTCACAGAGATGAATGAAAGTCTACAGTTTAAGCAGAAGGACAAATTGATACATGAAATTCAGTTGGAATATAGTATTGTGTCATTCAACAACATGTTTTCTGCTTTAAATCATTTTACTTTAAAAACACAAAATCAACTGGCCCTCACAACACATGTCCAGCCTCACAGCCCACACGACCAACCCAGCTGGAATATTGAGACATTAAACGTCTATTCAAAACAAACACCCAGATACATGACAAAGCAACTAATGACTAATGACTGACTGATATCGGAATTAAGTAAATTCAGAGGTAAAAAAACTAACAAACTATTAAAAATATTATGAATGACAGATCTTCAGGGGTACATTTTAAGAAATGGTTCTCTATGTATACATTTTGGAATCTCATCAATAAATAACAGTTACTAAATATTCACTTTTAATTTGAGACTTTTTTACCCATTTATTTCCCTGTTAATAATCATCAATAATAATAACATGATAAATAATTTACTTATCTGAAATCTGTTTAAAGAAAACTGCTGCCTTAGCTCATTCACCCAACTTAATTCTGGCTCACTTGGGTGCTGTTAATAATTGTAATTGTAAATAAATAATTTTTTGAGTGAGTAGTGGAAGCGATTTTTCATAAACAGTTTTATTTATAATAGATCTCATTTGTCATTTTCTTTCAGAGGCTAATGACTGATTTCCACTGAGTTCTGGTTTAAGAGTGTGACTTGAGAAAAATTTGTAGAATGTATATTTTGAGAATGTTTAATAATATCAGATATATTCTTGTGAAACTAAAGAAAGAAAAAAAAGATAAAAATAAAATAAAAATGTTGTTTACAAAAGCAAATACACAGTATATACAATGATTATTAAAAACATGGTGACTGCCTGCATAATATACTGGTGATCCTCCACATGCCACCAAAACCAAGGCTTGGACACCACAGGACCTCTGAGGACCCTATGTTATCTGGCACCAAGACATCAGCAGCAGGTCTTTTAACTCCTGTACTTTGCAAGTTGGGGCCTCCATAGTTTGGAGTAGTTTGTCCAGCACATCCCACACATGCCCAGTCAGAATGAAATCTCGGTCATTTGGAGTCCAGAGCAACACCTTGGGCTCTTCATCAAACCAAACTCAAACAAGGTTCTCGCTGATGTTCAGGTTCAAGTTTGCTTTATAAGAGAAAAATCTACTTTATGCAATCTTCCATTTTCCTCAAATGTAACTGGTCAGCCAAGACATGTTTAGAACTAGAGCTGTGAGGCTCATATTGCTAACATACACTAGAAATCAGTAGATGCCCAAAGTGTTTTTTTGTAAATACCCAAATCAGAAATTACCCAACAACCAACTGTTCAGTAAGGTGATGGTTTATGATACAATATGACTTAACGTGAGCCATAAAACATTAACAAAGCATAACAGCTTTTTTAGACATCATGGTCTGTTTTCACAAACCACTTTAGGAGTACATGTAGCTGGGGCAGCTGGTAGCTTAGTGGTTAGGATGTTCACACTGTGATCAGGAAGTTGTGGGTTTGATTCCCAAGACTGCTAAGCACCCCTGAGGTACCCCTGCTCCTCGGGCGCTGTGTTACTTGGTGAAGCAGAAGAAGTATTTCATGTTGTGGTGTGTTCGCGTATGACAGAATGGTCACTTTCACTGACATGTGTTGGTCTAGAATTGTTTTCTCTGGCAGTGATCAGTCAAGTCAAAGTGAACTTTATTGTCATCTCAGGTATATACATATATACAGTGAGACAAGATGATATAAACTCTAAACTAGAGGTGAAAAGGTGCAATTTGGTACAAGGATGTGCAGTTGGGTAGAAGATAATTTGTTAAATAACCTTGCACAAGGTGGTCCACAGCAGTTCTATTCATTTGAGTGGGTTGAAATAAGTTCTGGGAGTGTTACAGAAATTATTTCAGTGTCTATTGACTTGTAATGGTTGTTAGCAATGCTAGCCTCACAGCTCCAGTGCGAAACTAAAGAAGCCAAAATTTGGAGTCCTAACATGCCTTGGCTGATCTACAACAGCTGGGGCTAATGGAAATTGTAGAAATTAGATTTCTTTTGCCAATGTATTCTTGTATGTTTTCATCAAGGTAATTTATAAAGAAACAATATAGCCTGCATTTGGATTTGGGATGCTTCGTGGATACGTGATTGTCATATTGGCGTAGAGTAAAACATGGTGTAGAGTCTCATGGTGTAGAGAAAGGTAGCCTGTGTCTCTGTATTAGAGTCTTTATTGATAATTCATCACACACTTACATCTTTTCCATTTATAACCACGTGTTTGTCTTTTTGACACTCTTATTTGAGAGTGAGGTCTGTTGGTTATGTGTAGCAGATACTGGGCTAGTTTTGTGGCCCATTGGGGACCTAGTGCTGAAGCTGAAGGTTGGGGGTTAGGGGGGATTAGAGAAGGCCAGTTGGATCATTTTACAGCCGTCGGACCCTCTCTACCCCCCTAGCCTCCTGAACAATGAGGATTAAACCCCTCTTGTTCTTAAACTCTGAAAACGGCAGGGTTACAAAGACTGTATTTCTTCCATCAGTCTCAGCTTTAAGCTGCACTGGAGGGGTAGGCGCTCAGGGTTTGGGTATTGGGGTAGGGGGTCCATCACAAGCATGAATCCCAGACAATTTCCTCTCCATGGCAAAGTGAGATGTAAATTTATATATGTCTGCTAAAAAGTAAAGCAAAAAACTAATCAGAATTTAGCGAATGTGTGCCAGTAGTCTGATTTCAGATTGAAGGAACTGAAAAGACTAATATTGCCCCCAGGCTAGATTAATCAATTAACCACATTCCTATAAAGCTTCAACCATGAAGCAGCTTGTCCAAATGAGATTACGAAGTTTGGACATGGGTTTATTAGACTAGATGACTTCACATAGATTCTGTGTTTGAAACAGATAAATGGATAAATAAACATCTGTATTTGAGAATATTAGTGTCAGGTCAACAAACTGGGGTTTATTTTCATTTCTTTCCTTGCATAGTAAGCACACACACACATACACACACTCTATATACACATACTGTATATGTATTCTCAACAGAAGTGGAGCCCATAATAACAAACAAAAACAGCAAGAACAACAACAGTACAACAACAGTGTTAGTAAAATGTTAATTATCATATGTAAAATTAATAATTAATAAAATTATCTTTACTACAGAACCCTCTTTTGGAGTGTGGTCAAAAAGCAATGGGCATGAATCTCATTTACATAACATGCATCAAACCGGTGGTCAGTATTAGTAACAATTTCTTCAATCAATGAAAAAGTGCAACACACTTATATTGAGAAAGCAGAGAAATATGAGACAAAGACAGTGAGAAAAAAATGAGAAGGAACGAACTGAAAGGTGGATTGGGGGACCCCATGACCAGCCTGGCTCCAGCTGAATTTCCCAGCTTAAAGCCGAGCAGCACCAGCAGGGCGGAGTGGAGCTGGAAAGAGAGGGATCAGACTGATAAAAGGCCCTCTTTTCTAAGAAACTGGGTGAAAAAAAGAAAAAAAAACAGAAAGGGTTTGCCTTGCCTCTCCCAATGGCCTGTCAAAGCCAATCAGTGTTTAGAGCCTTTGGAACATTGCTCGTATCGCAGGCTCCCTCTGACAATGGCGTCTGACGATGGCCGCCACACTCTTCAAATCAAATTTGGATCGCCAAGGACAGGTCCACTGAGAGGGGCAGGGGAAGGAGACAGGGGGTGTGAGCTGGGGTTTCATCCAAACTATTCAACATTCATGTGGGAATGAATGGTAAGATAGTGCAAAGAAGGGGGAAGGGTTTATTTTTCCACCTTCACATTCTCTGTTGTTTTGTTTTTCTGTTAGCCAGTGCAATTTGCTTACATTTCTAAGTACAAACTCTACAGTTCATCATCTTAAAGCACTCGGTCATGAAAAGCTGAATTTCATTTTTTAACAGAAGACACTTCATATGCACACATTTGAAAAGTTTCAAAGCATATCATCCACTTCCAAGTTCATGCAATGCATGGGAAACCACAGCCGCCAATTCAACATACCCATATAGCCTCACCCACTCATTGTGAAGTTATAAGGAGTGTTTCAGCCCAGACTGTTTTTGAGTTCAACAGAATAGATGGCAGCCAATCAGAACAGAGATTATTTCCATAAGTTTTAAAAGAACATTAACAAAAACAGCTTGCTTGATTTTAAGGGATAAAGAAATATTCGAAAATTAACAAAGAAATTCTTTTTGTTTTTGTTACATAAAATTAGAGGATAAGACACTTTTAACAGCTGGCACAGAGCTGTGAACATGTGATTAAAAATACTGAAAACCAAGATTTGTTGAAACTATGAAACACGGTGCGTTGAGTCGTTGATAAATGTGAGGAAGTCTTGAGGCTCAGAGAGGCTGCCTCTCCCTTAGAGAGATGAGGCCTGAAAAGACGGGACCTCCCTAAGTCACATTGTCAAACAAATCCCGTATGGAAAAAAAGGAAAGCTGGCTCGTGTTTATTCCCTCTTAGACTCTAGTTAAGCTAGTCGTTCTATGGCCGCTTTCGGAAGCTTGGGTTTTTCCACTGGCCCACGTTAAATCCCTCTTCTCTGCTTCCGCACTGGCCGAAGCCATGGGGGCCATCTTTCCCACACACTTCCCGCTCCGTTCCCAATCCCAATCCCCCTCAAGCTAATGTTTACCCGTCAGCCCAAACAATGACCGGCTCTTGGCAATTAAACAGCGTTTTTAGGAGGGGATCCGTGGCGCACTGGTCTAATGGCATTACTGTTGGGACGATTCATCCACTGAATAGTCAACAGGATTTCGCCTCTCATGGGGAGAAATACTGCTTTACCAAGTTACCAGTATTACAGGGCTTTACCCAAGCTTAGGATTCAGGGTTCACAGATTACTGCCCCCCTAAAGGTAGCAGAAGGAAAGGGGGAATCATGGGTCTGGGCCACTGGACCGACTTTACTGCTCCTTCTGATTGGAGTTTCTGGTGACTCATAGTAGTCTTCTTCATTGGAATCGCACCATGTACAGGACACCACTGTACTGCTGTAACCAAAATGCTGTAATTAAATCATTTTAACTTGACAATTGTCCTGTATCTCCCAGAATCTGCTGCATTTAGGACCTTTAGAAGATTCCTGCAGAATTGACAGCAGTTTTGTAGTGCTACTTCAACTTTCAACTCAATGGAAAACACATTACACAAAAAAACGACAAAAGAGTCCTATAGAGGTACAAGCTTGACCAGAATTTATGAAGCTTTTCTCACGGTTCAGGAATTGTTTGATGGTGTAACTCTATTGGCTTTGGTTATCTGACTTTAACCTTGAGCTTTAAGAATAACTAAGTGAAAAGAAGAAATGCAGTGATGGACAATATATCGGATTTTTTCATAAAAGAGATCATAGTTCATAGTTCATGGATCATAGTTATTCATTCACTGTGGTAAATACAAATGCCTAAACCAGAGCATCTGTGTGGGGTTCTGCTGTCCCAATGGTCACTTCTGCCTCAGTTAAAGGCATGCAGCACATGGTGACCCCTGAACCCTCCAGGCTGAGCTTGACTGGGTGCTTGGAGACCCAAAAGCACAGCCAACTCCATTAGCTCACAATGAGTGGCTAATTACTCCATTAGTACTTCAGTACTCCACAGCAGAAGCCTCGCTACAGACAGCTTGTCCCTGTTCTCTTTACCAGCCACCTTAATTACTCCTCCATTCTCTGTCTGTCATCCAGTAGCCTTTGTTTTAAACACATTCTTGTCATTTTGGATATAGAGGTTCATCCCTAATTAACTCCTGTGAAAAATGGAAACATGTGTTGAGTGACCTCATCAGAAGGTTTTCTTTTTTCCTTCTTGGCAGTGTAAGTTAGCAAAATGAGCATCAGCAGCTATCAGTCTCTCCACCTCTCTCTCTCTCTCCCTCTCTCTACTTCTCTCTCTCAGTATCCATTAAAATGTTCCATTGTGCTTGCATCAAATTAGGCAGACATCAATATAATTTAACTTTTTGTGCAGGATGTTGTAATTCATCTGTTAGGCAACAAGATGTCTGTCACATGTTACAGATTTGAATGGGGTTTTTTTACTTAGGAGTAACTAGCCTGTTTGTATTGTTTTCCATGCAATTTGTGAGGCGACACAAAATTGTCCGTTAAATTTTTATGAAATCAATGTGACAAAATGCAGTTTCTGTCTGTTTCATAAGTCCATCAGATGAAGTTGAGGCCTTGTTGTCCCTTGTCTCCGATAACATTGTTGGAATATATTTGTATGATGGAAATGTGCATGTTATACCAAACTGTAGATACGCAAGTCATTTAACATCTACAAAACTATTATTACTGTGTATTTAAATACTTTTCTTGGTGTTACAGTTGTATATGACTTTTTATATCAAGACAGCTGCAGCTGCAGTTTTAACATATTTTAAGTGACTATATTAATTTAAAATATCAAACTTGATTTCCACTCCACCAGGAGAACGACCATTAAGGGGGACTGAAGAAAGAGTTTCCAAACTTCTGCAAGAATTAACTTATCATTATGGTTATTTTGTTTTCAGTTCAAAGTTCAAGGTCTGGGCTTGTACACTGATTTTGGGATATAGACTGTGGCAATATCTGTGTGTGTGTGTGTGTGTGTGTGTGTGTGTGTGTGTGTGTGTGTGTGTGTGTGTGCGACTGGTGGATTTGGTATAAGGGGGTGCAGGTCGGCTGTTCAAAGACTGGCTTTTTGCATTGTTGGTCTGGAGGGGATTAGGGCAGTAGAATGGACCTTCTAATTAAAAAGGATAAGGAGGCAGAAAACTAGCGAGAGGCACATGGAAGGAGTGGAGGAGAGAGAGAAAAGAGAAAAGGAACAGTTTGAAAGAGAAGAAAAGGAAAGAAAAGAAAAGAAAAGAAAAGAGAAACTGTTGTTCAGCATCACTTCTTCAGCCAGACAGCCATTCAGGCCAGATTAACTTTACACTCCACTGTCTCACTCCATCCATTTCTATGTTATACTGTTCTTTAGTTTATATTCAGTAAACAAACCCAGCAAATGAAAAGCTGACAATATACCCACCAGTCCCCTTGTGTTTGTATGTGTGGAGTGTCCTGAGTTTCTTCAGGCTTGGAGTAGAATGCGAGTTTCTTCAGGTTTGGTAGGAGCAGTAGGTGGGCTGTTTACAGTCAGGATTGGAGACTGTTGTTTTCTCCTGCTCTTCTGTCTCAACAGGGGTAGGAGTTCAAGTACTCTACACTCCTATGGCCCTTCGTATGCCTACTCTGCATTCATATACACAAAAATTCATTACCCAAAGATACTCTGGACATCTGAATTAAAACCAGAAATTTAGTTTTATTTTCCATATACACAATATATCCAGATAAAAGTATCCAGAAGCCCCAGTATTATCAAATGTAGGTGCTTTATGGTGCACCAATTGCTGACACCATTGTTTTATCATGCACACTCATCCTGTATAACCACTACAGAACAGCATTTATAAAAGAACAAAGTGCTCTGGAACCATGGTCACCACAAAGAATGCCAAACATTAACGAGAATTCCCCAACACTGGGCTTTGGAGTGGAACTGTGTTCTCTGGAGTGGAGGACCCCAATCCACAAATAATTAATAATAACTTCAGTACCTGACTTTACTAACATTCTTGTGGGTGAATGCAGTCAAACATCTCACTGGATAACAGTATGGATCCCTGAGTTTTAAACCTTCTTTTTTTTTTTTAAATCATTTTTAAATAAATCTTTCCACGCCACAACTCTTCACTGGAAACAAAGCCCAGCGATGCTGGAAATATGTCTGACTATACCACAGACAAACCGTAAAATATGTACATTACTCATATTCCATATGCTTTATTTGCCAAACGAGAGACCCTGAGGCTTTTCCAACTCAAGTAGTTTATCTATCAGCGTTTAGAAAGTGTAATAATGGTTAACGATTTCCAATATTAATTCTAACATATAGTCATTTAGTTTTGGACATTAGTTAACATCGTTAGTTTTAAGAAAAATGTACAATTAATTGTAAACACGTTTAAGTATAACGTGTAATTGTAAAGAACATAAACATAAGAGTGATCAAGAATGAATTTTTAAGATGTTCTTTTCAAAAGATAACTGACTCACTTGTCATGAAAATGAGCGCGTCCATCTTTACCATAGCATAAATGCATGAAGCCCCCTCGGAGGTTAGGAGACCCCCTGCTGGTCGCATGCGGTTGACTGAATTAACGATTTAATTTTTAACACACTCACATACATGCATACATTAAATTAAAACAAAACAAAGCAAAAAACATACAGCCAGCGCTCCTGAAAAGAAACCAATTGTATGAACAGTCACCAAAAATTAAAAAGAAGAAGGAGAAAAGAAGATGCTATAATGGTCAGATATAGAAGATGCACCTGCTGAAGTTCTTGATTTTTCCCCAGAACTGCAGCAGGTAATTCTAGATGAAGAGCTAATCGAATCTACCACTGCCCAGGACCAGGACAGAGAGTTTATGAAGAAATGAAGAACATGATCAAAACTTTTAAGAGAAAACAGAAATGTTCGGTGCAGAACAACTGTACTTTACATTAAAACCAAACATCTTTGACTGGGATGTTATGAGTGCGTGGAGAAACTGTGGAATCTTTTAAGCCATAAACTCTTGTGGGATTGGGAAAGTATAAAGTCTTTTAAACAAGGCAGGCAAAATTGTACGTTATCCACTATGCTTTTTCATATCGCACCACGAGCACCCGCACTGTATTTGTTATACACTTTTCTGTTTGTAATCAGTTTTAAGAAGTGTTATGTTCTTTTTTGCTATTAGACTCTGCAAAATGTTTAATGCACATAATGATCATTTTTAAAAATTCTGTGGGCTGTTTGAGATTCTCCTCGGAGGAGTAATAACGAGACATTTTCCTGTTGTTTTTATTTATTTACTTAATATATACTGCCATCCAATCCTGGAACGGGGTTCGGAAAACGGGTGGGTAAAAAAACAACGCATCAGATAAAGCCGTGACTTCTTAGGTTGTCCCGGAGAAGGTGGGAGGGATGTGTGTAAGCGTGTGTGTGTGTGTGTGTGTGTGTGTGTGTTCGACCTTCCCCCGGCCCGTTTAGGCTGTGATATTTATACAGATGAATTATGTAGCGAAGGCAAGATGAAAGCAGCCAGCAGGAGCCAAAGCCCAAATTCTCCTGACAGAGTCGGAGCCCACACGCTCGCGTTTAATCCGGAAAACGACAGCGAGGAAATTAGTTGTTGGTTTTATTCACCCGCCTTCACCGTCAACCTGGCTGGAGATGAGTCTCAGCAAAGGCTGAGCAGAATTTAGTTTTCAGCCCTATAAACCATACACATCCTAAATTAGATGCAGAAATGACAGAGCAGAGCCTCCATCGTCTCTGCGTGACTCTGCTGTCCTGCACCACCCGGGACCCCCAGGGGTTTACCCGACAGGAGTGTCTCTTTCGTCAGATCCACTTTACACCATTAACGCCTAAATATGGCTGAGGGCCATAGTATTACATTTAGCACAATTTTTCACATGACCGTGTAAAGTAAACTTGAAAAAAAAAACTCTTCAGAATTGATTGTGCTGGGTTCTTTCTCCTGTGACTCTTTCTGGTTAGGTTTTATAAGAAATTACGACCAATTCCCATAGGCCTGAGTCACGTGATGCCATAGATTTAATTTATAATGACAGTTATACATTTCTTTTTACAAAACACCTGACAGCCCTCAGCATCAACGTCCTGCGCTTTCTTCTTCTTACTATTATTATATTATTATTATTGATAATAATAATAATAATAATAATAATAATAATAATAATAATAATAATAATAATAATAATAATAATGATGATGAT
>JBBPCY010000156.1:6625985-6644725 GCA_037974405.1 Brachyalestes nurse | reverse complement strand
AGATAGATAGATAGATAGATAGATAGATAGATAGATAGATAGATAAATAGATAGATAGATAGATAGATAGATAGATAAACAAACAAAAAACAAGTTTAAGTCATTTTCATGCAAATCAAAAATATGTAACGGCAGCACAGCTTATCCTGAACAGAAAGTGGGTCCAGTGAAGGACCGGACTGTGTTAATTATCATACATTTAATTCATGTGGAAATGAGCTCGGACTGTACTGTTTTCTTTATCAGCTCTGTTTATCTGCCCCACAGCGGCCTTTGTCTCTGCAGAAGCCCCCCAGCGGAGAGGCTTCTCCTCGGGGCCGCGGACATCAGGGGGGGAGCGCTGCTACTTTGTGGAGGGGCGGACGGGCGGGTGGGTGCGGGGTTTGTTTGGGTGATTGGGGGGGAGTTTCAGACCCGCCCCACACACACACACACACACCCACACCGCACAACCTCTTCTGCCCCCCTGCGCCCTGCACACGCGCACGGCAGGCTGGGAAGTAAAGAGAGGAGCGGGAGGAGGAACCGTAAGGAGGTCTGTTCCTTTGGTTGTGGAGCATCACTCGGTCTTCTTCCCCCAGGACGAAGGGAGCATGATGGCGTATCTGAAACACTCAGCCCCGTACGGAATGAACGGGCTCAGCCTGTCCACGGGCATGGAGCTGCTTCACCCCACCGTGGGCTACCCAGGTAAACTCACCTTCCATTATTGATACCAATTCGTGAGCCAATAATGACATGTTAGTGCTTACTAATGCACTTACTAAAAAGTAAAACGAGCCAAATTGAAGCAAAATTGTTCTTTGTTTTCCAATGATGGGATTGATTAACCACTTTAGGTACTGAAAAAGATTTTTTGGACCATAAAAGTTGTTTGTAGGCTCTTTAAACAACAATCATAGACGAGATGTTTGAGTGAGAATCGCACTTCTAAAGTTTTAAGATTGTAATGAACTTTCAGTTCAGCTGAAAGTTTGCCTAGAGAAATATTTGGAAACCTTTCTGTTTAACACTGCTGTCAATTAACAAAAGATACATTAATTAACTGCATCCTTTTTAAACGCTTGGATTGCAAAATAATTTTGGATAAAATAGCCCCTTTTTTAAACGTTATTATGAAGACTTTATTTCATGATTTATTTATGTGACTGTTGGAGACTTTGGGTTTAACCACGGTTCCAAGTGCTCAACATAACTAGTGTGTGTGTGTGTGTGTGTGTGTTGAGTCACTTAATACTGGAGTCGTTTTAATGTAACAAGATATTTGAGGAATGAAAACAAGTCTTTTACAGAAGGCTGAGAAAATGAAATTGTCATTGTCAAAACCTGTTTATAGTAGGCCTATTTCTGGAGACTGCGTCACTATAAAAGTTAGTTTTTTTATTTTGCTTAAAATTCAGAAAAGCTGCTTCATTCAATGTTTTATTCAACCCAGTTTACATTATTATGTGAGTGGTGAATCAGAGTTGATCTGAGTGAAGAGAAAAGAGGGAAAGTTAGGAAAACCGCATTTTTTTCTGCGTAAAAGACAAAGCGTTTGCTACTTTATCTCATTTATTCGAGTCATAAACAGACAGAAGCGAGATCTGCTCTGTTCCTGCAGGTCCCGAAGGAAACAATGTGTTTAGTAATGAGTGTTCAGATACATGGTTATACAGGACAACATACACGGTTGTCGTGGACAACATATAGTGAAATGATGATCTGGCCAGCTTTTAGATTGCGCAAGATAATAATATCAAATGAGAATTTAAAAAGTAAAATAAGTAGCAATAGATGTGTGTGTGTTTCTCTGTTTGTGCACAGTATAATTATATAAATCAATTATTTATTGCAGCTGCACCCCGTAAGCAGAGGCGCGAGCGCACCACTTTTACGCGCGCACAGCTGGACGTGCTCGAGGCGCTATTTGCCAAAACGCGCTATCCGGACATCTTCATGCGGGAGGAGGTGGCGCTCAAGATCAACTTGCCGGAGTCCCGCGTGCAGGTGAGCACAAGATCCAAGAAGACAAGGTTCACTTACTTTTTCACACAGAGAACCTTGACTCTTACCTAGAATATATGGTTAATATTCAGGGAGAAGTTCCAACTTTCACCATACAGGTTAAATAAATCACTGTTCATTAAATAGGTAAAATACTATTCATTTTCAGGCTAATTAGCACAATATTCATTACATAGGCTATATGAAATAGTGTTCATTATACAATTCTTTTTTGTGCTTTTTGAGTGTTTTCAAATCAGATTTCATCTCAATATTAAATGCAAATTAATGTAAACCTGTTGATTCTCCTCTTCGAGGCGGAAAGAAAGAACAGTTTTGTCTGATTTGTATTTTTCTGAATATTTTCTGGATTTTTCAGGTGTGAAATTGTGGGAATCTAGTTTTCCTCTGTTCTGTTTTAGTGCTTTACATTTAGATCCCAAACTCCAATTTGTTGCATTTAATTTAGTTCTGCCTAAGACTACTTTACTGTCTCTCATTTTAGTTTTAGCATTTTACTTTGGGCCAGAATGATTATAAAAGCACAAACTTCACTGGCAGATTCTGGATATACTGAGAGCAGAACAGCACATCTTGAGGAGTTTTGTTTAACTGTAACTGCTTTTCTTACTTTTACTCAAGATGTTGCATTGTAGTCATTTCACCTCTATCTGAATTATTCTTTCATGAAATCAGAGAACTTCTGTATTTGTATCTGATCATTGTAAAGTTCGTACATGAAGGGTCTTAATTCTTACCTTGACTATTACAGACTTTCAGCTCAAAGAAACCTCATCACGAAGTGACAACATAAGAATTTCAGATGATAATACTGAACCACATTGGTCTTCAAACTCTAAAGTTACATTAGTGGAATATATGCTCATCCAAAAAATCTCCTGACTTTAGGTAAAAATTCTTTAGGTAAATCAGTATAAAGACTGATTTATATCAATTAATATTAAATTATAAATTAACATTAAAAGAGTACAAATTTATATTAAACGCACCAAACACTGCTACGTTTTTGGTGCATGCAATATTTAATATTTCATATTTGGTTGAAACGTGCACGGCATTTCCACATTCAAAAATATAGTCCTTCCACATAATTCCATCATTCGCTTCTCAATTTTTTGTCAGTTGTAGGAAGCTTATGTTTTACTTAAGTGTAAATGTGACGAATTAAATTTAGTGCCTCAAACGTTTTCACCCCAATCATTTGAGCGAGATCAGCATTACAATGACAATATTGCAGGTCCAAACATCTCTGTTCTTTTCAACCAACATCTCGCAGTTGACCACACACTCACAAGCAAACACACACATCCACACACCACGGACGGATAAGTGCAGTTGTTTCTCTCAAGTACAATTTTTCTCGTGCAACATGTGCAGTATGTCTCGTACAATATTGATAGAAATATCTATCTACCAGGCACCTGAAGATACGCAATACAAATATTATGTACATACACATATGTTGTATGTCTATATGTATACATTTAATATTATACTGTTGTGTTTTATTTACCACCTGTGGTAATAAAGAGCTATCTTATCTGGTCCACTAGGTTTGGTTCAAAAACCGCAGAGCAAAGTGCCGTCAGCAGCAGCAGCAAACCCAGCCGGGCACCCCCAACAAAAACCGGCCGGTGAAGAAGAAGTCCTCTCCGGCCCGGGACACGAGCTCCGAGGCGCAGGGTCCCTTCACGCCGGTCTCCAGCGCCTCTTTAGCGCCCATTCCCAGCAGCACCGGGCCGCCTGCGTCCATCTGGAGCCCGGCTTCCATCTCCCCTCTGCCGGACCCTCTCTCCACCACCTCCTCCTCCTCGTCCTCTTGCATGCAGCGCTCCTACCCCATCACCTACTCTCAGGCGTCCGGATACGGCCAGAGCTACACAGCCTCGTCCTCCTACTTCAGCGGGATGGACTGTGGTTCGTACCTGGGTCCCGTGCACCCTCAGCTGGGCAGCCACGGTTCCACCCTCAGCCCCGCGTCCAGCTACGGAGCTCCGGGCCTGGCCTTCAGCGAGCCGTCCCCCTGCCCGGACTACAGCAAGGAGCAAAGCTGGAAGCTCGGCTTTAACACGGACTGCGTGGATTACAAAGAGCACACGCCCTCGTGGAAGTTCCAGGTTTTGTAATATGCTGTAAAAACACCAAACTCTTTATTCTTTACTCTTTTGGGGGGCGACCTTGTAGGAAATTATTCTTTTGCCTGCAACGCCTGGAAAAACCAATGCAAAAGAAGAGTTCACAACCTTTTTATATAACTTATTGAAAACTGTTCCTTTTTATTAAGAAATGCGAGAGGAAACTGGTCCAATCTCTTGAAAAAAAGCTTTTACTTGGCAAGCTACACAGGGTGGTGCTGTTATTTGTTTTCCACCCGTTTACAGACAGGCCACGCCCTTCAATGATACGATTGGCTTAACAAGCCAACAGTAAAGCGTTGCAAACCAACCACAACGCAGGAGGGCGGGGTCTGTAGGAATACAGGTGGGAAACAAAATGACGTACCGTTTTTTTAATGCACTATTCTATTTATGACAAGCGTTTAAGACGTTCGTAGGATTTTTTTTTACTGTAAAAGACAATCAGTGTACGTGTTTCTTCTTTAAATGTTTGTTTTCTGTCTCCAGCGAGTATCTTTTTCTTTTCTTTTTCTTTTTAAAGAAGCTGTGATCTGTTTTAGGCTCTTTGAGCTTCTCAGTGAAGACCTGCTGTAATCTTGATAGTTTTTATGTCATTAATAAGGATAAATTATTCTTTGAATTGTGAGTACAGAGTTTTTCCCCCGGTTGTTAGATCATATATTAAAATATCCCTAATTTGAAGAACTGCTGTTTCCTCGACTACTACTCGGTTTTATTTATATATTTACTTATTTACTTATTTTATTTATGTAATTCACACTAAGCTTCCCAGATCGTTAGTCCAGTCTAAACTCCGTTTAACCTTGTTTGACCTGCTGATTAAAAATGGGTCCAAATTCAATTATGATCAGGCTTAAAAGTGGGAGATTTATATTAGACACAGCTGTTGCAATATTTCAGGCAGTTCCACTTCTAATTAGAGAGGCAATTATTGGCCTTTGAGTCGTGCTGTTAGGCTTAATCTTGTCATCATTATGGTGGTGGGCCTAATCACACATCATAAAATAAATAAAAAGTCAACATTATAAGCATAATTATTTTTATGGACAGGTATTTTTCTGAGGTGCCTTGTTACATGATGGATTCTAAGCCATTTTGGAAATGTCTGGAAATTCTTTAAATCGCCATTAAAACAGGTTTTAATCCACAAGGGCCTTCTCGGGATACTCATTCCATGGAGAGAGCTCTGGGAATGATCTGTATGAGAAAGCTGAGTTAATCCAGCCTCAAAGAGAGGATCACTCGGGAATCTCTTTCTATCCATTCTCCAGGCTCTCCTGAGTTCATTTAGGACAGTTTAAAACACAGCCAGGGCACAGAGAGGTCATGCCTGAAGAACACTGCAGGGTTTAGACTTTCCCTCTTTGGACAAAACTGGGTTTAGATTTCCCAGTGTGGTCAGGAATCATTTTAATCTGAGTTTTTAGTGGATTGAGAACTTTGTAACACTAACAACAAACCATTTTGGACTGTGCAATCACAATAAACTGTAACTCTGTAGCTTCGTTGGGCCAAATTTAAATGGTCATTTCAATTAGATGCTTACTTAATTGCTTAAATGAATTTGTCATTAAAATGAGGTGTTCATTGGTTAAGAAAATATTAATTCACTTGGTGTGGCACAAAATAAATTAGGAGTAAACTAGAGTAATAATCTTCATATTCCTTAACAGGATGATGTGTGACTGTTTGAGGGTCAGTAAGGCAGTGAAGTTGATTTGAAGACAAAAAAGAAAGAGTCTTCCTAATTTAATTATAAAGCTTTTCTCCCAGGCTTTAATAAAGAGTTGAAGGGATGAACTGAGTTCAACTCATACACTTGACCTTTTGGTACCTTATGGCACATTTGGATGAGGCTGGACTTTTATGCTGTTTGTTTATAAAAGAAACAGGACAGTAGGCTCAGGCTTTGTGGAAATGAATTACTTATGAATGTGAAAGACATCTTTCTAATCTGCTCACTTCACAGTTACACTCAGACCAGAAATGAGCTGAATTTATTCTCAGTCAGACTAACTGAACCTGATTGATTCTCTCTTTCTGCACTCTCTTAAATACTACAGCATATATTACTACTTCTATACTACTACTACTAAAACTACTACTACTACTACTACTACTACTACTAATAATAATAATCATAATCATCATAATCATCATCATCATCATAATCATAATCACAATAATAATAATACTACTTTTACTATTTCTACTTCTACTACTACTACTACTAATATAATAATAGTAATACTATTACTTCTACTACTACTACTACTACTACTACTAATAATAATAATAACGAAGCCACAGTAGCTTAACACTACATCACCAGTTAGTGTTTAGACTAAACAACAAGAGCAATAATAAAAATAAAATTATTATAATTATTTATTAGTAGTAGTAGTAGTTTATTATTATTATTATTAGACATTTTAGTAATAGTAATAATATGAATACATGCTACAGCATTTCAGAATTAATCAGGTTCAGTTAATCAGATTCTTCTTTTTCTTCTTCTTCTCCTTCTTCTTCTTCTTCTTCTTCTTCTTCTTATTATTATTATTATTATAAATATTAATAATAATAAAAAGTCCCAAATCAGATTACCTGTTTGTATCTAAACTGCCATGCATATAATGAGTGTAAAATTATGTAGACATATGTAAGCATCAGATTTAAGGGCATAAATAAATCTGTTGTTTTGCCCCAGTATAGTGAGAACAGCATGTTTCAATGCTTTTTAAAACACATACACTTTGCTATATGGCTTTCTACACTGAGGTCAAATTTCAGTATTAAATGCTTCAGAGAAACTAAACCGCAGCTGTTTTGTTGTGCCACCTGAATCTGTAACCAATAATATAGCAATATGTGGAGAGCAGTAGCATCAGAAGCTATTTAATCAAAATCATTTACAACAGGCAAATGAATGAAGAAATTGTGGAAAGGTATAACCATAAAATTTAAATCTCTGGGAATCAGGACCGGTTAAATCCCTGACTCCAAGGAAATAAGACTTTGTAACATAATGACCACAAGTGAGAATAAATAGACCAAATGTCCAGAAGTTCCTGCTTGTCTAGTGTTTTGTCTGAAATCAATGTTATAAATAAGAAGTTTGTCCCTCCTTTGTAGTAACAGCTTCTACTCTCATGGGAGGCTTTACACTAGATGTTGGAACAATGCAGTGAGGATTCAGACACAAGAGCTTTGGTCAGGTAACGTGATTAGCCCTGGATCTCATCACCCTAACTCATCCCAAAGGTACTGGATGGTGCATCATTAATCCGGAGAAGGATGTTCCACTACCCTACAGCCCAATGCTGGGGGGCTTTATACCCCTCTTCCAGATATTTGGCATTGTGCATAGTGGCCTTAGCATAGCTGGATTCCTTTCTATGCGTTCTTTGCCTGAGTCCACAACTTAACACTTGTTTCATTAAAGAGCACACATTAAAGTAGCTGAATTCAATAATTAGAAGAAGTGTCTGGATACTCTAAAGCACACCTTAGTTTCTCGTTATAGTCATGGATTTATCCCTCCTGTGTCTAAATCTGAGACTATGGGTGACTAAATGGTAAAAATGGCACTGAAGCTCTCAGCAGTTACAAGGCAATTTATTAAGGGCTTTTATCAAGCACAGCACATGCCCAGTCTTCCAGTAATCCTACTGACAGTAGCTGGTGTAATCCTGCAATGAGCTATGAAAACCATTCTAACCACAAACACAGTGGTTTTAAATACGTTTCATATCACAGAGTCTATTACGACATCAGTTAATTATGGGAAGGTAAACAGAGAGTACGCACTTTGTGAATGTAGATCACATTCCTCAGTTTATTTAGAGGCTGCATTTCATCTGAAATGCACTTAAAGCAGGTACTTTGATAGGATTGTGTTTGTTATCCTCACAACCAGAGACACATATGTGCTCAGTAAAAACATAGTGGCACAGATCAGGAAAACACAAAGCTCTAAGCTGATTACAGGTTTTTAACATGTAAAATGGATTGCCATCTGAGAGGAAGAGCTTTTGTGAGGTTAATACCTCGTTATTGGGGAGCTGGGGAGGGGTGGTGAGCCCGGAAACCTTTAAATTTGGGATTACTGGGCCTGAGCATATAGACTCAAGGCCAGATCAATACTTGGACCATCATAGCCTGAGGCCATTAGCAAAAAAATGGAGAGAAAGAGAAAGAGAAGAGAAATCTCTTTAAATGCAAAAATGGAGTGATAGGATTATAGCAGATTTCATGAGTCTAATGGGTGAACTTTGCTATGCATAAGGTTTGTTGTGGATTGAAATGCATTTGGCAGTTTGTCAAACCCACAGGCTTTTAATGGACATTCAAAGGACCATTTGATAATGACAACCTCTGTTATCTATAAAGAGGAGATGCCTCTGCATCATTAATTCATGTTCTTTACACTTTATTATGTTCTAGTAGTAGTAATTATTTCTATTAAGTTTTCTGAAAGATCAGTGGAGACTTAAAGGGTTAATTAGCGCAGCTGCAAAAAGAGAAATGTGATGTGATTTTAGTCTTGATTTCCAGCTGACTGTCACACTTTTAAAATGAAAGGTTTTTAAATTGCTCTAGGTTTGCCTCTATGATGCCACAGCCATCCAAGGCCAAGCAATGTATCTTTGCTCTCTGGCTGGGTAGGATGGCCCTCTCTCGCTCACATCACTCAGCATGATGCTATCCAGCACAGGTATCTGAAAGCAGATGTAATGAATTAGCAGTTCTTCTCAAAGTGTATTAAGCAGTCCAGTGTGTTCTTTGTACTCATTATTTTATTTGCATTAAGTGTTCTTTTAAGCAGCAGTTTTCACACCAGTCCACAGAGACCCTCAGATGATCTACAGTTTTGCACAATTCGTATGATTTGCATGTTGGATAGGAGCAAAAATGTGGGTCCTTGAAGACTGATTTGAGAATCCCAGCTTGCTTCAGGGAACTACATATGTATATTTCCCCAATGGTTTAACATCTCCCATGTCTATTTCAGTTTTTTGCTAACTTCTGTGTAGGTCTCTGGAGAGATCAGTGAAGAAGTCTTGCTTTTAATTTGTATTTTCTTACAAAAGAAACATAATGCAATAATTAAAATACAATTGGAAATCAGAAGCATATTTCATTTGTAGGCATCTTGCCATGGTTAAGGGTTATTTTATACATGGTTTGAATTTGTAGCTACACCACATAACTGCATAACTTATGTTCTAGTTTTAAAGAAGATACCAGACATCATAGTTGTTATTTAATATTAAGATTCATAACCTAATAATAATCCAACAGTTAAGAGGTCAGTTTGAGTTTTCTCTGTAACTTTTCTCTGCACAGAGTTTCACCAGGTTCTCAGCTGTAAGAGCATTGGGCAGTAAATAGGACAAATTTGATCCATGTTAATGGTCCATGTGCTTCAGGAGGACTTGATATTTGTCATTGAAATGTTGGAATCCAACATTCTTTTCATGTCCAAGCTTGAGGCAGAGAGTGGGATCACATGTGCCATCATCTGTGCAACCATGCTAACCAAACATTCAGTACACTGTGGTCCAAAACATGCTCAAACAAAGGAAAGGACCAAGGTGTTCATGTTTTGGGCAAATATACACAAACATGATCCTTCATACCTAAAAATAAAACCGTCATATTTTTACAGAATGTTCTGGACCTAGATACCATAAATGTTAATGTCAGTTTTGCAAATGAATTATGTGAAGGTGATTAATCTTTTTTGAAGTTCTGCATTGTATTTAGAAAAGGTTATTTGCATGATGCCATGTAAGAAGCATTTTGGTTCCCTAAAGAACTTTTCATCTGATAGATTTTAAGAGAATACTTTTTTATAAATGAAGTGTGCGGAGAACCTTTTAAATTTGTTAGAACCTTCACATTACAATCTAAGTTTAAGAACTCTTACATTATATGAAGGTTTTTAAGCCTTTAAAATGTTCTTCACACTGACAAATCTTTTTTTCAAACATGGTTCTTTAAGGAACCAAATGTGCCTTCTACTTAATTGCTACTTAATTAAAAGAGTCCTTTGTTAAGAGTGTAAGGTTCTATACCATGGGTATGTCCAAGCCAAGAAGTATTTAGGGACACTATTATGAGGAGGTTTCATAAACCTAAAAAAATATTTTCACCCTCACATATCTTATTTACAAAACTAAGATTTTTAAAAGAACCATGCAAAACCGTTCCTGTATGGCATGAATCCAAGGAACTCTTTTCACAATTGCTTTTTTAAGAATGTATTTGCACTGTTCTTCTTTACAGTTTCAGCTGGCCAGTCATTGGCTACACCTGTACACTGATCTGCTTCCCAGTCCCATGGTCCTTTAGCTCACCAGAGTGTGAAGGTTCCTGCTGACCTGGATTATGCTATAGCTACTCATAGTGACGGTAACATTAATGGCAAGAGTATTGTTTCCAGGATGGCGCTAAAGAGGCCACAGCTTCAGCCATAATTAGGGTTACTACATATTGTTCTTCATAATGATTGTCCCAAGTTTCTGGCTTGTAGGACATGGTTAGGTACACAGCTCAAGATGTAGGAAGAGTAGGCTAAAATAATTTTGACCCTATGTACCTCAATTCAAAATGATCTTGGTTTTAAACGCACGCACACACTCACACACACACACACGCACACGCACACACACACACACACACACACACACACAGACACGCACAGACATCTACACATGAGCAGATGGAGAGGTCATTGAGGAGGGATGCTGGTTTTTGGGTTTGTCAACAGATGCCCCTTCCCAGCCCTCCCTCCTTTTCTGGCCCACCTGTTTATGGCGGCGGATGGCCCTCGTGTCTCTGTGGGTCTGTGTATGTCTGGATGTTAGGCTCATGAATGCTGGCACGTGCAGGTCTGTGGACCCTTATGTCGGCGTGGCGGCGTTGCTTATGCCATGTGGATCTCATTGTGTAGACTTTATTAATGGGGAATGTGTGTGAGGTTGGGTGTGTGTATGGAATGGTTGTCATTAAAAATATGTCCTGACTTTGTAGGAAAATCAGAGATAAACAGGGCCAGCCTACAATGTCAGGACCAACCAAATGGCTCAGATTTTAAGTGCTTATTTACAAAAGCTGCCTGCTATACTTTTTAAAATGGTCCATATCACGCAAACCCATATTTTTCTGATCATATTTTGAAAATAGGTTGCTGTAGAATGTTATTCACTGTTAATATTGTTAAAGTTGAAATGTACTGTTGAAACTGCAAAAAGACATTGTTTGGAATTCACTGTTTTTGTGATGTCACAAAACCAACATTTACCTATATCTAGTCTACAGAGGTAGAGAGCCACACCCATTTATGCTGAATTTTCAGCCCAAACTGAAATGTTTCAAATGAGGCACAATATAGAACATTGACACGAAGAGTCTTAAAGGTGCATTTCTAGCCTTAGACAGTGTTTAATTCTACAGTGGAACATGGAACACTAAAATAAAAGTTAAACACGATTTTCAAAAAAATATGTGTTTGTTTAATTAGCAAAAAAAATTAAGTCAACTAATGGTTAAGGTTAGGCTTAGTGGCTTAGTGTTAGGCTTTGGGAATTCTTACATAGAAATACATATACATATAATATATATAGAACAAGTGGTTGTATTAATACATATGAGCCATGTATGATACATAATGAATGTCTATAAAAACAACTGTCTATGTTTTTCGTGAGTTATGTATGGTAGTGTGTGTGCTGGTTGGCGTCCCCCTGCCCCCTGCCTCCTGTAGCAGGGTGACTGTGCCCCTCCACACCCCCGCTGCGGCCACACGCCTGGCCACCTGCTCTGGGATTAGGGTGCACGCGGATTACACGCGTCACAATGGAAATACACTACTGAAAATATGCCATACAAACCAACAAAGAAAGCCCTTAGAGCAGGCCCCCTCGATATATCAATCCAGCACTGAGAGACTGCCTGCAATGAATGAAAATAACAATTTTTGTATTTATTTGCATTTATTGCTATATTTGTTGCCATTATTTGTTATGACTTCAACTCTCAGTTCCACTGTTATTCCTGATTGTATTCATCTTTGGGAGCAAACAGCATTAATGAACAGCTGGTGGTCCACTGTGAACTGTTAGTTCCAGAAAACAAATATATACATTACATTCAAGCAATTTAAGTGCTCCAATTAGCGATTAGCACTGAACAGAAATGTATTCTGTAAGTCGTGAGCCGTTTTTGTTTGGCTTGCGTGCGTTTGTTGTGTTGGGTGTATTTGTGACCCATAAGAACCCAATGGCCTACATTTAAAGACAAAAAAGACTTAATGCATGATGAGGAATGGAGGAATGATGGGGGAAGGGTCAAGGTATTAAAAAAGCAATAAAAAAACAATATATATATATGATGTAAAACTCCAAACTAGAATAAAGGTCAGTGATTTCACTGTAGTACATAAAGTGCACTAAATATCTTTCATGTTTCATGTTTACATCATGTCTACATGTGCTTTACGCTAGTCATGCGTTTGACCACACTGTTTATCATGTCTGTTTAGCATTAGAATAATACATGACCTCAACTGCCCTGATTACTGCAGAAAACAACAGCTCTTTCCCACAGTCTGCAGTCTTTGCTTCCTCTCATCTTGTGGTTCTACAGGCCCGACTGTTACATAATATTACATTTTCTTATCGTCTTTTCAGACTGAAATGGAAAATTCTACATGAACCTGAGCAGTTGAGAAAGCATAATAGAGGCTGTACTAGTATACTTAATGTTAAAAGCTGACCCTTTGTGCATGATTTTGTGTTTGTTTGGGTTGTGGTGGCGGGGGTGTTCTGCAGCTCTCTCCGACTGATATGACCTCTTTAAAAGTTACTGAAGCATGAAAGGAATACAGCAAGGTCAAGGGTGAGGAGCTGTGGAAGCCATTGATTTTGTCTGACCTCAATTATGCTACAATTACAACTTGCTCCTAATTTAATCATCATTCCCCATACAGACCATTAGACACACTGAAATAGCTTACAATTACAATAACTGACTCCACAATTTAACTGTAGTTTAACAGTGCCTGTTGTATAAGTATTTAAGTATATTTCCATATAACATGAAAACAATAAATGTAGCACTAAACCATTACACTACTCTGCAGGTTATGTCATCAGTGGTTAGTTAAGATGGAACATAACTGTTCCATTTCCTGTTATGCTATTTTTAGTTCTGTTGGTTTTTTATTTAATTTTTATAGTTAACAAAGTTGAGTTTTTCACCACAAAAAGCACAAATATGTCTCCTCCTCCTGGGAAAGGGACTGTAGTCCTTTTTAGGGTAAGACAAGATAAGATAAGATAAACCTTTATTAGTCCCACAGGTGGGAAAGTTGCTTTGCTATGGCAGAAAGTGGACAGAAACAAAGAGCAACAAAAACTTTTTTTATTGATTATTATTATTTATATAATTGGTTTTCTCTCGTGCAAAGAATTTTTAAGTGATAGTTCTGTAGCCACTTTTATGGATGATTACATATTAAGGCGTATGTACATTACATGCAAAACAATGCCAACAGAGTGAGGTATTCTTAAATTATGGACTCACCAGGTGGTCCTAAGCATTTAACAGCTTAAAAAGCCAATCTGTACAGAAGATGTGCAGTTACAAAGAACCAATTATGCCCCAATACAATGTTCAGTTTTAACCTTAAAACAGTCTTAATACAATGTACAATTAAAAGTTTCTTAAAAACATTCCTTTGTGCTGCTACATATACCATAACTTCATAAATTTCAACTAATTTGTAGGAAGCTGTAAAAATCCCTGCTAAACTTTTGATTTAGAGTAGTAAACAGCGCTGTAAATGATTCAATAATATTTGAGAAAGCTGTACATTGTAAATAAATGACTCATTTAAAAAGTGGTGATCAATTTTTGGGAAAGATAACCTTTCACTAACCAGCATATTACTGCAAATAGAAACTTAAAGCACAATTTATAACTGATAACTGAAATTTACAAAGAAATGAAACATTTAAAAAATACCATGTCACATAATCTACAGTGTTTAGGCTGCACAATTCATTACTGAACACAATTAAAGCAGTTATTAATATGACATATAAATCCAAACTTTGGAATAATAGTGGTTTATGCTTTTTATCAAAACAGAAGCATCCAATTTAATTCTACTCAGTTCTTGCTCAGTTCCAGTGAAACTTTAACCGCTCCAGACCTCTTTGTGAAATTCAAGAATTCAAATTCAATGCATTCTATGCAAAGTGTTGATATTTTTGGGACCACTGTGTTGTTTTCTAACTTGACTTGAGGTGGTGGTGACTCAGTACTGAATCATGCCCAAGTACACATGACTTTCAGAAAGGTTCAGTGTGTTCTGTTCTGTGTTTTTCTCTTTCCTCTCTCTTTCTCCCACTCTATCTCCCATTCACAGCTGCGAGGCTTGGGTTTCTTTGGACAGGATCTACTTATAGAGTGCGGAGTTGTGCTGGGGAGAGGAGAATGGAGGAAGAATGGGTATTATGACAGTGAGAAGAGCAGAGCGAAAGAAAAGAGAAGCAGACAGGGTATTATGAGCATGGGATGAGAGAGGGATGAGAGCAGTGATGGCATTTCGAGTCTTTATTCCTCTTCCTAAGCTGCCGGCTCCGCTTCCAATCCGATTGGACGATACGGCCAGGCATGTAAATGAAATGCAAAGCAGGCAGAGGCTTCCTCCATGCTGCAAATCTCCAACAGCCTTTGCTTCACTGTCTCTCTCTCTCTCTCTTTCTGACTCACTCTTTTCTTTCAGCATTAATTCATTCTTTCTAATTGCGCTCTCTCACTCTCTCTCTAAAACAAAATAGTATTTCATCATAAAACTCACATTTTTGTGTTTTACATGTTTTTAAATAGACGCTGATTATGACAACAGAATGAAAAAGTAAATTGCATTCATGTAGTACACAAATGCTGTTTAAGTATTAAAAAAGTATTCCTGTCAGCTTAGTAATTATTGGTAAAGACTGAGAAATAAAAAAAACAACAAGAAAGTGACATCATAAAAAGTAAATTACTTTTCTGAGAAATTTTGAGAATTCTAATCTTTAATTTGAATTCATTAAATCCAAGACACAATTTTTTTTACCAAACAACCAAATTACAGTTATTGGTGCTCCTAGACATTTTTATGAAAATGACTGATGTATGTTTCCACTTAAATTATTTTTTTTAATGCTGAGGGTTCAAGAACAATGAAGCAGTTATCCATGACTTTCTGTTTCTTTAGTGTATAAAAAATTAAGTGACAAACCAAAAACTAAACTGAACTGAGCAGTCTCAGTGCCTTGCTGTTGAATTAGTCAGTGTTTTAGTTGACTGTATATTGATGTAGGTACCTGCAATGAAATTGCACGTAACACATTTAGTTCCAGACATGATTTGATGTTTTGCTGCTTGAGTAGGCTGCATTAGACACATTTCACACAGGAAGATGCCCAATCATGTCTGAATATAATTGTTCTAAACACAGTTTGTCAGTAGGTTTTCATCTTGGCAAAACTGAATTATTTGAAGACTGAGATAAACTGATGAAAACAAGTAGAGTCAGGGTGTTGCTTAATCAGAATTAAACTGTTTCTTTTGTGACTAGACACCCCTGCCTTTATAAATCAGGGAATAGACACAAAAAATAGCTGCATGCCTTTGTTTTTATCTCATCATGAACCAAAGCATCTGGAGTTCGCTACAACATTTTTGGTAGCAAACACAGAAGGTAGGTTTAATGTAAAAAGATGTTACACAGAAAAAAACACAGAATTCAACCTAACAAGTGCACATCATTCCAAGAGGTGATCATGAAAAGTGACTCTGTCCACCAGCTGATCAATTAACATCCAAGAAAAAAGAAAGAAGAAGAAGGAAGCAAAGTGTTCTAATCAAGAATGACTACAACAGACAGGCCAGTGTTTGCTACAGTTACCTTTGAAACTCGTTGAACTCCTTTGAACTCAACCCCTTGAACTCCTTTTCTTTTGTATTATTCTTTTTTGAAAAAACACAAATGGAAGTGGAAAAGAAAAAAACCCAGTCAATATCACAAATAACACCAGTATTTCCTTTTTCATCCTTCAGTTTTTCAGGGTTTTTCATTTCCAGTATATAACAGAATAGACATTTCAGCCATACAATTGCTAAGGCTGCCTGCACACATTTCTTCACAATCTCAAACATGTTCATGCTGAATGCTGTAACTTCATGTTACAATGAATGCAAGTTGTACTCACATTTAAATAAATGCTCAGTTAAAAACAAACCAGTTTGGATCTTTTTTTATAATCCAGATTAAATCACCAAGCAACATCACAGCAATCATCCAGGATACCATAGCAACAACCTAACAACATCAGAAACACCAGAAATACCATCCCCCTACACTGCACCCTAGCAGTCACCCTTGAGATGCAATAGCATAGTTACGAAACTCCTAACAATGTCCAAGCAACCAGATTAAATAAATTTGCAGAGGCCTAAAACACCTTCAGCTACCTGGCATAATAACAACTTCTTAGCAACACCTTAGCAACCATGAGGTGTAGCCATATAAACTGCCTAGCAATATCTTGGCAACCACCAAACACAAAACTTCTGACATACCACAACCTGCAAGTTAGGGGTGTTCCATGGTTAAGTTTAAACAATAATAATGATTAACTTCAAACAAGCTATAAAAACAAAATTGTCTGGTAGTGTAAACAACCCACTAACCTTCAACCAGTCATTACAATATAAACCATTTGAAGTCATGAATAACAATCAGCCCCTGTTACCTTTCAAGAATTATAAGCTGATTTGACAAGCCAACTTAAAGTTCATTCGCAAATATTCCCCTTCTACTTAATATTTAAGGTATCCAACGACAATGTGGCATGTTTTGTTCCAGCCTATGAAGAGTAGATGATAAAACAAAACATACAACACATACAGCTGGGTTAGGTATGTTACTCTGACAGGCTAATTATACAATAGAGTTATTGCACAAATAACGTTACCTTAAAATGACCCAATTAATCTATAATATAACGTAATAGATGTTATACAACCATCAGTTTTGAGGCACAATCACTGCTGCTAACCGTTTTCTGCTTTAGCTAAAAAGCTATATTCTGCTGTCCCTCTTTGAGACTACATTTCACACTGCAGCCCATTTGGCCAGCGTGTCAGCAAATCTGCATCAAGTAGTCCCTATGTGAAATTTTCGATTGCAGCCTTGAAGGTGGACTTTAAGTTTAAATAAACTGGAGCTGGTCAGAAACAAACTAAATAGGCTTACAAATCTTCAAACAAGATGGTCTGTGGAAATCTTATAAAATATAGAAAACATTTTTAATATAGTTTTTGTTTGAAAAAATCATAGTGTATATACTGGCAAAAGTATTGGAATGCCTGACCATTACATCAACAGGGGTTTTAATGACATTGCATTTGAATACATAGACTTTAATATGGAATTGGTCCCCTCTTTGCCGCTAAAACACAGGCCTGGCTCGCAATCTCCATTTCTACTCATCCCAAAGGTGTCGGATGGGGTTGAGGTCAGGGCACTAAGATCTTCCATGCCAAAACCTTGCTTTGTGCGCTGGGGCACAGTCACGCTCGAATAGAAAAGGTTCTTCCCCAAACTGTGGCCAGAAAGCATGGCGTTGTTCAAAATGTCTTGGCATGCTGAAGCATAGTAAACCACAGTTTGCTGCTTCAGTGATTTGCAGATTTTTTCTTAGAACCAAACAAATAATTGTTCGCGGTAACCCTCGCAGATTCGTGGAAACTGCAAATATCCTCAGCATTTTTTTTGTGTGCAATATATAATATTTCACGTATTTTAGTGCTAAATTATTAAGAAAACTATAATTTGCTAATTTTGTAAAATAATTATTCAGCCAAATTTCCATATAAAATATAACTGTATACATTTTTAGAACTGTTGAGAGAACATAAAGCAACTGTATATTGGCTGCTGCCCTGTGATGCATCTCTTCCAGATGCAGTCCAGCATTCCCGCATCATAACTGTTTTTCACATGCAGCTATCTTGCGTGTGTTGCTGAGTGGTCTCGTGGTTTTTGTTTTATTCTTCTTAAAGCCCTGTACTTTTATTACTTTAAATTAAATTCATTTATTACTCAATTTACCTTGCTTTACAGTCTATACATGGGTAACATCGGTATTTTACATTCCAGCACTCTGGGAGACAGCAGTTCGGTGTACACTGTACAGCACGTATATGGGTTTACCTTTACATTTTTAAGGGTAATGTACAGGCATTGACATAAGTGGTACGCAAGCAAGAACTAGCGTCTGTGGTAAGACAAATGCGCACCAGTTTTCAGTTTTCACTGCGCAAATGCGTACCTAATTTGAGTAACTTCATACTGGATATCTAAGTACCACCACTCAGGAAAGGAGAACCTTAAAAAGAAAAATAATAATGACGTTTTAAAATATGGTTCCTGCTGATTCGCAGAGCCTCGCTGACTGAATTTTGCACCAATCAAAATTCAGTCAGAGCAGGTCTGATATCAGCGCTTCTGTATCTGTGTGGCCCGCTCCG
>JBBPCY010000156.1:6592882-6620922 GCA_037974405.1 Brachyalestes nurse | reverse complement strand
GGGGGGGGGGGAAATGTCCCCCGGGATTTATGCCCATGACTGAAACATAATTTACAGTGAGGAAAGTAGGATAATTTCTCACTTAAATGACTCCTGAAGGCCTGTGTGACTTTAGACATACACACTGGAAGAGGATTGTCATTAACTAAAGTTCATATCTGAAATTTTACATTTCCTTTTGTTCATATGTTCTTCTGAGCACAAATCTGAATAAATTCAATCAACCCATTTGCCTAAAAAGTGAATTCTTCCCATTTTAAGTGATCATGCTTAATGTTGGTGTCTGTTCAGAGATGTTCACAAGTCATTTCCAAGTCCAAGTCAAGTCTCAAGTCTTTGTGCTCGAGTCCAAGTCAAGTGTCAAGTCTTTGAGTGGCAAAGTTTACAAATGGAGACTTTAAATGCGGGATTTTTGAGCTGTAAATGTCCTTAGGGGCGGAATTTGGGGGGGGCGGGGCTTGAGGACGCGCACCAATGAGGCAGATCCTTGCCAAAACAATAACACAAGACTGCTGATAGGAGCTTGAAGAGAGTGGTAAATGGAGTTGCATGTTCAGGTTTTAAATTTAAGATGTGTAAAATAAAACGTTGGCCCATGCCTTGGACAAAAGTAATGGGACACCGTGGCGAGGTGAACGGTTTTCGGGGGTTATTATGTCAATCAAGGTTGTTGGAAAGAGTGCGAGATATGAATAAATAATTCCATGAAATGAACATTGTTTACGAGTTATGACTCGTGAGTCAGAACAAGTCCGAGTCAAGGCTCAAGTCGTTGAGGGCAAGTTTAAAGTCTAGTCACAAGTCTTTGTTCGTGAAACTTAAGTGCGACTCAAGTCCCCATCTCTGTGTCTGTTCACCCAGGATTGCTGTTGCTTGTATTATTTAATAAAATAATTGTATACTGGACATTCAGAAAATCGGATTACGAAAAGCATAAAATGCTGTTCTAGATCTGGCAAGTAATCAAAATATTCATGACTTTAGCTGAGTGGTGCCCAAACTTTGGGGAGCTAAAGCGTAATGTTTGGGGCTAACCTTTTAGCTTCACGTGTTTGGATGCCGTTGGTACACTATAAAAAAGTATTGGGCTGCCATGAAAAAGTATTGGGCTGCCTGACCATTACACCAACAGGGACTTAATTGACATCGCATTCAATTACTTAGACTTTAAAATGGAGTTGATCCCCCTTTGAGGCTACAACAGCCTCCACTCTTCTTGGAAGGTTTCTGTGAGAATTTGTGCCCACCCATTATGTAGAGCAATTATGAGGTCAGGCACTGATGGTGGACAAGAAAGGCCTGGCTTGCAATCTCTGTTCCACTTCATCCCAAAGGTGTTGGATGGGGTTGAGGTCAGGGAGTTCTTCCACATCGAACTCATCCAACCATGTCTTTTTGGACCTGTGCACTGGGACACAGCCATGCTAGAATAGAAAAGGTTATTCCCCAAACGGTGTCCACAAAGTTGGAAGCATGATGTTGTCCAAAATGTTTCGGTATGCTGAAGCATTAAGATTTCCCTTCACTGGAAGTAAGAAGCCTAGCCAAAATCCTGAAAAACATATGAAGCACACTTTATTTTAATTGAAGAAAAGAGATTCTAAATCTCCTCTTGTCCACGTGCCACCCTTTCTGCTTGTAAGTTCTTGTCTTTGTTTTATGCCCATAGCCACTCAGTACTGTGTTTTTTCATTGGTCCTGACACTGTGGTATTGCAGAATTGTTTTCAAATATTTTAAAAAATCACTCATGAGTTCTCTTGTATTTTTTCCTAATTTTCCACATGTTGGACACCTATGGGTCAATGCCCTTCATTATTCTGCCATCTAGTGGCAATTAAACAAAACTTCAAATAAAACAAAATTTCAGATAAAAAATGCTCGTCATTTTGTTTCCAGTCTAATCTGTGGTTTTGCACAACTTTGCATTTCTGAATTTGTGAGATAAGACAGAAGTCCTTGTCTTTGACTTTGCCCAGAAATATTAAAATGCCTATTATTTCCAACATAGACAGAATCGCCAATGGAGAGGTAAAGAAGTCTTATGCTGCGCTCTAGTGGCAAAATAATGTTATGAATTTGTCTTCTTGCAGCCAAAACGACAGAACAAGACCAATAAACTTGAAGCTATTTTGGAAACATATATTTTATTCAGGTTTTGATTTGTGATTGTCAGTGCACCTTGGGTTTAAGCATATCTGTGTGTCTGTGTTCACTGTGTGGTTTGATAGCTGGTTTGTTGAGGTCTATTCAGTGGAATGTGACAGTGGAAAGGTCACAGTCTGAATGCAAGTGGTGTGTAACAGGGGTCAAACACAAGGTGCAACGTCTTTTTTATCATCATTCAAATAGAACACAGCAATACTGACAACACTCAGACTTATCACTTTTTCAATCACATGTCTACCATCACCAATCCCAGTCACTGAGTCATAAGATGTTTTAGTAGGAGGCTCCTTTGATCCAGTGTGGGACTATTTCAGTAAAATAATTAATCATGGTTATATAAAATCCTACAACATAAAAATGTGGCCCCTCAACAGTAGTTAGTGTAACTGATGAAAGACTGTTTGGACTGGATAAGGACTTTCTCCTTTGGGGCAAGAAGGCTTTTCAAGCATGGTAAAATACTCAAGGCAATGGGGAAGGGGAAAAAAATCTGGAAAGCAGACACTGGATTGAACTAAACTAATTAGGAACTTCATGCATCTTGAACACGCCCCAGATTTGTGTTCTCCTCTGAGATAAAACCCTGTTGTGAGCAATGTGGGATATTAAATTATACCAGTAAACACACACATACATAAACACAAACACACACACACACACACACACACACACACACTTCTAGCCCTGCTAACAGTGCCCTGTGCATTGAGCGTGTAGAGACCCTGGGAAGAATGTAAACTTTGACTTGTGTAAACCTGAGGTCACCCATTATCACTCTGCAGGGGCCAGAGGAGTTCAAGTGCCAATAGCAGGTTAGGAATGGGGGCAGAACAGCATGTCTGAGACATTTGGAAGACGTGAAATTATCTGTACCAGAGCAGTGGCCTGCTACAAAACACAACCGCACCTCAGCAGGTTGTGTAACCATGGCCACGTTCACATTACAAGCCTTATAGCTCAACTCTGATTTTTTTGCTCTTGTCCATTTTTATTATTGATGGTTCACACGTGACCCATTTGTCCTCAGTGTAAACAGACCTTTAGCCTGACAAGCCCTGTACACAGACTCATCCAGATCAGTAACATCACATGCAGCATAAGATGAGCAACTGATCAAACTAGCAGCACAAGCCTTAATTACAAAGTGAATTGACTCCGAAGAGCTTGGCAGCTGTTCACGATCAGGACGAGGTTATCCTACACTGACTTCCAGTTATAGTCATTTGCAAACTTTGGGTCTGGCTGCATTACATTTTTAGATGATTGTCTAAGAAAATAAGCACATATCTTCTACAGGGAAACTTAAATATGGTACTTTTAATGCAGTTTCTATTTATTTGTGTTAAATACAATGTGTGAAATACATCAAATAAACAGCAGAGCAGAGAGGTGCTCTCTTTGAAGGATGTGTACTTATTTTCACTTGCACAAACTATTGCATGTGCATATTTAGTCGTTTGCATAAGTTTGTGATCAGATATGACTGGAAAAGATGTCTTCACACAGCTCAGTAAATTTCAGATCTGTGCTGCATTAAGGCAAAAAATCAGATTTGTGCCACTTTAGACTGGTAATGTGAACGTAGCCTATTTGTGACAGAAAAAGCTGCAACAAGGACTTGAAATTGGTCTCAGTCTCAAACATAAAACTAAGGAATGTGTTAACTGGGTGGAAAGAAGATAAGCAAAAACACAGTTTTCAGTTGGAGCCAATTTTTAGTGGCCTAAATTGGCAGAATAACTCAGGAGTAAATGCATACTCTTATTGGCACGATGCATCAAATACCAAATAACATCAGTCTCGAGGGGAAAAAAAAAAATCCAGGAGAAACTTTTGCAGGTGTGAATTACAGTCATGACAATAAGCAGAAAACATGAACAATCAATGTTTCTCTTTCTGTTAATATAAAAATATGTTAAATTGAGGTCTCTTGCATGTGAGGTAAAGGAGAGCCTATCTGTCTTTACACCCTGCAATCAAAAAGCATTATGTGATCAGCTTATCTAGAAAAAATTAGATTAGAGATGCACAGTGCAAGGCCTGCATGTGTACGGGAGATCTCTCTGGGTGAATGTGTGGTTTTTTCCAGCTTTAAGGTAACCAAAACAATCAAATACTATCAAGGAGTGCAGTGAAGTTCAGATAAAAATATATACGACTCATTTAAAACCAATGATAGCACCAGGGAGAGCACAGATATTAGCTAAGCACTGAAATAGTACATTCATCATACTGGTCATTGCATTTAGGATTAGGGATTCCTATGCTTTTTTTTGGAGTGTGACACAGTAAAGCCTACTTATATCAGCTGTGAGCTCTCCAGGATTCAAATCATATTTGCACATTAAAATTATATTTATATATATATATAGTAAATATACTGCTATATGTGAAACACTTGTATATAAAAAAATCTGACCTTCGGTCAAAGTTTAGTAACACAATAATCATGTAGAAAAATATGACATCTTAACTTTTTTTCAAACAACTACTGTATATACTGCAGCTACAACTTCAGTTCTCATTTAAATGCTAAAACAAAGAACAATCTAAAAAAACAAACAAACAAATAAAACAAAACCAAAGAAATTCACAAGGGCTACATTACTCATGACTTGGCAAAGCCCTTCGACCCGAGGCTGAGTTTAGCCATGTGTAAGCTAGAATCAGGTAGTACACGCTCGTGTCATTGCATCTTTCAGTTGAGCTATAGCTTAATTCTAGTAATGCTTATTGCTTAAGATGGATGTTGTAAGGGTGTTGTGTCCTGTCTAATGTGTTGGGTGAGATGAAATCACAGGTCATGTACTGAGAAAGCATCAGAAGTGGCCATAGATGGGTAAAAAGGAGGCTATGGAGGAGGGAGTGCAACCATACCATAAACATTCATTCCATACATTAAAGGCCAGATGTTAGGTTTTTTTATGCATACCCATTCACTTCTTTCCAATTCTGCTCAGACATTTCTGCAGCACAGCTCCTGATGTCTTGAGACATTTTCTAGACAAAATACCAAACATAAAGAAGTATCATACAGAAATCTAGACCCAAGAGGTACTCTGTACTTTCACTCCTCAGATTCTGTCTGGCACTGACAGAATAAGGTCCAGCTGTAAATATGAGCAATACCAACGAGTCTACTGGTAAATCCAGATTTTGTTGAATTTAGAAAGCCCCTCCTTCATCAGAAAACCAATAAGCAAATAGGGATGCACCAAAAGAGAACAAACGCTGAAAGTTTTGACCCAAATAAGATTACATATTTAACAGTACTGATTTAAATACCGTGTATTTGTTTTCCATGAAGCACACATTCGTCCGCTAGTTGTTCAAAATTTCCGTTGCATCTTAACTGAGGCAGCAATTACACCCTGGCATCCTACTGCATCATTTCAAGTCAAATGTAAAATTTGGCAAATACGAAGCATAGGGGCATTGCTGGTCTTGTGAAACTATTTCACATTTTCTAGGAAGGATATTAGAAAGCGGTTATTAGAAAGCGGTCACAGCTTATTCCAATTATCAAGAGCTGGAACCTGTAAAGGATTTCTCCATTACAGGTTTAATTCCACTTGAAAACACTGCTTGATATAAAGGCCAAAACAAAATCCCTGCTTGCACCAAAGCCATCTGCCAGCCAGTTTTGAGTTCACAAACAACACTGCCAAGGTGCAAACTATATCCTAAAATACAATTTAATCATTTAATTTAATGTCTTGGACGGAGGAGTTCTCTGTTGCTAAGGATGACTGGGTTTCACACTAGAAATTTGGCTTACATGCTGTAATACATTTAATAGATTTTATGTAAATAATTTATATTTATTATCAGAGTTTTTTGTTGTCAGTTTCGGGCAAAGAAATTTCAAGGTTTCTTCATTAATCTCTATACTCTTTCATCTGTCACTGCCTTTGTAGCTCGTCAGAACATGATTATAAGGCCAGAATAAAGCTTAGCATTTGATCAGTGCCAAATAGAATCCATGAAAAAAAATAGGGTAAACTCTTCTAAGATTTTTACCAGGCCAACTCAGGACTGTATTCAAAGGTAGAATAAACATACGTAGTAAAGTGTGTGCATACTCTAGGGAAGTCATGGCAGATTTGCATGTAAAGCACAGCATGTCTATCTACATTATGAACACACTCCTGAAACAAGCACTGGTCTCCAGAGCACTCCTGTCTACCCTTCTGTGGCCACCTCATCAATCTATGGGACCTTGAAATATGAGGCGGGTGAATCCAGGGCTGCCCGACAGCGGGGCGGAGCAGAAGGGGCACGCGGGGCGGAAGGCGTGGGTCCCGTGGGGCAGCGGCGTCTCGGCCCAGTAACGGGCCGTTCTCTCTGAGCACACGTGGCCACAGGGCACGAAGGTGTGGGTGGGGGCGCCAGCGTCCACGTAGAAAGCTGGTTCGCAGCCCAGCCACAGGGGTACATAAGGCCCCACTGTTCGGCAGAGGGGGCACTCCCGACGTCCGCCCGTGCCTCCACCCGCACCTTCCTCCCGGTCACGGGTGCGTTCGGGCCTTTGTCCCCAGTCGTGCCGGCCATGGACGTGGCCGCAGGCGAGGTAGGCCCAGGGCTGGCGCTCCTCCAGGCTGTGGCTGCGGGGAAGGCTGGGGAAGGCCAGGGTGCTCAGGCCCACGGGACACTGTGGACGGGCTGCGTTCAGCTCCAGACGCAGGGCATCCAAGTGCCGCAAGGTGGGCGCTTTGAGAAGACCTTCAGCAGTTCGCCAAAGTAAGGTGGCTCCACATAGGTCCACCAGAGAGCCATCCTGCAGTGCACTGCTCTCTCCCTGTGCCTGGTGGGGTTCAGGAGAATAGATTAACAAACCACCAAAAGCCAAGGGAAAAAAACTCACACATCTTCACTAAAATTAGTAGCAACACCAGTAAACAACCAAGAACATTACAGAAAAAAAATTATACTGGAGCTTGAAATTTATCTGAACCCAAAAGGACACATCTAGATGTTTTGACATTAACAAATGACATATAAGGTCCCAGTATGCAGTCAGTCAAAGGGATATGAATGAGCAACCCAAGTTGTGTGTAATATCATTGCCCTTGTTGTAGTGTCAAGGCCAGTGAGAACTTGTATTTTACGTTATTTTCTATAAGTATTTGTGATTTGTGAATTTGTGAGCGGACACCTGACTGGTCCATATAACGGCTCAATTAGTTACCCTCCTGGAGCTAAACAGAGCCCAACAAATTCTCAGATTTCAGCTGAGTTCGGGTTGATTTTCCCATAATTTTCTATTAGAGTGATGTTCTCTTGACTTAGTAAAATTTACACACACATGCATTCCCTCCGTCTCTCTCTCTCATATCTCACACCTTCTCTTAACGCTAAATATAGTATGAAATGCTCCAGAGTTTGTGGAGTGGGTGAATGTGTCCCACAGTGAAACCATGGCTGATTACAGGGGTGTGTTGGGTCAGTGAAAAGTGTATACTGGGTGCTTCCCTTGATTGTTACATTTGCCCAAAGTGTGTTAAGCATTTCTGGGAGTACAGCAGCAACAGCCAGAGGAACCTTAATGCAGTAAGGCTAACAGATGACAAGGGTGCTCTGTAAATCCGTGTCAGTGATAAACCTGACAGAAGTGCATGCAAGTGGGTTCTTGTCAGGTTAGGTTCTCGTTTACTGTATATCCTGCAACATAACTTTACCATCAATACCATATAGAATTGTACAAGCCAAAACGGGTAGGAATGGTAAAAGCACTTTTAATCTACGTTTTTGTTTTCTGCAGTTCCACTATAATGACATAAATGTTAAACTGCTTCTTCATGACCTGTATCTACATGGACTATAGAGGGATAATATTGAGGGAATTACTGTATCAGCTAGTTAGTGACAGTGTTTACCAGCTGGCCGCGGATGGGGCCGGATCTGGTCTCTCTCAGGGTGTAGACATCTCCACAGACAGAGATTTCCCTCCACATGCCCTGCCTGAAGTCCTCTGGGAAACCCTGGGGATGCATCACCAGCACTCCGTTTGTTGTGAGCCCATCCATATGACCATCTGGGTTCTTCCACTTAGTGGCTTTTTCCTGCAGGAAGAGATTAACCACCATATGAGTGATTATAGCTATGTTTCAGGTACTGAGGTTTTATGTTGTAAAACACAAGGCTCAAAAATGACACATTGCTGAAAATAATGCATTGTGTAAAACTGTTTATGAGGAATACCAACCCCAAGGAAAATGTTTTTAGAGGAGTCGAAGCCAGCTGCATAAATACGGGCAGTGTAGGGGGGATTTCGTTCACAGACCACCCTGCAGGCAAAGCGCGAGATGGTGCTCGGGGCAACAGAAGAGTCTTCACCTTCTTTCGATCCTCCAGGTGTATCAGTCACCACAAAGTCTATGGGGCTCTCAGTGGAACGGCCAATCTAAAGGCAAGAACAGGACAATTGAACAGGAAACGTTTGAGAAGCAACATTTCAGCCAGCATACATTGCAAGATTCTTACTTAATCATTAATACCAACTTGTAGCTTTGATTTAAACTGGGAATTGTAACTTCTCAAACTTAACTGATTATAACTGAGGTTTATCAGATTATATCTTGAGGATTATGCAATGACTTCACAGATAAACGGGAACAAAGACAATACCAATATAAAACATAGTATAAAATCAAAATACAACTCTCCTAAAGGAATCTGTAACTACAATGTAATGACAATTAACTAGTTTGTCACTAAACTAAATGGCCAGCACCCCTTATAATGTAGAAATTCAGCTACTGCACAAACACAGATTGTATCTCCACAAAAAATCAGTACAGCCAATGGAATTGGACACTCTAGCATAGCCATAAATGAGCCTAAGGTCAACATGTCCAATACCAGGTCAGAGGGGTATAAAGTCCTCCAAGATTGGGCTGTGGAGCAGTGCAACAGCAACTGCAGAGTGATGGAGCACAATCCAATGGCTCTGAGATTAATCAGAGTAGTGTTTGTACTCATTCAACATCAGTACATGACCTCACTAATGTTCTTGGAAAATCCTCATAGAAATGTTCCAATATGTAGTTTAAAACTTTCCCAGTAGTGCACAGGTTGACAATTTACTATTAAAACCTAATTTCATTTTTGAAGATAAATGTGTTTTATGAACAAACACTGGATGATCAGGAGTTTACAAACTTGTAGACAAGTAGAGTAGTATGAAATGAATATGTTGGTTACAGAAGTGCCGTGTAATTGCAGCATAACATTTTAGCATCTATTAGCTTTAGAAATTTATATATATATTACATATACACTGTCACAACAGCTTTTCTTGTAATAGAGTAAAATGTAGATTTCCTTTCTCATAAATATATTACAACACTTAGTGAGGAATGCAATTTTGGGTCCACATTCAGGCACATATAAGATTTAGGAAAAATGTACACAGCACAAAGCATTGCCTGTGCGTGCCAATCATTCCAAAATAAATGTTGTACGGTTCTGGCATCTCACCTGGAACATATCTGTGTCGTTGTCATGACAGTATTCCACCACCACAGTCTGATTCCTAGAGAGGGTGAAGGAGATACTGTGCTGACCCCTGCTGTTAACCGCCTGAAAGAAAAGGTCAAACCCACTCATTAATTACAACCCACTGCTATACTAAAATAATCCATTACAGTCATAAGATCATTTACACTCTTAAGAAAAGCAGACAATTATTGGTTATAATTGGGTAAATCAAAGAGGTCTTTAAGATGATCAAATTAACTGATTAAAATCTACGTACTTATGTGGTCCTACTACATTAAGCCACCAACCTTGCTGTCTTGTGGGTTGCTGAGGATGTGCACAGTGCTCGGCTTGACACCATTGGCCTTTGCTCTCCTGTACAGAGCAAAGCGACTCCTCTTCCGACCCTTATCTCCACCAGGAAGGGAGCCATTGTACCTGAAGATCACCAACGGGCACATATTTAGACACGTAGATACACTTTATGAATTCATTGTATGATGAATGTGTAACATTTGCAGTATGTACTCAAAATCAAATTTGAAAAATGAAACTATAATTGCAATTTGAAACTCGAAACTGTCTCACTAATACACCCCGTGTCTTTTCTGAGTGTCTCTCATTTAACACATTTCATGGAAACCACTGACAATTAGTAATGCACATTGACACTGGAACAATATCAGCACGGGCAGATAATTGCTAAAAAATGGCATAAGACCGATGTTTCATAACCGAGTAATTGAACTTCACAGGAGCCCAGAGGAAAGGAAATTTAAAAATAAGATCCCTTCTTTGTCCAGCCTGTTTCTCCTAGACATAACTGAGCTCTATTTAACATCAATATGAGTTTTTTTTCACAATTCTTAAATTCAGCTCCTGAGAAAGAGCCTTCCTCTAATCTCAGCCTGATCCCAATTTAAAACCTTAAAATGCACTTTCTTTTATTTGTCTCATATAATCCAATCTTGAGATAAACCATTAGATCCACAAGAAAACATAGTTGGCTTGTAAATAAGCCTGTACATGTGAAATTTGTCTTATTGATCAAATTCAAGTCTCAACTACTGAAATCAGACAGTTCTGAGATCTTCTTTTGAGACTTCAATAATCTGCAAATTAGATGGTGATTTATTTCTGATGAGAAAAAAACTATTGAGAGCAGCAAAGCCTTCCTCTTGGAGCAGAACATTTAGGATGCTGAGGAACTGTTGTAAGATTAATAAAAAGCAAACATGTTACCGCTTTTGTGACAATACAGAAAGAAAGAAACTCTGCAGCCACAAGAGAACATCTCGTTTAGACTGAGAAACTTTTTTCTCACAAGGGGAGGAACTGTGTGTGTGCACTCACCAACTAATCATGTTTGTGTTTTAGAAAGCCACTATGTTTAGTTTATTAATGTATGTATTAATTTTCTGCACCCGCTTAATCCTTTCTAGGGTTGTGGGTTACCTGGAGCCTGTCCCGGGGTCTACTGGCGAGAGGCAGGGACTCACCCTGGGCGGGGCTATATTTAAGGTCATTATTATTATTATCATCATCATTATTATCTTACATGACTACATCTCGGCTATTTACATGAAACAGATATCAGCGCTGGCCCATACCATGCACACAAATGGTTTTTCCATTTTGCGGTCATGGGGTGCAGCAGGTATCTGAGTCAAGTTAGTCGGTGTAGTATGTAACCAGAACCATGACACTTGAAAGGTATAGGTTTGTTATTAACTATCAGCAGCTAATGTTATTAACAATTAAATGAAAGCAAATATCTCCAGTTAGCAGTTTTCAAATGACATCATGACTACTGGCTTTCATGTATTGTCAGCAACATTAACATGTATGGCGAATCTATTACTGAACACATATAACATCGAAAATCAAACTGGAAGCTAACCGTAAAAAAACACCCAAACAACATCTAACTTGAAAAACAGGCCTGTGCATCGTTACTTCACAAGTGTGCATGAAATATACAGGAATATGTTGGAAAAATTAACATATTAACAAAAGGCACATTTTTAAGCACTCATTTTCTTTGCATTATCAAAACACTTAACATATAAAGAGACCCAAACAATAGTAACAAACTGACTTTTGTATTTTGTTCAGATATACATAATAAATATACACCTTCTAGACTATAGTTACACATAGTCACACTTAATTTATTACTGATTGCTTTTGCTTTCAAGAAAGAGCAAAAGTTATAGAAAGTAAAAAATCTCCGGAAGACTCATCTGTTCACAGAGCATCTACTCTGTTAATGCACCATCTTCTTGGACTACACCTACATAAATATTTTAGCACTTAGAACTCTCCTCTGGTTTTCTCACTGTCCTGAAACTTGAAAGTAATGTAATGTAATGTTTTTAATTGTGTTTTATTAAAGCTCCTAGGGACTTACATTTGAAACTGATTTGCCCGGCATCAGATAATTATTTGCCATTATGTTTTGTATCTGTCCCTATAGTAAACATGCAATTTGTCAAATCATGGAATTATCAGAAATGACATGTGAGAAGGCATAATTCCATGGCAGGTCTTTCTTAGACAAGTGAATTTCACTGAAGCAGGCTCTACAAAGAGGATTCAGTCAGAGACAGAAAACAACTGTTATGTTGTCTAACAACAGAGCCTTTGTGCCATGACAAGTCTTGGGTGGTGTTACCTGGCCACACAATGAATGCCACCACACACGGTATTAGCGAGAAACATGTCTGATCTAGTCTTAGGCTGAGTATTTAGGCTGCTTGCCCATACAGAATAAACAGGGGAGTTCCATGCCAGTTATTGGATTATAAGTCTATGATGAAACCATGGTGGCAAAGTTTCTGTTTAAGAGGTTTGGAGATATTTTGAGCCAATCAGATGCACGTGGCACCCATAATAGGTACAGAGGACTCCAGTGTCCCACGCGCTCTGCTTCTCAGAGGGATCTGAATGCTTTGTACACAGTAACTCAGTTTGGCATCCAGTCTCTACAGCCTGCAGTTCGCTGCCATCATAGAAAGACTCTTTTGTTCTTCCTGCAGCTATCAGTGACAAAAAGCACAACTGAGGCAATGCTTGGGAAACTGACGAGATGTTCACCCTGTTAGTGTTTCAAATGCCTTAAAGGCAATCACAAACCTGCCTTATTAGCTATGTTGTTTTTTCCATACATTTCAAGAAATCAGTTTTAAGCTGCTAAACACAATTTTGTAGGGCTCTGTTAATAAAGAAAAGAAAATAGTGCATTTAATACATTTTTTTAAATGCAAGACAGACCAAAGGTTTGATACTGATATTGGAGTCGCGTAAGCTGTAGACTTTAGTCTAAATCTAACGGGTGCCTGTAAACAACAACCAGTCCGTAGTAAATGCACAAACTGCATAACAAATAGAGTTGCACAAAGCATTGCTAATTGAATGTCATGCTATTATGTCATTATTTTGTTTATATCTCTTACTAATTGTTCTTATATTTTTTTTACTAATTGTTACTCCCAATTTCCTCTTAAACAGTGTATTTCTGCAAGGGCTGAATTAAGGTTTTTCATAGCCCCCTATTTTAATGTGGGTCAGTTCCTTGTGCATTTTCCAAATTGTTCCAAAGGCTTCTATTTTCACCAGATCACCTTTCGTTTCAGGCTAGAAGCTGAGTGACCCGACATTGTACAGCATTGTCTGAATGGTTTGAAGGGAGCAGTGGTGCAAAAGCATTGACCGTGCCCAGAGTGGTCAATGTGCCAGTACAGTACAGTGACACAGCAGAGACAGAAGAGCAGCGCAGCAGAACTGGCGCTTGCATGAGAACACATACATAAACATATACTCACATACACACATACAAATTAAATTCAAATACCTTATATTTATTTTCATATTTTCACAATTATCTAAAAACCTGGGTGTACCAGTGTGCGTTAGTTGGTCTGATACACGTAAACTTGACCTAAACCAATACCATACCAGCTATTGTTATGTATATTTCAGATGAAGACTGATGTGCTATTGTCACTTTGCTCACCTAACAAGTGAAGAAATATTTCAGCTCTCATTCAGACTTGAACAAGCAAGTATCCTTACATCCTAAAACATCCTTAACATAAGATATAATACATCACACCAATGCAAACAGCTATGACCTACAAACCTGCTAAAAGCAGCCACTACACTGCACTATTCTGTCCACAAAACAGATCAGAGCAAATATTTTGCACCAAGTGATGACATTTAACATGTGAACAGATTATGTTCATTTCCTATTTCTTCTCGTTTCCTGTGCAGTTCTGCAACTGCACTCAAAATATAACTGTTTAAAACAAATGTGCTTCTCACTAAAATGCAGCCCACTCACTCAATACACAGCATCATCCAATTAGTCATTAGTTTCGATTCCTGTGCCACCGTATTGCTTGGACATGTGCCAGGAAATAGCTAGATTGAGGCTACAGCTCGACTCAAACTCACTTTCCTATTGAGTTTCAGGTAGTTTGTGAAGCGCCGCATGATGTGGAATATTGAGAGTTAGTAGATGACAAATGTGGATGGCTGCACTGTTTACAATGCAGCACTTCTCAGCACTACTTTAACCAACAGTGAGTCCTATCAGGTTCATCATACTCATACTCTCTCCAGAGACCATTATATGATTAAATATAAAGAAATGACCTCTTCAAATCGGCAGACCTCCACTAATCAAGCCATCTGAGTCTTCCAAACCTTTAGGGAAGTACTTCAGCTGAAGGTAGGGGTGTAACCACACGGGAAACGCACTGATATCGCAGTGCAGAAATGTGATAATGTGCAGATGCGATAATACCTTATGGAGATCATTACTCTATTCATTTTACCATCTGATGCAACTGCAGTGTTTGAATATCAAAGTTAGAGCACCAGCACCAATCAACAATGCAGTTCAGTATGTTCACCCACCTCCCAACTTGAGTCTCAGTTTATATTAAGCAACATAAAGCAGTCTTGTTTTTTTTTCTAATTTCTGTAAATTTTATTCAATTTTGTTCAAAATATCACTATGTTTATTTTACACTACTGGCTACAGAGCAGCCATAGTGTTTCACAATTAACGTTAATAATTCTTTATAATGACTAAGATTTTCAGACACAGTCATAGGTGCGGTCCTGGTCAGATTACATCTATCATGAAGTTTAGAAAAAACATTTAGAATAGAAAAGAAACCTGTCATTGTCTAAGCAAGATAAACTTTGTTTTTCAACACCATTTCCTGATTAAGTAATTCAAAAGAAACTAACCATAAAGAGACAGAGATCTAGAGATTTCAAGAATCTGAAAGTATTGAGATGTGTTTAGATCCATTTAGTTCCACGCTGAATGGGGGAAAAAAATATTCATTTCTTGCGTTTTACAGCTTTAGGAAGTAAGGTTTCATGTTTACTAAGAGTTGCATTCATTTGCTTATCCTCCAGGAAAATGCATGAGGCATTACGCATATAATAAGGCATTTCAATAGATCCTATCATCACACTGTGGATGCAATATGATACCATACGATTGAACATCTTTTAAGATATTTTTCAGATCTCGCATGAATGAAGGAACATGAATGAAGTGGTTTTGTACTGAAACATATAGTGACGCAAAGAAAGCAGCCTAAAACAGATTACATATAATTTGTTAATACTTCAGAATATTAGATTTCATTAGCATATATTCCTTCCCACTCATAATTATAAAGGTAACTGAGAGTCCATCTGAATCAGCATTCTTTCTTTTTAACTTTTCTGGGAGAAATATAAATTAGCAGGTTGTTCCAAAACCCCAGAATTCTATTCAGTTCAGTATATTCTCAAATCCATATTTATTACATAGAAATAAATGTGTCTACTACAGAGTCTACTGCATTAGAACAAGAAATATTTGACCAAAGACCCTATAACTGGCAGTGGGATCTATCTCACAAGATCTGTTTACAACAGGGACTGCAACACACGGGCGACAGCAACAGGAAACTTACCTACACACAGAAGAGGCTGGGCTGGGCCATCCACACACTAACATGAACTTGAGTAAACAAGTAAAAAAAAACACCCCAGGTTTATCTTGTTCTACAAGATGAACACTTATAGCTAACACGCAGCCACCCACTTCTTGTTCAGAATCCACAATAAGTGAGCTACCATTTACAGTCTTTATTGTAAAGCAGCCTAAAATGACCCCAGATTAGCATTTGACAAGTTAAATGTGGGGTCATGAATATAACCCAGGTTTTAATATGTGATATACTTTTCGAGCATATGGTGGACAACATAATTCCAGAGACCATATTTAGTCCTGTTTAATCATGATCCAGCTTGTTAGTGAAATGTGTCTGTATGTGAAATTTCATATAACTGGTATATAAAATACTGAATAAAGTATCCATATTTTTTGAAAGTATTATAAATTAGTGCATTTTTTGTAAATTGTGTAATAGTCTCTTCCAGTATTGCGATACTACATTCTTTTCCATATCGCCCACCCCTGTGTGTACTATGCTGTAGCATGTAGTCATGCCAGCTCTTCTTCTGTTCAAGTTTCTTATTTCGAAGCCCAGAGTTTTAGCGGGTGTCAGCATTAACTGTGTTTCTTTTCATACATAATCGAAGACTTTATCAACTGTCATTTTGTCCTCCCAAGTGCAGCTGAGACTGAGTCACAGCTGTACTTGCTGTGGCGTTCCTGTGGCATTCAGTCGCCTCCAAATGCAGGGCTGAACGCCACAGGAAATCCTTCCTACCTGTGGCCATAAATGTGGCCATGGTTTTAAGTTTTTAAGACATTATTCTGTTCTGAATCAGATTTGTGCAATGTACAACTCAGCTGTTTAACCTGTAATTGAATGTTAATGTCATGAATGTAATGGCTATTTTATTTCATTTATTTTTTATTGCCATTAACACTAAACCACTTTCATAAACCATTCTGCACTACTGATCTACTGGTACAGCACACTAAATCTTTACATACAGCAATGTTACAGAGTTACACTGTTAGTAGCTACACTAATGTTCTTGCACTATTGTTAACTGTCTATGTGTTTATTTTTTCCAGTGTCTTTTAGGCACAGCAATGAAACAATATTACACTCTTAGTTGCTACTCTGATGTTCTTGTACTATTGTTTACTGTCTATATATTTTTTCTATGGTCTTATTATCTTTTCTTCTTTCTGGTTGCATGCTAAAGACACATCAGTGTTACAGTGTTAGTTGCTACACTAATGTTCTTGCACTATTGTTTATTGTCTCTATATATTTTTCCTACGGTCTTATTATCTTTTCTTCTTTGTGGTTGCATGGTAAAGACACAAGAATACATAAAGTTATTTATTTTCTCCTGAACGTGCCGATGGCTCACGTTAAAGCCTGCTTTAGTGAAAGCAGCCTCTCTGTAAGTATGTGGCACAGAGGAAACAGTGCAGCTCAGAGGCCAGCTCCTCGGCTGAGGGTTTGGAGGACCATGTGCACGCGTGAAAGAGGGTCCTACTCACCCGAGGATCACCAGCTCGCCGTATTTCACCGGATCTTTGGAACGGGCATGTTCGTCCTGGTTCGGGGACAACATGGGACTGAAAAGGGCGCTTTCTTCGGTTTTCCCTTACGATCCACGACCCAGCACCTTCACAGCCTCCAATAAGTTTACTCAATGTACCAAGTGGCGATGGTCCTCGTCCGTTTTATTTAAGAGGAGGATGTGCTCCAGATGTGGTAGGCTGATTTATTTAGGCTCATCTCCCTTTATGGATTTGTGCAATAAACGTGGAGCACCAACATCCGAACCAAGTCCGTCTGGAGGAGGGGAAAAAACAGCTTGGGGCAGAGTGGCCTGTGCCATTCTCTTTATAGGGGTGCCAGAGTACCGGGTTTTCACCTCAAATATCATTTACTTATTTTTTAGACCATTATTAGGAATTGGTGTGCACTCACCGTGTAATGTATAAGCTCTACTCACATTGTGATTAAAGATAAACGCTCTGGTATGTTTTATTGAGGTGTTTCTTCTAACGAAGTCTCCCTCTGAAGTGGAGTAAATGACGAGGTCTGGGTGCCTTTAACCATTACGTCAGTGTACAATAGTAAGCCGGAGCTATGGAGTATGAGATTTAAAAATGCTGCTTATAACCAAGGGAAGCTCATTCCTCTGTGTTAATAAACTAGTGAAGTGCAAGCTTTGCAGCTTCATGCAGAGCCAAATATGCATGCAACTTGTTCCAGCTCTCGTTTCAGTAGCGCATGTATAAGGGAAGTTGAAAAGGAGGGTGTATTTTATTAGAAGGTCCATTCATTGAATAGTAAAATTGTCATTTTCCTGCAGGAAAACGATGCATGAGGTGAACTTTTGTGCATATTAAAGGTAAAAAGCCTGGCATTTCTGCCTGAATGCAAGTACAAACGTCTCTGTAGGTTCAAGCTGATCCAGGTACTTTGATAGTCTGATCTCATCGTGAATCAGGGCTACTCATCTCAGCAAAAGCTGCATTTGCACATGAAAAGAAAAGGCTGCCCGCTGGGAGGCGCACCAGCTGACGAAGGCATAAAGATCTCAATGTCCACGTTGGACACGTTGACATTCACTGTGCGCAACTCTGGACTTGCTCAGTGCTGCCTAGCACAAAGAATAACGACAAGAAAGTGATTTTGCTAAATAGGCCTAATGCATTTCTGCGAGAAACACAACAGAATTATGGTGTAATAGTATTAATGTAGCCTGGCTCGTATCAGTTGCACTGTCAAAGGCACTCAAGTCAAGTTTTGCACTCATTGCATGTTCACTGAAAAATGGTTCAATGTTTAACACGTGCCAAGTGAGTTATTTTTGACAAAAGTGACTTTACTTATTTTTGACAAAAATCTTGTGAATGTAACACATTTTTTTCCACAAAAGCAACAGTTTACATTATCATTACATGCAATATCTTATAATGTGCAACAGTCTTACCATTGCAATACTTCTTATGTCAATATTACTTATATTTCCACTATGTGCAATAGGTACTCCTAACCACCATCTGCGTAGTTAGGAATTCACTGAACTGTAAGTTACTTATATATCCTCCTGAGACCCGGCCCATTCATTTATGTCCTTTATAATGGACATTTTGTTCACCTGTATCTTCCTTAAGTATTTGGAGTTACCCCATCAAGCCCTATTCTGTAGAGGACATGCTGGGCTTTCCAGTGATGTGTCATGTGATGTGTTTGTATGCTGTGAACAAGGACTGCAGTGGCAAGACATACATGAGGTGCACCAAATGCAAGATGTTCCTCTGAATAACCAAAAAGAAAACATGCTTCCAGGACTATCACACCTAAAATGTCCAGAGGGTGTTCTATGACTTATATTTCACTGCTGAACTAAAATACAGGTTTTGTTGTCCTTGCAAGCAATACGCAACAGAAGAGTGATACAGAAGAGTCTATTTTCACATGGAAATCGTCCTGTTGTCATCTACAGTGGACATGCTACAGTGGACAATAAAAATATATTCAAATAGTTTTTTAGGCCCAAATAGATAGAAATCACACAAAAACGAAATTGTAAGACACTTTTTTCTTCGGTTCTCAGGAGGCTGTAATATTTATACCCAGCATTATGTATATAGCATAATGTATTTCATGTTAAAGCTTTTCTACAGATATTTTGTTGGATTTATTTAGATTTTATATTTGAAATTATCCTTGTCTCTGTGTGTCTGTCCAGTTGTGACATAAGCAGTTTCCTCTGAGATCAGTAAAGTTTTCTGATTCCGATTCTGATTCTGATTAATTACATAAACATATAAACTGTCAACAAGCTAATGATAATTGGTTACAGTCATTCAGTATAATAACATAAGCAAGGCGCCAGTGGACTGCAGCTTTGTAACACATCATTTGAGATTATGGTGACCACTTCCAGAACACCATTTCCATACATTCTTTTAATTCTCTTATATGTATATGTATTATATGTATTTTTTCTTACATTTGGATGTAAAAATGAAAAAAAGGTAGTCTGAAGCTGATTGTGAGAGCCAGTGTTTCGAAAGAGCCTCTGTTACTTTGGGAAAAGATTTAAAGCTGCAGTGAAAAGTATGTATACAACATTTAAATGCATCACTATTCAACCTTGAATATCTGCTGTTTTTTCTGTGGTCCCCAGGCTCTAGTTTCAGGAATTAAAGCCACAAAGGAGAGAAATGCTGACTTCATGGGCAATTTGGGGTTTTATGTTTTTTCCTGAGGTCATGATCTCTAATATCTACAGCGCTCTGTCACCTCATGATGTGACTAAAGCTCTTTGTCACCTCATAATGTGTTTAACAGACAGTAGGAGAAAAGAAAACTGAACCAAGTGAACCTTCAGTTTAAGGAAAATCACAAAAGAATATCTTGAGGAGCTCTCAGGAGGCACAATTCACTATCCTAAATCTCAGGTTTCTAATATTATCTGCAAAACGACCTGGTGGTTGCCAGTTTTCCACAAAGCAGATCAGCTGTTGGAAGACTAAGGCCAACTGATGCAACTTGTAGACTCAGATGAGTTCCTACTTTTTTGGAATGGAAACCTGCAGCCACGCCAGCCCTTTGTGGAAAAGATTGGAGACCACTGTGTTAAATAAATCGATAAATAATAGATAATCTAATAATGATAAATAATTAATTGTTGCATTGAGTAGGCAAAAGCCAACCTGAAGATGCAGTACATGCTGCCCACACTGATTTCAGTGTTCATATTTTATAGCAGAATAGACATGAAGAATTTGTGGCTCTGTGTTCTGCAGAATCCAATGAATGCATTTCAGACAGAATATTACCTTATTGAATTGTATTTTGTGCATATTGCATTGTGGATTTAGTACAGTGGATAGTTTTATTTTGACTCTATACCATATTTTATATTGTTCTTGCCTTTGTGTCTCTGGGTGTCTGTGCAGTCGTAGATCCTCCAGGATCAATAAAGTTTTCTGATTTTGATTCTAAGCATCATGTTTTAGATGCCAGTTTAAGAAAACATTGATTTACTGTAAAAACAGCTTTGAATTGACATAAAATGTTGCTTGTGGTCATCTGACCAATCTTTACTTTGAGTCAAAAGAGTTTTGGGCTCAAAGTTGAATCACAGTATTAAATTATGTCACCATGTAAAGAATGGGATGTAATTTTTATCTGATAAAGGTTTAGATTTATGTTTAAAATGTATGCACAAAAACATGAATGTTTATTTTGTTAAGGTTTTCAAATGCATTTTAAAACATTAAAAGGGTGTGGACTATTAAAAAGATTTTCCCCAGCAATAAAATTATGGATATACAATGTTATTGGATTAACAACAGCTAAGACAGAAAATAAACCCTTTTAAATATTCTATCATAATCTATCATTAATAATGTGATATATATAATACTGTATTCTAATATATTTGCTTGTTTTTGGTAAATCTAAAACACAAACCTAAAATAATAATCAGCATTGGACGCTTATTTTATGCTTATTTTTGACAGATTTTTCAACCCAGTACTTGATGATGTAGTTACTGTACTCCAGAAACAGAACATTTAGGTAACCTTGGGCTTCTCTGGCATTATATCCATTATACCCAACATTTGCAATGTTACAGAAACAAATCCTGCCATTAGCCCACAAAATAAAATTTGTACACTGGATGTCCAAAACTTTGCAGACACCCCTTCATCCAGTGTTTATTCTGAAAAACAATGGTATTAAAAAGGAGAGCATAAGTGAGGTTAGGTACTGATGTTAAAAGATGAATTATGGGTCTCAGATGCAGTTCCAACAGATCTGAAAGGTAATGGATAGAGCTCCATCACACAAGAGAAAACAGTTCTACTGCTCTACATTGCCGGGGGGTATATTTCCCTTTAGCTGACCCTTGGCATTATTCATGGTGACCATAGGGTCAGGTATCGCCGGTCCAGAACGTTCCATTGTATTAGTAATGCTTTTCAATGGAAATCATACAAGGTGTGTGTGTGCAGTTAAGGGTGTCAGTCATGGGAGTAAGTCTCTGGATTCACTGATTAGGGGAGGCGTGTGAATACATTGTGACTATGAACATTAGGTGTTGATATATTAGTACAACATCTGTACATTCTCCACTACAGTTGAATGAAATATAAAACAGAGAATTAAATATGACTGTATCTAAAAGACTAATAGTGCCATAAAAGATTTATAAGGTATTGGTGTCAGCCCAGAACTGGACATCACATGAATGGTCACTCTACCTTTATTCCTTTCCACTGTTCGTTGGATTTATTTCATATGACGTGTGTTAAGTTGTCTTGGCTTTAAGCAAATGGCTTTTATCAGTCTCCAAGGAAACACGGGGAACAAGGCAAGGAAACCCTTGGAAACCATCCTTTTCTCTCGCTCAGATTGAGTCTAAAAGTTTTACAGTATTAAACTTGCCTAACAGTGTCATTCATGAATTAAACATGATTTTTGTTCCAAATCAGATCTATATTTTGTGCTTTATAGTCAGGGATTGACATAAGCGGTACGCAAGCAAGAATTGGCGTCTGTGGTACGACAAATGCGACGTTTTCAGTCTTCACTGTGCAAATGCGTACCTAATTTGAGTGACGTCATACTGGATCTCTAGGTACCACCACTCAGGAAAGGAAAACCTTAAAAAGAAAAATAATAATAACGTTTTAAAATATGGTTCCAGCCGGTCAGCGGAGCCTCGCTTCTGCCCCAATCAAAATTCAGTCAGAGCAGGTCTGATTAATTTTTAGTGTAAAATAATCCCTGTGGGCGACTAGACCTGTAATTTAATTTTGGTTAAAAGTCATTTTGCACGTTCAGCACCATTCGGCAGTGTTCAAAAGTAGCTAAAAGAAAATATATCTATCTCTGCGCGTGCGCGACCAGGGGGGGGTTGGGGGCGTTTGCGCCCAAAGTAAGGTGAAATATTTTGAATTTTGGGGGCGTACCAATTCATTAATGCAGGTACTCATTACAGCACTACAGCAAAAACATTGTCAACCCCTGATTATAATATTATTATACACAGACACTTACATTTCACATATATACAGAAATATACATATAACACACACAGAACGTATTATTACTACATAAGTATGTATTGGATGTATGTAAATATATAAAAACCGTGTGTGTGTGTGTGTGTGTGTGTGTGTGTGTGTGTGTGTGTGTGTGTGTGTGTGTGTGTGTGTGTGTTTGTAGGTGGGATTTATAGACTACATTGTGCACCCTCTGTGGGAGACGTGGGGTGACCTGGTCCATCCAGACGCTCAGGAGATCCTGGACACCCTGCAAGAGAACCGAGACTGGTACCAGAGCACTGTCCCTCAGAGTCCCTCCCCACCACCGGACAGAGAGAAAACACACACTGAACGCTTCCAGTTCCCCATCACACTGCAGGAGGAGGAGAACACACACAACCACAACAACCACACAGACACACTTACACTCAACTACAACCACACACACACACTCAATCACAACCACACACACACACAAGCAGAGCAGGAGTTTAACAATAACGAGGAACTGGACAAAGAACAGGGAGAACCAGAAGAAGCAGGACAGGAGCAGGAAGAAGAAAGAGGATATGGAGAGGTAGAAGACGGTGAAGAAGAGGTGGTGGTGGAAGGAGAAGAAGGAGAAGGAGAGGGAGAAGAAATGAGAGATGCGGAGGATGAAGCAGTAGAAGGAGAAGAGGTGAAGGGACAAGAAGGTGAAGAGGTAGAAGAAGGCCAGGACCAAGGTGGAGGAAGAGGAAATGGAGAGGTGGAAGAAGAAGAAAGACTGGAAGAGGTGGAGGGAGGAGAAGGAGAAGATGATGAGGTGGAAGGAGAAGATAGAGATGAAGAGCATGGAGACATAAGTAAAGATGAAGAAGAGAAGGTTGGAGAAGGAGGTGAGGTAGAGTTAGATGGAGTAGTAGAAGAGGTGGAGGAAGAAGATAAAGTGGAAGAAAAAACAAATGAAAGCCAAGAGGGTGAAGGAGAGGTTGAAGATGGAGAAGATGAAGATAAAGATGATGTTCTTGGACAGACAGATGAAAACAAAAAAGGAATCGAGGAGAAAGGTGTAGCAAGAGAAGCAGGAGGAGAGGACAGAGAAGATGAAGATGAGGAAGGAGAAGGAAGCCAGATCGAATGTGAGAGAGAAAATAAAGAAATGGATGGAGAGAGAGAAGACAAGGAAGAGGCAGAAGGTAGAGAGGGACAGGTGGAAGGAGAGGAAGAATGGAATGGAGAAGGCGAAGAACAAAATGAAAAAGATGAAGAAGAGAACGAAGAAAAGGAAGATAAAGAGTGAGCCTCATATAAGATAAAGACTACAAAAGAGAAGAAAGAATAAATAAAGACTGAAAGGAAGTGAATGGGTTCAAGGCTGAAAGTGAAGCTACATTTTAGAGAGCAATACTGCCTCCTACAGCAAGGCAACAATACGACCACAGGAAACACTCAGGAGAGAGAGAGAGAGAGCGAGAGAGTTAGAGTTCTGTTTGTTCCACTCAGGGGAACAGCTGCCTTAAGTGTTCACTGTCTTCATCCACTTTTTATTCAAATGTGACTGTCAGTAAAACACTGATCAATTTGGAAACATGCAGCTATTTCACTGTGTAAAAGTCTTACACATCAAGATAGACGTTGGCATCTGTTTACAGCAGAGGAACACAGTTAGAGGAACCCAGTCAGAAGAACACAGTTAAAGGAACACAGTTAGAGGATCATAGTCAGAGGGACCCAGTCAGAAAAACAAGGTTGGAGGAACCCAGTCAGAAGAACACAGTTAGAGGAACCCAGTCAGAAGAACACAGTTAGAGGAACAGTCAGAGGATCATAGTCAGAGGAACACAGTCAGAAGAACAGAGTTAGAGGAGCACAGTCAGAAGAACCGAGTCAGAGGAACACAGTCAGAGGAACCCAGTCACAAGAAAACAGTTAAAGGAACACAGTTAGAGGATCATAGTCAGAGGGACCCAGTCAGAAAAAACAGGGTTGGAGGAACCCAGTCAGAAGAACACAGTTAAAGGAACACAGTTTGAGGAACAGTCAGAAGAACCCAGTCACAAGAAAACAGTTAGAGGAAACCAATCAGAAGAACACAGAGGAACACAGTCAGAGGATCATAGAGGAACCTGTCAGAAGAACACAATTAGAGGAACAGTCAGAAGAACACAGAGGAACACAGTCAGATGTACACAGAACACAATCATAAGAACAGTCAAAAGAACATGGTCAGAGGAGCATAGAACACAGCCAGAAAAATGCAGATGAAGTTATTTGAACATGGTCAAAAGAACGCAATCAAGCGAACAGACCAGACACACGTTTGCACAGCATCCAATCATGCAGTCTGTCTAAATTTTTTAAATAAGTTTTATTGTGCTTTTTTTTTTTTACATAATTTGAAAAGGCATTAACCCTAACGTGTGGTTGTCCTGTGAAGAGAGCTCTTTTCGTTCCAATCTCTCGCTCTCTACATATTCATATATATACTAGTGCTGTAACGATACAACAAACCCACGATTCGGTTCGTATCGCGATTTTTTGGGGTGGGAGGGTAGTGCTTAGTGCAAGCAGTACCATTCGAGATGACAAATTCTTATTGGCTGGACAATTTTTTTTCATCAAATGTCCTGAAATATGCTGAGTTGCTCTTCTGTGTATTTTTTCCATTGTTTGAGCCTAAAAAATACGATCCATAGTGTGCTGTCCTCACCATGTGCGACTATGTGAAGCTAGACAGCCAGCGGACAAAATGAAAGAGATCTCCCCACAAGGCTCACTTTTCTTGATTTTACTGAAGATCTCTTATATTTTGTTTCTTTGTAACTGAAATATACAGAAAAGGAAAAAAAAGTACTAGCCAATACACACATCTTAATGCCACATGTAATGATTAGCCTAGCTTAAACACGCAGCTGAGTGCTTTCTGAACCAATTAATACTCACAAAGTTTCACAAGACACAAGTGTGTAGGGCACATTTAGTGTGTACATAAGCCGTTTTCTTCCTTATAACTGCCGAAGCACTTGCTCACAACATAACCGGAGAAATGCCACAGATTCATGGCAAGACGGGTTACTTGCTCACCTACAAAAGGTCCTTTGGGATACAAATGTCGTACTTTAGCCCCCAAGTGGCGAAAGACGGGAAGAACAACTCTGAGAGTAGGAAAAGGGGTGTGTCGCGATTTACCCTTCTCGCTCCGCGACGCGGGTTTGTGGACCAGGGTATTGTGATTTCGGTTTTGTATTGTATATCGTTACAGCCCTAATATATACTGTTTACGGTGTTTAGATTGAGATGATCCACCTAAATGCCGCCAAGGTTTATTTAAACCAGATTTTAACTTCAGCTGGCATCTCTCTGAAGCACATCTGTGATCAACAGCCTCTCCCATATCTATCTATCTATATATCTATATCTATATCTCTCTCTCTATATATATATATATATATATAGAGAGAGAGAGAGAGAGATACGTAGATGTGTATGTATATATGATTCATTAGCTGCAAATGGGCTCAAAAATGTGCAATAATCAGGCAACTCCCTCCTGAGTGGAAGAGAGAGAGAGTGAGTGAGACCTATAGAGAGACTGGACTGCACTCATCTGTAAATCTATCACTGCCAGCTCCTACAGAGGAACCGAACATCCACAGCTCCTGTAGCACCGAACTTCAAACAGAGGCGCTGTCTCCAGCATGCAGACACCCAGCAGAGCCCCTGGTGCTGTGTGTGTGTGTGTGTGTGTGTGTGTGTGTGTGTGTGTGTGTTTTAAACCCAACACTGTGCTGTTGAGAGACTGTTTTCCTTCCATTTTTGTCGGAAGTGAAACTGAAAAGTTGAGAAATGGACCTTTTTCCACAAGGCTTTTCTCCTGGAGTGCACGGACACTGCATGAACCTGTAGCAATGCATTGTGGGATGGGAGGTGTGGCAGCTGTGATTGACCCTGCTGACGCCCCGCCCCCTTTCCTGTGTATAGTGATGTATTTTCTCCATGTAAAGACGTCACACAGTAACGGTGACGATTAATCACCATAAAAACTCTTCTGAACCGCCTTCTGCCTCGACTTCTTTCTGCCTCGAGCCCTCGGGAGGGGTTGGGGGGTCAGCTTCTGTTTCATCATGGGCTCCATTCTGCTTTCTGTGGGTGTAAATTTGTTTTAATCCACATTAAAGTCCAAGATGAGGTCTGATCCATATCTGGGAACCTGACACTGTTGCAGATACTACCCAGGTTCAGGTGTCAGCATGGCTGGCATTAGGCCTATGGGCTGAAGCCCCTCAAAATGATCCCAAACCCCCCTAAAAATATAGTAATCATACTATTTTCAAATTATAAATCCATTCATTTCATACAAGATATCACTGAGTGCAGATACGCATTTAACAAATAGAAGCTGGACTATGAATTGAAATTAAAAATAACAAGTCTCGCTGCTATTATTTCATTAAAACGATGTACTGGCTGTTTGAGCTGCTGTAGGCGGCGGGCGGCGGTCGCTGCTTGTTAGCCAGTAGCAACCAGAGTCCGTTTACTTTAAAATTTCTCCGGTAGCAACGAATCTGCCCAGTTCAGCAGAACAATACTGTGAGTGTCAGTAACTGCTCATTGCTTAACTTTACTGATGTGAAAGGAAAGTCATGTTTTTGGGTATTTTAAAACGAATTTAGACTAACTTGCCTGCATAATGCTGCTGTTATAGTTGACATTGTGATAAAAAAACTTAATGGTAAAGGGTCCCTGTTGTTGCTGTTGTACAAATATGTATTTTTTATATAGCAGATGGATGTAGGAAAATATTTATAAAGATTGAGGGAGAAGCAGGAGAGGGACAGGGGAGCTGATGCTGATGAAGCCTGACGATGCCTGATGAGGACTGGTGGAGGCTTACAGGTAAAGAGATTATCTGTTTTGTTGTTGTTTCTTTTTCTTCCTAACAAATGGTCATCTTCATTTTCTGCATTTAGTGGCTGTTGGCTAATGAAGAAATAAGATAAGTTTATAAGGATGTTGCCTAAATGTGAGGCTGAGTACAGAAGCATATAGACAAAAATGTTTTAACAGTTTAAAAAAAAACATGAAGAAAAAGATCAGGCAAGCTGTTCAAGTCGGAGAGAGCGAGGGAATCCAGACTCGGAGGATATGGAGCAAAATGATCTAGAGTATGGGTTCCCAAACTTCATCAATGTGGGCCTCCCCTCTGAAAACAGTGACACCTCCGCCCCCCCCTCCACCACCGCCCCACCCGCCATGAAAATCATATCCAAATAATGATATTCACTGCAGTTCAGAAGTCACCTAAATCGGCGGTAAACTGTGAAATGCAATGAGTTATCAATACATTTATTTGTAAATTAAATAGTTTGTAGTTTATTTCTCATTTCTTT
>JBBPCY010000156.1:6579311-6592782 GCA_037974405.1 Brachyalestes nurse | reverse complement strand
CTTTTGGAGATCCCGTGCCATGCTGGGTTACAGTCGAGATCCGAGTTCTGTCTGTCACGATCTCGCCTTTCCATTCCGCTTATCTGGCTCCGAGTGGCTCTACCAGCGTGCTTTTCTCATTTCCAACAGTTAATGGCTAGAAAGCATACACACCCATCATATTAGAATGTTGATTTAAAATGTTAAATTACAGGTCTAGTCACCCACAGGGATTATTTAACACCAAAATAATCCCTGTGGGTGACTAGACCTGTAATTTAATTTAGATTAAAAGTCATTTTGCACGTTCAGCACCATTTGGCACTGTAAAGTTAAAGAAAATGTAAATATCTATGCGCATGCATAGATAGATAGGGTTGTTGTAATGGTTCCAGCGCCCATGGTAAGGTGAATTTTTAAAAATTTGGGTGCATACCAATTCATTAATGTAGGTACTCATTAGAGTACTACAGCAAAAAAATTGTCAACCCCTGTTTATAGTTGAAAATTGAAAACCATGTATGTTAAAATATACATAGGAAGTGTACAATACTGAAAGGTCTTCTTCAGTATTTGAAATGGTAATACTGTTACTCAATACTTCCTGATAGACAGAGAATGACTGGAAGAATTTCCTGTTTCCCACGCTAGAAGGTTTCATTGCATCCTTTGGCTACCAGTCCCTTTGTCAGTTGAGATGGGCTTATAATGGATTTATAAGAATGTCCAAACATGTTTCCACAGGATCAAAGAATGTATGCACTTGAAATCATTTCCCCAATAATTCTGTATTTAGGGTTGGACACAAGCCTGGAATATCTGTGTAACACACTTCAAAACTTTAGATGGCAGCTTAGGAAAACACAGATTTACTGTAAAAACTGCTTTGAATTGACATAATATGTTGCTTGTGGTCATCTGTGCTTTGCGTTGTTTCATTCAGAGCATTTACTTGAGTCAAATGAGTTTTGGTCTCAAACCTGAATCACAGTATTAAATGATGTCACCATGTATAGAATGGAATGTAATTTTTATCTGGTTGATGTATTTTTATTTGGTTGATAAATTATATATTTGTTTATGAACTCATTAACATATTAAATAACTTCATTATATCTAACATTTCCATTCAATCATAATGAACAGAGTCTGCATTAATGGATATTGGGACATCCATAAAATTCTGTCAGCATTTGCAGTTTGTAAGTCAGCTGAACATCCTTTGGCTTACAGTGCACATTATGACAGATTGAAAGACAGATTGAATGAATCTCATTAACTTTAAGATGAGACAAATTGTAACAATAAAATAATTGTATATATTTAAAAAATGTGTTTGGCTTTTTAAAAGTGCAATGGTGAAATACTGACATTTTTAAAAAGTCAACACAAACTGTCTTTTTATGAACAGATGTTGTTTGTTGTGAAAAACTGACTGAGAATGTGTGGGTCTGTCTTGAGTAAACAAACCCCACAGTGTCACACAGGGTGGAATCTGAAACCCCAGTCTTCTAAATAATCAGCCCTGTTAGTAGGACAGCGGCATTGGAAACCAAGCTGAAGGCTTCTCAACTGCTCAACTGCCAGCAAACAATGTAGCTGGGAAAGGAGCCATTTCATGCACCTGTTAGCAAGTCGAAATACATTTTTAGTATCATTGTCTATATTTCCAACATATTTTGAATAAGGTAAAAACTTTTGCTACATTAGAGGAACTCATGCTGCTTTTTGCATGCCCAGATTACTATCATGTGTATAAGAATAGGTCTTTCCATATTGGAAAGAAAGGCAGAAATTCAGATGATATGGAGCTACTCACTCACAAAACAACAGATCATACAAAAGTACAAAGGTTTAATGCCTTGCTCAGGTCTTTGAATAAAGTAGGTATTATCTTAGTCTGAACAAATGCTGCTTGTGCAGTAATTGTGTCATAAACAATGTATTAATCAAGATTAACACACTAATGAACACTCTTATCCCTCAGTTATCATTTCATAGGCTTGCTTACACGAGAGCTAAAACAAAGGACGCATCTGTCGAAACTCCTGAGCATGTGTCCGCTGGAAGCACACCCTGCTCATTACTTCCTGTCACACTGAATAATAGCGCTGATCATCATAGCTTATAAAAGGAATCCTTTGCATCACTTCCTTGTCTGTTGGGTGTCATATGCTTTTCCCTCGCATGCACATACCCCCTCCGCCCCATGAACATATAAACACTAAACTGTCACCAGACACAAAGCCCCGAAGGGCCTGTAATTGTTTGCATGTGGATCGGAGAGAGGAAATGCTTTATGTGGCAGTTTCTAAGTAAGGCAAGCATGGACAAACAAAATGAAGGCTGTCCCATGGAAGTGTTTTGGCTGCTGGCATTATTGGCAACATAAAGGTTAAAAGCAGTGTTCCACACCCTTATTAATCTAGACAAGCCAACTAGTTTCTACACTGTACATGCAACACCCAAGACACTCAGACACCACTTCTAAGTAGTTTGCTGACACAAGCGTTCAGTTGTGCACATACAGCATGTATAATCGCCAAGGAAAAGCACTGACAATAGAATAAAACATTCTGGAGTAGACACTCATATGACGTCCAATGGTAAGCGTCTACTAGAGCGGTATAAAGCTTCTCAGCATTAGGCTTTAAACAGTGGAACAGTGTACTCTAGTGATGGACCTCCATCCAGTAACTTTGGGAGGAGCTGAAGGGATGAATTGAATCCCGACAGTAAGATTCCTTGTCTAAAAACATCTGAACATAAAGTACAGATGTCCCTCCTGTGTTAAGACAATCACTGATGCATTTCTATAATGTGTAGCTGAGAGCAAGTGTTTCAAAGGCAAGTATTACATAATAACACAATGTGTTCCTCAACAAAAAAACAATTTTGAGAGCTCAGGTTTGGTGTAGAGATAAGTTTTCAGCCTACACAAGGCCAGATCACTGGACTGAAACTGAAATGATCAAACAATGCTATAATTGGTTGAGGAACTATTCTATTTTTCCAAGAACAAGAAGTTTTTGGTAATGTATGGTAGAGTCTAGGTGCTGCCAAAAGAACTTAGAATTGTATCATTTTTAAAATATCAATCATTCTTGTCATACAGGTTTATATACTGAATCAGTTGTTTTGCTTTTAGTTAAAATAAGTATATTTTGTAAATCAACCAAAAGAAAAACAAATACATCGGCTGTACATCTGCCAAGCTTTAGTGAGTTCTGTACGATTAAAGCCATTTTGAACTGGTGTTCATGCCTCTTTGCCATCTTAAAACAATCTATATCTGGAACTGAATGCAAATGGATTTGGACTGTAAGCCATATAATTATTTAGTCAATTCATCCCAGATACACACAGTACACAGATGTGCATGTTTAGCTTCTATAGCAAATAATCTGTGAAAGCCCACGCTTAGACATGCCTGGAGGGGCGGGGAGTTATAGCTTCCAGTGTCACTCCCACAGATGAAACTGTATTCTGAGAGCAGCAGATGTACTTTAATGTGCTCAGTCAGCCTTGCTTAGCTTTGTGTCTGGCAGACTTGAATCACTCCCAGGGCTGCAGTGTTAAAAGTGAGATAATGTGTGTACGCCAACCAGCCGATGCTGTTGTACTAATGTGTGCGGCGAATTCTGAGTTAATTAGACCTCACCATTAATGACTGGGCCTGATTTGTAGGAAGCTGTCGGCCTGCCTCAGCAGTTGTAAGAACTATGGGACTCTCCCGGTGGACACCATACATGCAGCTGTGCAGACAATTATAACAAACTGATGTGCACGTAAGTTTTAGTGTCTGATTAGAAGAAAACAAAGGCTTTTTAACATTTTATACATTTTTTATACGCATTTATAAGAATACATACATTTTCAGCAGTTCTGTTGATTGCAAGGTGTTGATTGCATCGCAGATTGTATCTGTTGTTTCAGTACATCCCACAGATCCTCGATCGGATTTAAATCTGGGGACTCTTCGTCATGTTCTTTAAACCATTGCTTGGCAATAATCAGACCTGGTGGCCTCTTTCCATTGCTCCAAGGTCCTCTGAAAATGACAAATGAGAGACCCTCGTGATAGCAATACATTTTTTTGAACATTCATTGTTTTTTATCCAATACTGTAATTAAATTGTTACGCTCTCTGTCACTGTATGTAAGACAAGTAAATTAGGATCACTGTTTACAACAGATTGGTTCCTAAACTGTTCACATTTACAGTGATTACATTTTGCAGATGCTCTTATTCAGACATTAATTCTCACTATTATAACTGTTTATTCTTGCTATTAGCCACATTGTCATGTTGCGTCTACCTTCATGTGTGCAGTCAAGTTCGACAAACAGCCATACGTGCTCCTGCCGATTAACTTCTCGAGAAGTGCTTGACTGGCTAGATCTCGTGTTTTAATTTTAGGTAAGGAGAGGGGCAAGTTAGATGCAGGTTGGAACTGAACTCTGCAGAAAAGTAGACCTTTGTGGGGGGAGTTGGTGACCACTGATGCAGACCATTTGCAGTACTTTGCCCCTGCATTTCTATTGTGCCATAACTCTGCTTGCAGGTCGGAGGCAAGATTAAAAAGGGAGGGAAACCTGTGTAAACAATACAGGGAACTTATAAGGCCCATTTAGCCTCATTGTTTTTAGATCAGCCATCTCCTACACAGTACACAAATCCACCCTGCCTCACTTAGGAAAAGAAAACTCTTCCTGCTTCAGTGCCTTGTGTTAATTTGCCATTGTATTACAAGCAAAGCAAATAGAGAATCTTTCACCTGTATCAGTAAGGAAACGCTTTATTCTTTGTAATACGTGCCAAAGTATGCATTACAAATAACCTCTGTAATACTGACTAATCTCATCTCTGTTTTTAGTTCATTCATGGTCATTACCATGACCTAGAATTACATTTAGAATCAAATGAGATTGCATTAACTTCATGATCTTGGCTCAGAGCTTATCTAGTGCATTATTAAAACAAATAACCCTAAATTAAGACTGAGAACAGAAGATTCATGTAAAGGACCTTTAGTAGTACACTTTGCTTTGAAGCAATGGGCCTGAATTAAAGCAGGGAGTGCATATTTGTTTCCTATTAACTTTACTCCTCCATTCAAACCAGCTCCATTTAAAGGTCTAGCACATGATACAGAGGTGATGGGTAGTTTCTCATACATATGTACAAATGGTCAGGTCAAATACAGATCATGAGGAACTGCTGTTTATTTAATCTGTTCCGGAATTTAACCCAACAAAGGTCAAATGCCCTTCATCTAGAGTACAATCTCTCCAGCACAGCTCTTTCAACACAGAACCAGGTCAAACTCCACAGTACTGTTCGCTAAACAAACGTCCATGTTTGGTATCAGGCAAATATTGGTAGACATTACCTTAACTCAAGCTATTGACTATGAGATTATAAGGGGCTAACGTAATCCAAAAAATGCCTGCAGGGAAGGGATTTTTGTACACTTTTGTAGAGTCCCATCACCCTCTTTTAATAACATTGTTGGCTGAAACGTATCTTCATGGACAGCAACAATAACATAGCTGTGAAAGCACTTGTGAGAACATTTCTCCTTCTTGCAGTTCCTGCATTTAGCAGATGACCTCATCTATGGTTCTTGTGTTCTTTTGTTTTTAGAGGTGGGCTACACCACTGTGTAGCATATTGGAATATTTATAGGTATCCGTACGCTAACATTTGATATTTTACATTTATCTTTTGTATGAAAAGATTAGGAATCCACATGTAAAAGTAGGGATGCCCTTGGGAAAAGTAAGAAAATATGTATTTACTCATACAGTCACATGTTAGAATTTAAGCATTGGAAGATATTCTAACTTTTTTCTGATTGTTTGCGTCCCAGTAAATGTATACATTACGGAATTTTCTTTTGTTCTGAAAGTTGTCAGGGCCTAATTATAGCTGCTAAGCTATAATTTGACACACAGTATTTATGGTAGGAATTTAGGTTGAGTGTAGTGGGTTTACTTGTGACAGTGCATCTTATTCTTTTGTATATCATGACAATTGCATTTTTTACTGTGAAATGTTGTGGAGTGAAAGTAAAACGTAAGTACAGATGCTTGAAAAAGTAATAAAGTACTGTCCATAACTGCTGCATGCTGATACTGCAATATATGGAGACATTGCATTGGGATATTTGCAATTAGATGGTGAATTGTCATGAATTGCAGGGGAAAAACGTGCAACACTGAAAGTCAACATGCAAATAAAACCATGTTCCAGTATCAAAAATTGAGATTTTATTGCAATATCCAAAATTCCTAAAGATATGACTTTATAGAATGTTACCCACCATAAACATTCTTTAACTGTTTTCCCTTTGAGCTGCTGTTATTTAATTACTTAATTATATATATACTTCAAATGATGAATCATTAAGATTTAAAAGATTGTGGCTCTCTTTAAAGACTGGACAACAGGCGAAATACTGAATTTTCTTTCATTCACACTGAATCAAGTGAGTCACATTCTGGGGTTATGATCAGTACTACGTTTTCAGAAAGACTGTACAAGCACCAAACATTCAGTTGGTGTAACCACACCTTTCAAACACCACATCAAATACTCAAAATAGTTCCAGTTTAGTTTCGGTTCACTAAAATGCTCCCTTTGTTCCACGTTACTGAAAAATGAATTTTTCTGGCAAATGAAGAAGTCAACGTTTCAGTGTCAAGAGGCTGCAATTTCATCATTGAACTGGATATACTTTATTTCTTCAGCATAACAAATTGGTCAAAAGAATAAAACAAAGCATTTGTTGTTATTTTTAAGACAAAAATAGGCTTGTCTGACTGCACTGTATGACGGGTGCAGCTGATGGGTGTTGTACTCACAGACCAGGAATTAGAGCACCATGAAAGAACCAGGTGACTGAGAGGAGTGGGGTTTAGTAAACACTTTTAGGGATTCAAAGTTAGTCCAGAAATGCTTAGCTTGGTCAGTGGGTCCATGTCCTTACTTTCCCACTGAAAACTTTATGGGTAAATCTTTCACTGTGATGCCTGTACAGCTCTATTTAATGTTTACTCCTCCCTTTTGAAACAAGACTAAACAGTGTCACCCAGCTACACCCATCCCACCCCAAGTAGAAGAGTTGCCAGAACTATGCATGGTTTTCTGTAAACCCCTTGCACTCACAGGCTGGTTTCTCTCTTCATTTTTGCATTCTTGTGACAGGATGGCAGTTGTATAGAGGTTAGGAGATATGTTGCCATTTCTGAGACACAAAAGTGGACAACATATCTGGAGAAAAAGAGAGACGCAGTCCTTGGAGTGAGAGTGAGCCAGCAAGAAAAAGAAAGGGTGGGTGGAACCTTCGTTTCATTCATGGGCAAAATCTGGTTTGCAAGAATGCAAACAGAATACCAACTTAATAATAGTGCCTTGGTTGGAAAAGACAATCAGTAAGCGAAACCAAAACTTTCAAATGATTAAAAAGAAATTGCTCTTAATAACAGAAAAAACCTACATCTCCATAATACCTTCAAGACAATACTTTATGTAAAACTGTGAGTTGGTAATTGTCATTTGAATGTAATTGAATTATTATAGTGCCAAAGCAAACGTAAGAGCCAGCCAAGAGGATTGGTACAGTATATAAAAGAAAACTGTTACAGGGAGTCTTCAAAATCAACAGAAACAAGATCATCAACTTATTCATTAAATGCTTCCATTTTTCTAGCTCCATCATTTTCCCCCCGCACTGACCAGTTCAACTGAACAGTACATTAAGATTTGTAATTCGAAGTGAGCCAAGTCAGGCCCTCATACAGTCCATCGCCCGTCGTAGCACAGGAGGGCTGAACGTACCAATTTCTATCTCGGATACGGGTCAACCCAAGCTTCTCTTGGATCTCGTGTGGTTTCATTGCATCGGGCAGGTCTTGCTTGTTGGCGAAAATCAAGATGATTGCATCCCTCATTTCTCGGTCATTGATGATGCGATGCAGCTCCTGTCGAGCCTCATCTATGCGATCTCTGTCAGCACAGTCCACCACAAAGATGAGCCCCTGAGTGCCCGTGTAGTAGTGCCGCCACAGGGGCCGGATCTTGTCCTGCCCGCCGACGTCCCACACGTTAAACTTAACATTCTTATAGGTGACGGTTTCCACATTGAACCCAACAGTCGGGATGGTGGTGACCGACTGTCCGAGTTTCAGTTTGTATAGGATGGTTGTCTTGCCGGCTGCGTCAAGTCCAAGCATCAATATTCTCATCTCCTTGTTGCCAAAGATCTTCGAAAGCATTTTCCCCATCTTGTTGGCTGTGCATATATTATGGTTAAAGAAAAGAAAAAGTTTTGTTTTTTGGTTGTGTAGCTTTTGGCTAGATTCTGTGCTACTTTTAATACTTCTGGGTGTAACACCACTACTGCTTTAAGATACTGGAATATTGCTTCACTGGTAGTCAGAAGTTCTTCAAAGGCTTTTGTGCACTCAGATGGAAAAAACCTCTCTCAGTGGTTTAGCGAAAATGAAACAATTATAAAAATGTGCTCAGGAGAGGGTGTGGGTTAGCTGCCCTCAACAAAAGGGCACCTTACGTGGTATTTGGTATCAGCTAGGCAAGGAGAGCTTCACATCCACTTCTGAGCAGCAGCAAGGAGCCTTGGGTTCAGAGCTGGTGAGGAGAGGTGGGCAGACTTCAGATTAAAAGAGAAAAGGGGCCCTCTCCAGCAGCCTGCCGGACTTCCCTTCTTGTTTGCCGGCTGTGCCCCCCTCGCCTCGCCCTGTCCTGCCCTGTCCTGCCCTGTCCAGTCCAGTCCAGCACCAACCCCTCTATTCAGGAGTCCATGCTCACAGCTGAGGTCTTTAATGGCGAAACAGCAACGTGGAGGCTGTGGAGAAACGCCCGAGAAAACTCCAGAGGTCATTGAATCCTTCGAGTTTCCGTCCTGCCCTCTCTCTCCTCTCTCCTCGTCTCGTCTCGTCTCGTCTCTCCCTGAAACACAAGAGCCGTTGAGAAAAGGGAGGGGTATCAGACTAAGAACAACTTTAATCGCTCCTTTCTTCTTTTCATACTTTTCCTGAGGACCCGGCGAGTCTCAGGCGTATAAAAAATTATCTCAATTACCTTGAAAATCCGGCGGGAGCCCTCTATCCCAGTCTTTTTCTCTCTTTTTCTCTTTCTCCTCTCTCTCCCCCCCTTCCGACTCTCTCGTTCAGTGCTGTTACCGGAAAAGGTGCGGACCTGCTTCACCCGCCACTTCCTCTGCTCGAAATGGACGCCATTCAGGCTCTACACGCTTTTTATTTTTTATTATTTCAGTATTTAACAACGAAAACAACATGCTACAAACGGGACACGAGTCTCTAATGTACTACAGAAAGTAATTATATGGGATTTGTAACGCTAAACTATTTTTTGCCTTAAAAAAACTACTCGCTCAGTGGCGTCATTTGACGTGAGCAGGCGGCAGTGATGACGTGCAGGCGAGTTTAAATAATGCTGCACACCAAACACTGCAACCCACGTGGACAAAAGTATGGGGACGCCTGGTCATTACAACAAACCGGGACTTTAATTGCATTCAAATACATAGATTTTAATACGGAACTGGTCCCCCATTTGCAGCTATAACAGATTCCACTCTTTTTAGAGGGCTTCCACTCTTTTCCACAAGATTTTGGAGTTTCTGTGGGAATTTGTGCCCATGCAGAGCGTTAATGAGTTCAGGCACAGATGTTGGACGAGAAGGCCTGGCTCGCAATCTTCATTCCAGTTCATCCCAAAGGTTTTGAATAAGGTTGAACTCATCCAACCATGTCCTTATGAACCTTGTTGGAATAGAAAAGGTTCTTACCCAAACCGTGTCCACAAAGTTGGAAGCATGTCCAAAATGTCTTGGTGTGTCCCAATTCTTTCGTCCAAGTATAGTGTGCACACCATCACTGAACTACTACGAGTGCCTAGTTTTATAATGAATGCAATATGAGCTAATTATGCAGACCCAGATTAAGCCTGAAACTAAACTATAAATGGAAATTCTAATGGCGATTCAGTAGTGGCACAACAGTTTAGTCTAAGACTAGGCTTAATCTAAGTTTGGGCCACTCAGATTCTTTACAAAAATAAATTATATGCTGCTTTTTTCAAAATGTTATTACATAAAAACATTAGAAATGTAACTTACTTGTTTTTCAATATTTTATAGTGTAGTTACATATTATTTAAACACAAAGGCTCAAACTATTGATTTTGAAGAGACATATCAGCCCTGTCTTCACTGCACTGTTATTCACATTTATTCACATCACACAGTTTCTTTGTCATCACTGGGTTTACATGTCATTGGACAAAAATTAATTGTTCAACAGGGTAATGATCCCATACATGCTTCAATACTGTGCGAATTATGTCTTGGCCTCCCTGGTCTTCAGATCTCTCTCCCATTGTGCTGCATGGGACAAGCTGGACAGACAACTTTAAAGAGTGTTCAGCAAGCGAGACAGAACTGCTTGCATGCTTGAAGAGGTCCAAAAAATAGCTGGAAAAAAATTGCACTTGCAGTGTATATTATTACATTGTACTTCAAAACCTGTCAGTTACATTGTGTTTTTTCTAATAAAAATCTGAAAGACCAGGATATCGTTTTTTTTTTTAATCCGAGGGTGGGCCTACACTTCTGGCCTGTAGTGTAAGTCCTGGAAACCAGACCTGTATGTTCAAAAGTATCCAGACAGGCTTTCTCAAGATTCAGCAGTTTTGAGTTGCATCTGTTGCTGACACAGGATCACACATTGCCTGCACACACATAACCCTTGCATGTTTCCCTATAGAAAAGCACTGGAGCAGCTGCCCAACAGACCACCATGCTCAAAGTGTCAGCAAGAGCAATGTTTCTGAACCTTGCTCCTGCACACTGCCCTGCACCTTTTAGGGCTTTCCCTTCTTTAACACATAGTGCCCTTGATAACCTTTATTTCAGAATGAAGGTGTCTACAAATGTATGCCTGTACGGGTTATGAGTAAAATAATTTCAGTTAAAACTGATTTTCATGCAATTTGTATGATTATAAAATTGAGTGCAGGGCTACTGGTAAAAGTGTTTCTGTTCTAATACCGTGTGGTTTATTATGGAGTTAACTACATTTATATACTGTTCAGTGTTTGATTGGTGCACATTTACAACAAAACTAACAAGCATTTTTATCCAGCCTACACTGAAGTTCTGTAAACATCTTGGTAATATTTGCATTTTATTTGCGTAACCTTTAGGCTGTTTCACTGCTGGTTGCATGAAACAGAATGTCAGGACAGAAAAAGCCCCAAACCATTAACCCTACCAACCTTTATACTAAAGGCAATTTTACTAATAGTAGAAAAAGTAATACTAGTAAGGGTACACTAAAGGGTACGCTACACTAAAGGTGGGCAGGCCTAATTAACCCTAGACATACCAGAAATTTTGTAGCCTTCTGATTACTAATGGGGTCAGAAATGACTCCACGTATTCTTATAGATATTCCTTGGCGAAGTCAGCCAAAACTATGACAATATTTAAAAACCATGACACTCTTATTACTGTTAGGCACTGTAAGCGAATACCTTCGTAGAAATAGCTTACATGAGCAAAATAAGACGAATGAAAGTTGACATCACTAAACACTGACATCACTAAACACTGTTTCCGGTTATTATACACAACAAGTAAGTAAATAAATAAATAAATACAGTTGCACATTAAGATTGAACAAAAATGCATGTTGTATGCTAGTATAAGCTTTATGTGGATTGACAGAAGCATGTAACACAGAGGACAATTAACTACTTTGGCTTACTCTGTTCGTTTTTGTTGTGGGGTCACAAATGACCCCACTGGTACTCGGTGCAACAATGGGTGCTTAACAAACTCCAGTAAGCAATAAAAGAAGATCTTTGTAAGCATGTTGTGCATAGCAATGAAAGGTGAACAGTCACAAAATTAGCAAACAATTTATTGCCTGGTACTTGTAGGGCACTAAGTGAAAGAGGTGGTGGGGTCATTTTTGACCCTAGCGGTATGTATAGTGTTAAGCTGCTCCAGATACAACATTTCTTGATTTCTTGAATTAGTAAAACATGCTACACTATTTGGACAAAAGTACTGGGATGCCTAACAATTACACATTAAGAGGGACTTTATACGTTTCTGTGGGAATTTATATCCATTCATTCTGTTGAGCATTTATGAGGTCAGGCATGGATGTTGGGTGAGAAGGCTTCGCTCTCAATCTCCATTCTAGTTCACCCAAAGGCGTTGGATTGGGTTGAGATCAGTGCTCTGTTTGGACCAGTCAAGTTCTTCCACAGCAAACTCATCCAACCATGTCTTTGTGCACTGGGGCACAGTCATTCTGGAATAGAAAAGGTTCTTCCCCAAAGTTGGAAGTGTTGTTGTCCAAAATGTCTTGGTATGCTGGAAGTAAGGGGCCGCTTATTCTTCTACTTTCGGCTGCTCCCGTTTTATTAGGGGTCACCACTGCAGATCAACCGTCTCCATTTCCTTCTGTCTTCTGCACCTTCCTCTCTCACACCAAGCGACTGCATGTCCTCCCTCACCTCATTCATTAACCTCCTACCAGGCCTTCCTTTTTTTCTCTTCCCTGCAGCTCTCTCCTCAGCATCCTTCTCCCAACACACTCAGACACTCTCTTCAGCACATGTCCAAACCAACACAATCTCGTCTCTCTGACTTTTCCTCCAAAAGTTCCAACTTGAGCTGTCCTCTAATAAACTAATTCCTGATCCTGTCCACCCTCCTCCCTCCCAATCCAAAACTCTGCCACCTCCAGCTCTGCTTCCTATCTTTCTGTCAGCGCCACTGTCTCCAAACCATCAAACCATACAACATAGCTGCTAGTACCTGTTCAGTAAGGGGCCGCTAACGCTGGCAGTTAGGAATGCTGGTTAGTTAGCTGCCATGTTGAACTCATACAGCTGCATTATTCGAGATTAATACATCCTAAAATCTTTAGAGGCTGAAATTTACCGACGAGCAAATATTTGTTTAGTGTATGAAAAAATGCATGGTCTGCTTTCAAGAGCATTAGCCACAGATTTAGCTGCATAGTAATTTAGCCATAGTTTGGCAAAATTTGTGTAGTTATCAATCTGCAATTTATGTTTACCCTTATTAAATATATTTACTTTATTGCATTTATTTGTTCTTTTTTATTGCATTAACACTAAGTCACTTTCACTAATCTGCTGACTGATTTGCTGACACAGCACACTAACCTCACACACAGCAGAGATGGGGACTTGAGTCTGAGACTCGAGTCGCACTTAAGCCGCACAAACAAAGACTTGTGACTTGACTTTAGACCTGCCCTCAACGACTTGAGACTTGACTCGGACTTGGGTGTTGTGACTCGTGAGTCACATTTCATTTCATGAAATTATTTATGTATATCTCGCACTCTTTCCAAAGACCCCTTGATTGCCATTATAACCCCAGAAAACTGTTCACCTCGCCCT